>CM077016.1:29342670-29942670 GCA_039090855.1 Macrothele yani | reverse complement strand
CGAAATTTCTTTCGCAGAACAAACAAATTTACGTTTGCATTACTCTTTAGATGCGTTACAACTTATTTTCTAGTATGTTCTTTTACTCGCCTACGGTTCATGATGCAACCTCCGAGTCTTGTTTCCTCGTAAAATCCTAGGATGCACACATCCGTTATGATGTTCTTTCTTGTTTGTAAACTGACACTCAGTGTGTTTCAGTAAGAATATACTCATCATTGCAACTAGCAAAAGGGAAATGCAGAATATGATAAATGATTTATAGATGGATAGCCTTATAATAGCTTTGACAATAAACATAGCAAAACTATACGAACAATAGTGAAAGGGATGCCGAAAAGATTTGGATAGAAAGAAAAGAACTTGAATAAATTTACGAATAATTCTATTTAGGTCAAATCGTCGGTTTTAAAGAAAGACAAGATAAATCAATAGAAGAATTATCCGAAATAATAGAGCCTTTTGGATACTTAAAGACTATTTAACTGGTGACTTTCCATTGTGTTTAAAATGAGAAATCTTTAATGCATGCATTATTCGCGTGTTTACTTGTGGAAATGAAACATGGAGTATCACAGAGTGATAATGTGGAGTTTCGCTAAGAATGTTAGAGAGGTGAATGTTAGGAATAACAAGATGAAATAGAGTAAGAAATTAAATTATAAGAGAAAGAACAGGAATTATAGAAATTATAAAAATAATAAAATAATCAAAGTGAAGATGGGATGTACATGTTGGAAGAATGAAAGGTGAAAGTTTGACATGATTAATAACAGAATGGTAACCGAGAGATGAAAGGAGACGGAAAGGGCGCCAGAGAATAAGAAAGCGATTAAATATGATGACTTTTGATCAACTATGCCTAAAATAATTTTTATTTGCTTTTCCTAGGACACCACTTACAACTCATACAAAAATGCTTTGGAATTTTACATAAAAATTATTCTAAACGTTTTTGAATAAAAAAAAACAGAACAAAATGCAATAGGTATGTTTAAAAAAAATAAGGCTGTTCTGTTAAATAGTCTACTTCATTTTAAACGTTATTTAAATTTTGAATAGAACAAATGTTTTACTGAACACAAATCACTTTCCTGATTATCCCAAATCGTTTTTGAAATTACATAAACACAATTTCCACTGATCTCCGAAATCACTTTAAAAAGTAATTTTAAAATTAGCAGCTTTGTGAGATTATTAAATAAATTGGCAGGGAAATAAAAGAAGACTAGATTTTTTATCTCACAAAATCGTACTTTAAAATGTTTGAGAGAACTTACAGATCAAACTGCGCAAAAACAATGCTGATTTTATTTTTCACAAAATAACCACGTGCTTGGCTCATTTAGGTATCATCCAAATGCATCATGTAGTCGTGTTATCTCTCATTCAATCCGGTGTGTGATTATATCCCCCGTGCCACTTTCTGAAGGTACTACACATAGCAATCCGCGAACACCTTACAAGACCTGTCACCTCGGAAATGCTCTGGCCCAATCGTTTGGCCAGCACATTTTGGCATTTTTTAAACTCGCCTCAGTCGATTGCATTTCCCATCAGAAGGAAAGTAATAACATTAATTAACAAAGCTCAGTATCAGGTGTCATTTATTTTCTTTCGCGATCTTCGTACGCGCCTCCGTTTACTTGCAGCTGCTTCCGTTGGCATTAAAACGCGCTAGCCATAATATTTCGGCTCTTCGGTATAAATTATCAATTTTTTATAACAATAAAATTAAATGTTTAGTACAAAATGTTTCTGAAAGAGAAAAATGTTTTTACATACAAGTTTATTTTTGCACGTAGCACACGCAAATGTAATTTCCCTACCTGAAAAAATGCCCTTATTCAACGACATGAGTTAATTTCGAATCATTGACAATTTTTTTTATTGGAGGTTTAACGACCACCGTGAGCAACTCAATGGGCTATAAGCAGTCGTCCGTCCCTAATTTAGGGTCACTGGTTCCAGGGAAGGGAGAGAGCCAGTGCCGTAGGACAAACACAACATCCATGCCTCACCGGGATTCGAACCCGGACCCCGTTCGGACGAATGATCAGAGGCCATCGCTCAGACCACTGCGCCACCGGGGCGGCCATTGACAATTTGCACCATCCTGCCGATGAATTATTTGAGTGTGTTTTGAAAATGTGCGATGCATGTCTACACTTGTTCCTCATTTAGTGGTACGGTGAATGTTTCAAAAAATTATCTTGATCATAAAACCAGCTGTTGTAGGTATATTCACATATCTTCTTTATAGGTCAACTAAAACAACGGTTCTGTCTTCCGAGGTTAATAATATGCATTCATCAAATTTGACCCACGAAACAGTAAGACTGACATTGAATCTGTGACGTGACACTAAATTCAGGCATCAGACAAAACAGATTTTAGCGATAAGCTTAGCTGGCGTAGTTCAGTCGGGATAAGATCTGGCTCCAAAGCTCGAAGACGTGAGTTCTGATTCCATCACAGTGCAAAAAAAAAAAAAAAAAGGTTTGCTTCTCTACATTAGCGCCAGGACATAAAATGAATCTCCAAGCGGTGGGGTTCCAAAAAATATGTGATTATTGTTCCACACATCATCTGGAATAAATAAGTATTACTTTTCTGCAGTATGCTACTTCGAGTACGGTTTGACGGCAGACCCGAAACACCTGATTTCGTCTCCCACGTTTCAATATGTGACGTACGACTAAAGTGATGCATCAGTCGAAAAGGCAGATCGCAGCAACAAGCTTAGCAGGCGGACTACATAAGTGATAATGGTGGCTGCTCAGTTGGAATACAGTTGGAGTCCCAACGCTTCAAAATGTTTGTTTCGCTATATAATCACCCTGTAAAACGTATTGCAACTTTTAAAGGAAATAGAACAAATGTAAAAATAATGCAAACACTTCTCAAAAATATTTTAGTACTTCAAATGTAATATTGTACAGAAAAAACAAGTAATAACAAATATTACCGCCTGGGCACGATTTATTAAAAGAAGAAAAATATATATACACATTAAAACCATTAATACTTTCAAGGTGACACTCACCTCATTCTATGATGTATTAGTCACGCCAACATAACATCTTATATGCACTGCCCATGTGTATCATGGGTACGTTACTCCAGGAACACGTGACAAACAAATTTTGTAGACAACCTATGCAAATCATGACGAAGAGAGTAAGCTGTAAAAACAATTTATTCCAAATTAAACACATTATGTCTCTTGAAGCAACGGTTTGTTACAAAACATTTTAACGATGTGCTCCCAAATACGTTTCGTAACAAACTTTTATTTGAAGTGGCATAATGTGTTTAATTTGGAATAACATGTTTTTACAGCTCACCTTCTTCGTCATGATTTGCAAAAGTTGTCTACAAAATCCTGTTTGTCACGTGTTCCTCGAATAACGTAATCACGGTGCACATGGACAGTGTATATAAGATGTTATGTTGGCGTGTCTGATATATCTGAGGATGAGGTGATTGTCACCTTGAAAGTACTTATGGTTTTAATTTGTACATATTTTTCATCGTTTAATAAATCGTTCTCGGGCGGTTTTGTTTATTATTAGTTGATTCTTTGCACGAAGTTTTCGTTTCATATATCACGTACAGAGAATATGTTTTATAATATATATTTTTTTGGCATTTTAAGTTATATTTTTCAAGGGTAACCTTTGCAATTTAGTTACATCAGCCGTTTTTATACTTTGCGCTTTTATAACTGTATAAAGTTTTACATATAAAATATTGTAAATTCGTTTGCAATTTTATTTCTTTTAAAACGATATTAAACCTTTTCTAAGGCATATACTAAAGTGCTTCGTGTTGTGTTAGTCATAATATGATACAGGAGTTTTAAGAACTTAGATATAAAAGTATTGCTATTTTTACTAAGTCTTTCGTAAAAAAGATCGTGCTCATGTTACCCGTTTTTCCGTCCGTCTTTCCGTCTGTGGACACCATATCTATATAGCTATTAGTCCGTTCTGAAAAGTTATTTCGCACTGGGAAGCTTGCAATGTGCGAATCATGATCCTTCATTGTGTTTTTTCCTACGATGCACAATTTCGCCGCTAGAGGGCGTGAAGGCACATGCTATCTAATTCAAATTGCATTTTATTCGACATATTTGCTTCTGAACATCAGACTGAATTTTCTTGTACCTTCGATTCGATTTATGTCGAATGCTATTTTACGTGTTGTCACCTTTTTAAGTTACGTATATGTTTTTCGCTAAGGGGAATAAAATTAAATTTCCTTTTCCCGATATCTCTGATTCTAAAACTCCGATTTGAAGAATTGTTTCTGCACCGCACACTGTAAAAATTATTTTTATCAATATCTCTGCTTCTAAGAGTCCGATTTGAACTCCTGATGGGAAAGCTTTTGCACATCATTTTTTATTGTTTGGTAAGAAATTGTTTAGCCACCAGCAGGCGTAGGACGTAATTTCCCCTTTTCAGGTATTTGCAGCGAAATCTGAACTTCTAAAATCTCGACAGAAAAAAATCGTTTGTGGACCGATATTACTCACGTCGATAAACCTTCCCAGATTATTGTCTTTTTAAAAAATTCATGGTTTCTGCACCAGCGGCGTTGAGGTGTATCTTATTTTTGTCAATATTTGTATTTCTAAGTGTCCGTTTGGAAATATTCCTTCTGCGTTGGATAGCGTTTCCGGTCCGAAATGGTTTTTATATGTAGTTTCAAAATTTTCAAGTAACTCATATACTTTTTGTTATGTGGCGTTAAGGTAAATTTCATTTTCCGGATATCCCTGCTTCCAAACCTCCGATTTAAAAAAAAAATCTTTCTGTATCGCATATAGCTCGTGATGGATTTTTTGCGTACAATTTGTAATATTTAGTAAAGAATGGTTTGGTCACCAGAAGGCGTAAGCGCTAATTTCTGCTTCTGATGTATTTGCAGCAAAATCTGAGATCCTGAAAAGTGGATTGAAAAAATTATTTCGTGAACCGATACCGCTCACAATGGAAAACCTTTTGATAATACTTGTTTAAAATAATGCATCTTTTCCCCGCTAGGTTCGTAGATGCATAACTTATATTTCCGATTTAAATAATTATTTCTTTGTTAGAGAGGGTTTCCTCTGTGAAATGTTTCTCATATAATTTCAATATTTTCTTAAGTCTGCTGTCAGTGGGCATAAGATCACGTTTCGCTTTACACCAATATCTGCAGGATTGAAAACCCGTTTGAAAATATTTCTTCGGTCAGATACTTCTGATACTTTCGAATGACAATCAGATGTTATTCATGGATAGTAGAGAGCAACCTTCGATCTGGATAATAGAACGAATCAACATTTTGTCTGCGGTAAACAGACTAGATGATAAAAGAATAGATGAATATGCAAATTTCAGTTAAATACATATAATAGGGGCCATATTGGCTGTATAAACGGAATTTTGGAAAGACAAAGGCTTCATGTAGAAAAAATCTTTAAATTCGTAGAGGGGCATTTTCAACTGTAGAGGGGCACTGTTGGTAGCGATCTCAAAGTTTTCTCGAATCGCTGAAGATTTAGGAGGTGAGTAAAAAGATAATTTCCTCATATTATCCCACATAGGAGCGGAAGATTTGAATTTAACTTCCCTGGATTGGGCGCAGTTTAATTTACTGTCCTTTCTGCCCTATTTCGTTTCCTGGATTATAATTCTAAATGAAACCATGGTCATTCCGGTTTAGCCCATATATTTTCTTAGGCGTCCATATATTTTAGAGATGTGGCATAAACACTTGCATCGTTGGAAAACAAGGGTTTACCAGAATTTCTACTCATGATGGCAAATAAAGTGACAGAACATTTTTTGCTGACACCATAAGTTAATTTTCTGGCCAGCGTTCTTGAGTTGGTAGGAGACATTTGGTGTGTAGGTGATTGAGCCCAGTTAGATTAGCAGCATCACAGGACGGTTAGGTCTTGTTCTGTTTTCTTTACCTTAAAGTTATGCATCTGGTCCGAGTAGTTACACTTCCTTTCGGACTTCCTCGACAGCACGTGTGTTGTTACCAAACAGAAAAATATTACCCTCAGAAAATACATATAGAACGTTCTCCGTTTTACATCATAAATAGCTTCCTTTAAGGTACCACAACCTCTAATCACAAAGAATAAGGTTGCATCTGATAGAAAACTTTAGAAGAGGCCAAGTTGAAATATTGCAGGGATATTCCTTTTCTTATATTTATTTTTTTCACCAGACTAATGCAAGTCTTTTCAATGGAAAAATAGAAGCAAAATCTTAGTTTATGAAAGTAAAAGTTAAATATTAATTTTACTTACATCTGTTGCAAACGTTATATATATCATCATCATCATCATCATTGTCAACCATTATCAATCCACTGCTGGACGAAGGTCTCCCCAAGTTTCCTCCACAACGGTCTGTCTTGTGCCAGTCTCCTTCATGTCACCCCTGCATACTTTCGAATTTCATCCACCCATCTCCCATGTGGTCTTCTTCTGGGTCTTTTCCTGTCCCTTGGAATCCAATCCAAAATTTCGGCTGTCCATCGATGATCTGTCCTTCTGGCAGTATGTCCAGCCCATTGCCATTTCAGGGATTTAACTCTGATCATGATGTCTTCCACTCTTGTCATTTTTCGGATCCACAAGTTCCTCTTCTTATCTCTCCTGGTTACACCAAGTATGCACCTCTCCATGCTTCTTTGAGTTGTCTGCAGCCTTTGTATGTCTCTTTTAGATAAGGTCCACGTCTCTGCACCATACGTAAGCACCGGAAGGATGCATTGATCAAACACTTTTCTTTTAAGACATAATGGCATATTGCTCTTGAAAATTATGCTGTTTCTTCCAAAAGCTCTCCAGGCAAGTTTTGTACGCCGATTAATTTCTTCATCAATGTGACCCTCACTTGATATCTGCTGTCCAAGATAAACGTACGTGTCTGTTATCTCCAGCTTTTCTCCATCAATCGATAAATCTTCATTTCTTGTAAAAGCATTGAACATCACTTTTGTCTTCTGAAAGTTCATTTTTAATCCCACTTCTTTACTCTTGTCAGCAAGTTCCTGGATCATACTCTGCAGCTCTGATGGGGTAGTTGCAAAAATGACTACGTCATCAGCAAAACGAAGGTGGGTTAGATAATCTCCATTAATCTTTATCCCCTTGTTTTATCAGCTCAGCGACAGAAAAACACCCTCCAATGTGGCATTAAAGAGCTTCGGAGATATGGTGTCACCTTGTCTCACTCCTTTTCCAATTTTTACGTGTGTTGTATTTTCAAACAGCCTAATCTTAGCACTTGCATTTTCATAGATGTTATTAATAATATTAATGTATGCATCTTCAATACCGCAGGTTTTCAGAGCCATTGTAACTGCTGATGGTTTCACCGAATCAAAGGCTTTTTCATAATCGATAAAAGCCATGCACAATGGAAGTTCATATTCCCTCGCTCTTTCAATTAGTTCTCTCAGCACGTGGATATGATCTATTGTGCTGTAGCCACTCCTGAATCCAGCTTGTTCTCTCGGTTCAGCCATGTCCAGTGTTACCTTCAAGCGGTGTGAAAGAACTTTAGTGAAGATTTTATAAACTACTGATAGAAGGCTGTTAGGTCTGTAGTTTCCGAGATCCTCAATGTCTCCTTTCTTATGTAGCAGGATCATTGTAGCGGTGTTCCAATCCTCAGGAATCTTTCCTTCATTAAGGCATCGAGTGAAAATTTGGGCGAGTACTGTTTCGATTTCTCCACTTGCTTCTTGTATGATGTCTACAGTAATTCCATCTTCTCCTGGAGCTTTTCCCCGCTTCATGTTCTTGATTGCATGTGCAACTTCTGCTGGAAGGACTGGAGGAACTCTGGTACTGGTATCTTTCATGATGTCTGGAGTGCATGTATCATCCCTTTCATATAGTTTGGAGTAGAAATCTTTCACTCTTGTCAAAATTTCGCCTCTATTTCTTGTTACAGAACCATCTTCTTTTCTCAGTGCCATAATCTGTTTTCTTCCCTTACTGAGATGTCCCTTTGCTATCTTTAGGCTTTGGTTGTTTTCAACTGCTTTCCTCACTAGTTCACAGTTGAATTTTCTTACGTCTTCAGTGATACTTTTTCTTACTGTCTTGCATAGCTCTATATATTCCACTTTGGAAGTCACATCTTCTTTAGTTGTCCTCATCTCTCTTCTTTTTTGCATCAACATTTTCGTTTTTCCTGATAATTTATTTACATGCAACTTGTTCTTAGACCCAGCTAATTTTGTTGCTGTTTCCATAAGAGCTTTGGTTACTTTTCTGTTAACTTCAGAGATGTCCACTTCTTCTGATGTTAGGCCTTCTAAAGCAGAGAACCTGTTCTTCAGTTCCAACTTGAAGGTATTATGGTGTTTTTGAAGGTTGGTTATGTCAATAGATTTTGTTTGTCTTATGAGCTTGCCACGTTCAAGTTTAGTGTTGAGGTGCATCTTACATCTCACCAATCTATGGTCACTACCTGTGTTGAACTTGTTTAGCACACTGCAGTCTTCTATGACGAATTTTTTGTTACACATAATAAAATCAATTTCACTTGTCGTCCCATTTGGATGTCTCCATGTCCATTTCCTGTGTGGCTTTTTCTTGAAGAAGGAGTTCAAGATGAAAAACCCTTCTGCCTCTGCAAACTCAACGAGAGTATTTCCACGCTGGTTTCTGTTGCCGTGACCGAATTTACCTACTGAAGTTTCATTCTCTTGCCGTTGCCCTATTTTTGCATTGAAATCTCCCATAATTATTTTCAAGTGCTGCTTACCTTTATTATTTAGATGACAAATTTCCTCATATATATATATATAACGGGATGTAAGGTCAGGTGATGCGTAACATCACAGCCTCTCCTTGACAAATGTCAACCCCGCCTTCTCGTGGTGCATCCTGTTCCCACTAAAGGGGCTCTGACGACCGCAAATAGCGGTATAACTATACCATCGGGATCAGAGGAAATGCTATCCCACACTCACCAACCCGCTTGGCCAGCGTGGTGAGTTATGGCCAAACACCTCCAAAATGACTCTACAACTTAAATCTTGGCCCTCAGTCTCAGGCAGCTGGAATGTACCTTTCCAAGGCAGCGGCCAGTGCGTCATGCAGGCAGAGGGTGCTAAGAATCCCCGGAGGACCGGACTAGGCTGCCGTTTGATGCTGACCTTGGCTACCTACAACGGACGCTCCCTATCTTCTGATTCAAGGCTTCTTGAATTGGAAGAGGAACTACAAAGGATCAAGTGGGACATCGTCGGGCTAAGTGAGGTAAGGAGAAAAGGAGAAGATCTCATTGAACTGAAAAGTGGACATCTCTTCTATTATCGTGGGACAGATACTGGCAGAACTAGTGGTGTTGGATTTATAATAAACAAGAAACTGAAGGATAAAGTGGTAGAAGTTGAAAGTTCCTCTGACAGAGCTGCACGACTCGTTATCCAACTATCGAGAAGATACCAGGCTCAGATTATTCAAACTTATGCACCCACCACAAGTCATCCTGAAGAAGAAATTGAAGAATTTTATGAGGAAATTCGTCATCTAAATAATAAAGGTAAGCAGCACTTGAAGATAATTATGGGAGATTTCAATGCAAAAATAGGGCACCGGCAACAGAATGAAACTTCAGTAGGTAAATTCGGTCACGGCAACAGAAACAAGTGTGGAAATACTCTCGTTGAGTTTGCAGAGGCAGAAGGATTTTTCATCTTGAATTCCTTTTTCAAGAAAAAGCCACACAGGAAATGGACATGGAGACATCCAATTGGGACGACAAGTGAAATTTATTTTATTATGTGTAACAAAAAATTCGTCATCGAAGACTGCAGTGTGCTGAACAAGTTCAACACAGGTAGTGACCATAGATTGGTGAGATGTAAGATGCACCTCAACACTAAACTGGAACGTGGCAAGCTCATAAGACAAACAAAATGTATTGACATAACCAACCTTAAAAAACACCATAATACTTTCAAGTTGGAACTGAAGAACAGATTCTCTGCTTTAGAAGGCCTAACATCGGAAGAAGTGGATATTTCGGAAGTTAACAGAAAAGTAACCAAAGCTCTTATGGAAACAGCAACAAAATTAGCTGGGTCTAAGAACAAGTTGCATGTAAACAAATTATCAGGAAAAACCAAAATGTTGATGCAAAAAAGAAGAGAGATGAGGACAACTAAAGAAGATGTGACTTGCAAAGTGGAATATATAGAGCTATGCAAGACAGCACGAAAAAGTATCACTGAAGACGTAAGGAAATTCAACTGTGAGCTAGTGAAGAAAGCAATTGAAAACAACCAAAGCCTAAAGATAGCAAAGGGACATCTCAGTAAGGGAAGAAAGCAGATTATGGCTCTGAGAAAAGAAGATGGTTCTATAACAAGAAATAGAGGCGAAATTTTGACAAGAGTGAAAGATTTCTACTCCAAATTATATGAAAGGGATGATACATGTACTCCAGACATCATGAAAGGTACCAGAGTTCTTCCAGTCCTCCCAGCAGAAGTTGCTCATGCAATCAAGAACATGAAGCGGGGGAAAGCTCCAGGAGAAGATGGAATTACTATAGACATCATACAAGAAGCAAGTGGAGAAATTGAAACAGTACTCGCCCAAATTTTCACTCGATGCCTTAATGAAGGGAAGATTCCTGAGGATTGGAACAATGCTACAATGATCCTGCTACATAAAAAAGGTGACATTGAGGATCTCAGGAACTACAGACTTATCAGCCTCTTATCAGTGGTTTATAAAATCTTCACTAAAGTTCTGTCACACCGCTTGAAGGTAACACTGGACATGGCTCAACCGAGAGAACAAGCTGGATTCAGGAGTGGCTACAGCACAATAGATCATATCCACGTACTGAGAGAACTAATTGAAAGAGCGAGGGAATATGAACTTCCATTGTGCATGGCTTTTATCAATTATGAAAAAGCCTTTGATTCGGTGAAACCATCAGCAGTTACCACGGCTCTGAAATCCTGCGGTATTGAAGATGCATACATTAATATTATTAATAACATCTATGAAAATGCAAGTGCAAAGATTCGGCTGTTTGAAAATACAACACACATAAAAATTGGAAAGGGAGTGAGACAAGGTGACACCATATCTCCGAAGCTCTTTAATGCCACATTGGAAAATGTCTTTCAATCACTGAACTGTGAAAACAAAGGGATAAAGATTAATGGAGATTATCTAACCCACCTTCGTTTTGCTGATGACGTAGTCATTTTTGCAACTACCCCATCAGAGCTGCAGAGTATGATCCAGGAACTTGCTGACAAGAGTAAAGAAGTGGGATTAAAAATGAACTTTCAGAAGACAAAAGTGATGTTCAATGCTTTTACAAGAAATGAAGATTTATCGATTTATGGAGAGAAACTGGAGATAACAGATACGTATGTTTATCTTGGACAGCAGATATCGAGTGAGGGTCACATTGATGAAGAAATTAATCGGTGTACAAAACTTGCCTGGAGAGCTTTTGGAAGAAACAGCATAATTTTCAAGAGCAATATGCCATTATGTCTTAAAAGAAAAGTGTTTGATCAATGCATCCTTCCAGTGCTTACGTATGGTGCAGAGACGTGGACCTTAACTAAAAGAGACATACAAAGGCTGCAGACAACTCAAAGAAGCATGGAGAGCTGCATGCTTGGTATAACCAGGAGAGATAAGAAGAGGAACTCGTGGATCCGAAAAATGACGAGAGTGGAGGACATCATGATCAGAGTTAAATCCCTGAAATGGCAATGGGCTGGACATACTGCCAGAAGGACAGACCATAGATGGACAGCCGAAATTTTAGATTGGATTCCAAGGGACAGGAAAAGACCCAGAAAAAGACCACATGGGAGATGGGTGGATGAAATTCGTAAATATGCGGGAGTGACATGGAGGAGACTGGCACAAGACAGACCGTTGTGGAGGAAACTTGGGGAGACCTTCGTCCAGCAGTGGATTGATAATGGTTGACAATGATGATGATGATGATGATATATATAACGTTTGCAAAATATTTGAATAATAGGCTTATATATATGAGAAAATCATTTGGTTACTAAAACGTATTATTCAGAAAAAAGATTTGTGAGTTCAAAAGTTAAAAAGAACGTTTTGTTTAACATTAACGTCACGGAAAGGAATAGTACAAATGTAATTCCAATACCAATTATCACTAAGCAAAGCAGTAACAAACACGGAACTCAAGGAAACACCATAGCCCGTAGTGGAATGTTGATGTTATTAGACATAATAATCTATGTACTTGTGGTTTTTAATTACATTTCCCCACACATACATATTCTAAATACTCTGCTGATCATCTACTGAATGTGATACAAAACAAGCTTTAAAGAACCTGAAAAAAGGTGAGAAACTCCTCAGAGTATTTGTGAATTTTCTTTTATTAATGTGCTACTTCAATCACTTGTACTTTTTGATTAAGCGCTATGTAACGTTTGTTCCGAACTTTATTAAGTAGCTGAATGAAGATCACTTGGGGCACGTCCAAGGTCATGAAACGTTTTAATTTTGAGGAATTTCATTGGTTTTGGTCTGCCTTCTTTTTATGCTGTTAAAATATATATAGTATCATCAAAATATCTCAGAGAAAAGTGATCATTAAAACATTTGTGTAGTCATTGTTTATTTCCTTATCTTTTTGGACAAAACTGAAACTGTTTAACTTTTTCTCTCACGTATTTAATAAACTTCTATTGCAGTTTTAATTATTTTATTGATGTTTTTTTCACATGAGACATTTATTACAAACCTTTACTTCAAAAAGTTATAGAAATGAAAAACAGTAACTGATTTCAGCAGATTCAAATGTCTGAAGTCAAGTGAAAATATACGGCTGTTGATGATGAAATTTCAAAACAGGTAACTTAGAATATTATTCCTAAGGAAATATTTCAAAGTGAAAAAAATATTGCACTTCAGCGAGAAGAAACTTACCATTTATCCCTCAAATATTTAGTAAAAGTGTTAAAAAATGTTGCTCCTAGAGGGACCCAAATCAATAGATCAGTGAGTGGACTGCTCACTAAAGTTGAACAGTAAGTATTCCTGACTAACCCTCACATTACCTATATGTATAATGAAAACTCTCATTGACTTCTTTTCAATTAGGTAAGTTTTGTAATGCTCAAGAAATCCGGACGGAAGTGCATGGTTCTCTGTAGACAACTTGTAAAATATAAAGGAAATCTGGACTAAAATAGTGAAATACGGCTTAACAAATTTAAAAAAACAACCACAAAGAAACAGATAGATGAAGCAGCTAATGCTACCTTATGCTACCTTCTGAGGTGCAAAACATTGCCATTTTTCTCTCTGATAGTGGCTTTATCAAGCTGCTTCTCTTTTGAATATGTTAAACAAAATTGTGTTCTATACGGCCAATGAAAACAGTACTACCACAGCTGAAACAGTTGGCAGAAAGAGAGCTAGAGTCTATTGTCTGCTACCATAAAGTTTTAAAAATACATTTGTAACGCTACGGTATAACTAAAAAGTTCGATAACTTCCGTACAACTAAAACATTCGACGAATCTTCAGGGAATTAGCTTTAATCACAAAAGGCATGGGTCCCTTTATTGTTATCGGCGTAGGGTCCTTCTACCGTTACCGTCCTGGAGTCCATCTATTTGTTGTCCCGTTGTGTCACGCTGACATTGCGGAGGCCAATTACATAACAGATAAACATAAACAAATTGGCTTTTTCGTTTGAAATGCGTGTCGAACGTATGTTGAAAAAATACAGTTGTAGTCAAAATTTGAAGAAAACATTATAGTGAACGTTTTTAAATTAAATTTCCACGTGTTGGAGTAGTGTTGCATATCGTGAATAGGTGCGGCTCTATGTACTGCAAGCACTGGATATATGTCCCTTCCTTGCATTTTTTCTTAAATATTAAAAGTTTTCACTTAAGCAATAATAGCTGAGCAGTTACAGAATTTTCTTGGGGATGTCAGTAATTATTTAGATCACTAACATTACAATTTATTGGCTTTCTGCCCTCCAAATTATGTAAATCAGAAATCAATTGCTGTTACTCTAAGTGGCTGAAGTAATAGTTCTCAGATGTCTCTATGATAAGGCTAGGACTCAAGAAATGCACTCACAAAACTAAAACCCGCACAACAAAGTGTCGAAAAAACAGCGCGATCTTAAGCACCATCTATTATCATAATATCGCAATGGTCATTCAACTACACGTTAAGCCTCATGAAAGGCGATCACACCACTTCAAAATTAACTTCCGGACATAAAAAAAATTATTTCATAAATAAAAATATACTATTTCTTAGAGATAATACTGTAAACTAAAAACTTTTAATATTAGCTTTTCATGTTTTAAAAAATGCACTGAAAACATACTTTGAAATTTGAGTTATGTTAGAGCGCATACATGTGTTTTGCATATGAGGATAATAACGAAGAAGAGTAATATGCATTGTACAAATCATAATCGTTATCAAGCTTGAGTCTTCTGAAAAAGAAACATCACGAAAAAATCGAACACATTTAGTCTACATTTATTAAGATATAAAAACGTTTCGCGTTAATATGGCAATTTCATATTTTTGCGAATCATTTTCCTTGAACTGGTTTTCTTCTTTAAATGTTCATGCTGCATTGATAGAGACGTGTCTCTCCAATGTATCAAGGATCCATTATAAGTTATCATATTTCATGGATTTTAAATAACATGCCTGAAATGATTTTAAAATGAAAAGTATTATATGCTAAAGTTGATCCTCAAAATTACTCACTCACCAAAATGAAATATTCCGAAAGCACATGAAAAAAAAAAAACATTCATAACAGCACATTCTTGAAAAATATTCCTATATCTGATTTTCCAGTATTTAAAATACGAAGGGGTCGTATATTCGTATATTCGCGTATTATGGCCTTGAAATCATCGATGTAGGATTCCAATTGAACGCAGGTCAAATATTCTTAAATGCGATTTTCCAGTAACATGCGCTAAGAAACGTATGTTTCTTTTACTACACAGCTGGACAATTGCTAAGGACGGATCATAAACGGCTATATAGCGCATAAAAAAGTAAGTGTGGTTGGATGCCAAGTGAAATAAAATAATGTCAGAATGCCAGGACATTACAAGAAAGACAATTTATTGTGCTCAGTCAGAAATCCAGAAGGCTTTGGAACGTGTTCCAGGGACAAACAGGCCATTTTGTGCAGAATACGTAAACGTGTAAAAAATGCAATTACCGTCCGCAGGCGTTCCGGCGTAAGATGTCAATACGGGATATGGCCACCATGGAGGGCGATGCAAGATTCCACACGTCGTGTCATGCTTTGCACAACATTATCAAGCAGCTGTTGGGGTAATTTATCCCATTCCTTTGTCAGTGCACGGATGAGGGGGTCCTTGTTCATTGGAGGGCATTGGCGACCAGCAAGACACCTCCCCAAAGCATCCCACATATTTTCAATAGGATTCAGATCTGGAGAACGTGCTGGCCATACGAGGCGTTGAATATCCTCTCTCTCAAGACACTCCTGGACACCGACTGTTCGATGACATGTTGCGTTGTCGTCCATGAAAATGAATCTATCACCGACAGCACTACGTAACATGCAAACATGAGGTAGCAGAACATCATTAATGTATCGTTGGCCAGCTATAGTCCAAGTTGGAAGCACATAGAGGGACGTACGGCCATTGATCATGTTGCCAGCCCATACCATGACACTACATGTCGGATATCGGTCCCTTTCCTGTATGTTTGCTGGACAATATGCAGTACCACTATCACGCCAGATCAGTTGTCGTCGACATTCAGACGATAGGCTGTATCTACTCTCATCTGATAAGAGGACAGCAGACCAGTCGTTATCAGTCCAATTGCAATGTTGTTGGCACCATTGCAAACGGGCGGTACGGTGACGTCTGGACAATGGGATGCACACAACAGGACGGCGGGCGTACAGTCCTCCTTCATGCAAACGTCTGGCGACAGTTTTTCGAGAGATCCGCTTGCCAGTAGCAGCCATAAACTCATTTGCTACCTCACTAGCTCTGCTGCGCCGGTATCTTTTTGTTGATAGCACTATGTACCGATCTTCTGCAGGTGTCGTACTGAGAACACGACCTCCCCGTGACGTTTGCTTCACTCTCCATTTGTTTGAAATGATTTCCAAAGCCTTGAAACAACACTGTGACTGACGTCGAACTCCCTGGCAACATCTGTTATTTTTCGCCCTTCTTTAATCTTGCCAATAATACGGCCACGCGTAAAATCATCTAGGTGATGTCGGGAAGACATACTGAAAATTGCAAGTTCGTCAATTGCGTTTGAACAACAACGGTCAATACGCGTCAAATCCTTTATATCTCTTATCAGCGCTATGACGTCACGAACAAGTTCGGCAATCCAAAATTTGCATACGCACAACACGTCTTACTGTATCCCGCACTTATGCTAGTTTCCACATTTTCCTGCCTTCCATTTTATGGTTGCTATCGTTGCTATTGTCATCCGTCCTTAGCAATTGTCCGGCAGTGTATTTTCCATTTATAAAAGAAACATTCATAACATAGCACATCTTTTTGAAACATATTTTTAAATGAGATTTTGCAGTACATAAAATATATTTGCGTATGATGACCTTCAAATGAACGATTTAAGATTCCACGTATACGCAGGACCCCTTTTCGTAACAGTTCACGAATTCTAGGTAAAATTTCATGATACAAACATTGTGCCTTCCCTAAAACAATCCAAGCGAGACAATGTAATGAATTTTGATCGCAACTTCGCTTTGTTCATTTAAGGAATTCATGTGGCAGGTTACTCAAATATTTTCGCGCCACAGTTTCAAAAGTCTAAAGCAAACATATTTCCTTTGCAGATAGGTTTTTAATTAATTATTGCCAGACATTCTTTAAATTAGTTAGAAAGTTAATTATTAGAAAAATTATGCAATAATTAATTGGAGTAGAAAAACTGATCATAAAGCGAAACTATTTACTTTCAGACCTTTTTTAAAAGAAGAGGTTTTAGTCTGCCCTGATTAAAATCAAAGAGCCCAATGTACGTAGCTATTGTATATTGAACTGCATTAGTGTTCTGGTATATCTCGTTGCATTTACGACTGATTACAGTTTATTATAACTGATTAGATACTTATCCTTGCTCTTGGCAGTAGTGATGTCTTCGGCAACTAAGTTGCGATTGTTGCTGCTGTGAAATGTGAAGAAGTTGTTCAAATACTATTTCGTCAATTAACAGCATAATACATTAACTTTCTCAGTGGCAGCTTGGCTGAGTATGATAGCAAATCAGAATGTGCAACTTTTTATTTGAAACTGCGAATTCTTCCTGTTCAAGGTTTAGAACTTTTTGAAAAATTAGGAAAGATTAAATTGCAGATTAGATATAAATTTTATTTCAAAGAAATTACTAAATGTTTAACATTTAGTGGTGAGTGAAAGATGACTCAACATAGCTGCCTTCTTTTTCGTATAGATGGAAGGAACATTTTCCCATGACTAAATTGTATCGATAGAACGAAAAAATCATTCTCTTTATAATTCCGGTTAGATACCATACGAAAAATTTGGAATTATGTGCCCGTATGGCTGGTTGCCTGTTTTCGGATTTCTTATCATGTTAATGACTTTTTGTCATTTCTATTTGTATTCACACAATCAGCTGTAGTGAATCATTTCGTGAGATTCTCTTATCAGGCATCATTGTACAAAATAAGCAAATTTGGTCTATGTTCGATAACTTTCTCCCACAAGTTTTTGATATAACTTTCCTTAATTTTCCTTTCGCTTCTTCTACTGTATCACCAGAAAAGGCTGCTACCGTGCCATGCTTCACTCCACGCCGGAGATAGGGTCTTTTATTTTCAATATTTATTGTAACAGATTGCATACAGATATATATACTTACCACTAAGTTTTTCTCTGATATCCAGAGGTTAGCGCTATTTGCGACGACCTTGACATAGAATTCGGGCTTCACTGACATCCATCGCAAGCTTCACACAAGACCCTTTATTCTTCATATTCATTACCTTTTTCTGATGCAGATATCCATAAATCTGCTCCTCCATGATTACCACGGCCTTTCTCTACACTTTTTTCCTGAAACGTGGGCTGAATAAATTCACTTAGTAAGCAACTCATTACTCATTCTTTGAACATGGCCAAACCACCGAAGAGTATTAGTCTTCACCTTGCTAACAAAATGTTTCTTCACATACATAACTGAAAACAGATCTTCATTACTCACACGATCAGAACGTGTCTTGCCACAAATCCCCCGTAAGTAACGCGTTTCTCCAGCACAGAAATGAGTCCTTTGTATCTTCTGTAGGACCCAGAATTCACAGCCATACGTCATAATAGGGGAATTGCACTTTCACACTCAGCCATGCACCCCTGTCTCGAGAACCCATCATTCCTGTGAAAACCTCCTAAAGCAGCTATGACTTTCAATGAAGAATTCACTCGCCTACTAATTTCACCATCAAATTTGTTCTCTTTGTGAACATGCTTCCTAAACACACAAACTCATTCACTGTGTCACTTAGACTTATATTATATTCAGTGTTAACAGTTCCTCGCTCAAAAACTATAACTTTGGTTTTTCCTTATTAATACTCAGTTTGAATACACCCATGTATATAAATAAATAGCGATAAAGTTTCAAATAATCCGTTTCATTTGAATGTCGTAGTTTACTCCTTCAAACAAAGTGAGAAGCGGCCAGTACAGAGTCTGGCGAATGGAGATGGGTGACAAAGTACCCATAGCAGAGTATTAGGTCGGAAATCCGTAAGATAGAAATAGTAAGAATTACTGCTAGTCGGTGAAAAATGTGGATGGGATGAACTTCATAAATTTTTGTATGTGCAGATGGCTATTTAAAAAGAGTGTTTAGGCTCTCTGAAAACATTGATGCACTAACTGTGAGGGTATTAAGCTGACGGCGAGTTCGCATTTTAACCACAAATTTTACTTGCGCTGGTTCAAACTTAATTAGACGTATCTCAATAATACGTTTTTTTACTTTTATATATATGTTTGGTTTATTCCCGATATTTTACTGCAGTTCCTAATGCCTTTTCTAATTCTGTTCTACGTAACGCCTTTATATGATTTTGCTATTACACGCCAAATTTTGAACTTGAGATTGTAACAAATACACGACTCGATGACACTTACATACGTAACAGATAGGTTACAACGATGAGATAATCGACAGCGTTTCTGAGTTTCTTCATGGCAAAGCCACAGTTCAACCATAATCCCATCAAAGAAGATCATGTTCTTTAATTTAATTTCAAACGAAAACTTAGTATCACATTTTATAACTCAAACATACAGTATATCTGCCTTTTTAAAATTAATAAATCTCAGAGACGTGATTTTGATGCTCTACTGTTCATATATTCTGGCGTAAAAATTGAGTCCTAAATTCACATTCAATATCCTACATTTTGCTTTCCAAAATACATATGAACTGAGGATCTGCAGAAAAAATCCCTGTTAATTGTTGAGTGTCATTCTGAAGTAATGATTTCAGATTCTTAGTTCTAAGGATTTCACTTAATCTAGAATCAGGATATTTACTGTGAGACAAGACGTTCAAAAGAAAAGTTTCATTTTCAAAATGCTTTTTGATTTTTGCCATGCAATAAAATGTATTATAATTTGTAACAATATTATTTCTTTATCTGCAGATTAGACTTAAAATAAATGGTTATTAAGGAACATTTTGCAGTCCTTTAAAGCACAAATTTTACATTAGAATTTAATATTTTAAAATATCAGTAACACGTTTTCTTAAAGCCATACTCAAGAAAAAGAGCATTGAAGCAGACAAAAAGCAGCGGTGACGGTTTATGTAGTTTCAACTGCAAGTCATAATGACAAAATTTTCACATTCCATCATTTAAAAGAAACAAATATATTTGCCTTTCCATGTTAAGAAGTTCATCCGTACAGAAATATTTACAAAACATAAGTAAAGCGGACAAGTTAAACGAGAAATAAGAGAAGTAAAACATGCACAATTTAAGGGCATCCCACGGAATATGAATATCTGTCTGATCATGTGTGTTAATTGTATTTAGTGGTAAGTCCTATGACTCAATTGTTTATAATTGCGATGTTCCTGTTCCTGTGAAGAAACGGAAATCCCAGTACTAGGTAATTCTATTTTCTGGGATATGGCAACATTTTTATGGCGCTTCTCTGGTTTTCATTGTCTTAAATGACACAAATTAGATCATAATGAGTCACCGAACAGGATATGAATTACCCTTTTTACAGCAGACAGTGTTTATCCCATTCCTAGGACATTATGGCGTCAATGCATATTCTAGGATACATTTCAGTGCAGAGCCGGTCAGTCGGCTGGGGCTTTACTGGCATGAATGGTATATGCATTGCATCTGAAAGCTCCACACTATGTGAGCTTGCTCCATTTATTTCTTGAGTTGTCATCCTAAACCTTTTCGAATGTAGAATAATGAGTCTGATTTATTTATTGTTTGAACAGTGATAGAATTGGGCAATTATATGCTGGATATAATTCCTAAATAGTGTGTAAATATCTGTCATAAATTACAGCTCCAGGCAAAGAAATGATTTAACCGAGAGAAAAGACATTAAATCTCCATAAATGAGATATGGAATCATAATGCTGATCTGAAAATTAGGGCAAGAGGAGGATATTTAATGTATCAAGCTTTAAGTCAAGTGGAAGCCATCTTGAAAAATTATGATTTTCCGTGATGATACCTGACTATGAAAATAAATGTAAAGGTTTACTTTTAGGTTTATTATTCGTAAAATAAATTTATTAAAATTTTAAGATATCAATTTTAAAATTTTGATTTTCTTGATTTACCTTGACTCTTTTAAAATGGCATCAATACTAAAGATTGGAAATCAGTACCAAGTAACATGATCTCTGTAGAGCTCATGGGATTTCAGAGTAAGATATAAAAAACTGAAAACCATAAAAGTGGTCTGTGTTTTATGTTCAAAAATTTAGTAACCCCCCCCCATCCGTAGATACAATCATATACAGTTGTGTCCAAACTTTAAAGCATAGTGTGAGAAAATTTGACTAAGACCGAAAAATTACGAAAATACGGCAAAATCCGTAAATCCGTGAAATCCCGGCAAAGTCCAAAGAAATAGGCCTAGAATGACAAAAGTAAGAAAATTTGACTAAGTCCGAAAATCACGAAAAAACGACAAAGTCCAGAATAAGAGGAAAATTTGTCAGAGAGAGAAAGACATTTCATAACGGACGAAAAGGGGAAGAAGCGTAATAAAGTACAGAGACGTGGAAGTATACAAATATAGAAATAATGACTGAGTGTCATGTGACGATGGATTAAAAGGCGAAGATTTATATTTGTGGAATTTAGGTAGAGTTTCAAAAATGCGAAAGCGACATTTCTTATCGCCATTGTCTATTGGAAAAAGTAGATTTTTTTTTATTAACACAAAATGGCAGAAAAACAACAAGTAGATATGATTACACTTGATCGGATTATCGGATTTTGGAACTGTGCAAGACAGACGCAGAGGGATATTCTAGAGACACTGGAATGTCGGTCCATTGTATCCAGACTTTGGTGAAGGTGCCAAAACACCGGAGATGTTAATCGTCAACCTGTGGCCACCGATTAAATACTCTGGGGATGAGAGGTATGTGGCGCAAACAATCAATCGTAACAGGTCGATATAAGCCAGTGAGCGCGCTTAAGAGATGTCTGCGGTTGGTGGAATAACAGTTTCAAGGCAAGAAGTATACATAAGGCTCAGCGAATAAAAGACCTTGCTTAAGAGATGTCTCTGGTTGGCGGACCAACAGTTTCTAGGCAAGAAGTATACAGAAGGCTCAACGAATAACAGACCTCGCTTAAGAGATGTCTACGCCTGTGGACCAACAGTTTCAAGGCAAGGAGTATACAGAAGGCTCAACGAATAAAATACCTCGCTTAAGAGATGTATGCGGCTGAAGGACCAACAGTGTCAAGGCAAGAAGTATACAGAAGGCTCAGCGAACCAAAGACCTGGCTTAAGAGATGCCTGCGGCTGGTGGACCAACAGTTTCAAGGCAAGAAGTATACAGAAGGCTCAACAAATAAACGACCTCGCTAAAGAGATGTCTGCGGTTGGTGGACCAACAGTTTCAAGGCAAGAAATATCCAGACGGCTCAACGAATAAAATACCTCGCTTAAGAGATGTCTGCGGTTGGTGGACCAACAGTTTCAAGGCAAGAAGTATACAGAAGGCTCAACGAATAAATGACCTCGCTTCAGAAATGTCTGCGGTTGGTGGACCAACAGTTTCAAGGCAATAAGTATACAGAAGGCTCAACGAATAAAGACCACGCGTCAGAATATCTAAATTTTGCATCCGTCGGACCGAAATGCCACGGAAGAGTGGTTTCAGAACGTCAATCTTGGGACGAAATTCAATGGGCCAATCTCCTCTTATACGAGGAATCCAGGTTTCCTCTAGAAAGGGAGAGCTGTCATGTTCTCATCTGGATAGAACACTGGAACCTATAATCCTCTCCCTTTCTCCACACACACACATCCGAGGAATGCACCATTACAGAGGTAGTGGCATACTTCTCTGGAATGGCATTATGTCCAACGACCTCAAATAGCTCTGTGTCTGGTCGGAGATACAAAGAAGAAAAATTTGATCCCTATGTGAAGTTGTTTTTGGGGTGCCGTTGGTCGAGATTTACAGTTCATCGACGGCAATGTGAGTCCTCAAAAAGCTGTTACTGTCGATAATTGTCTGGAAAGTAAAGGTATCAGATGTATGACACGGCAAGAGCAGTCTTCAGACCGCAACACATTAGAGCCCGTGTGCGATACGTGGGGGAAACGCTTTGCATGTCGTCAACCACCAGCTAAAAAGTCTCGATGAATTACTATCTGCTCTTATTTACGAGTGGGATTTTGTGCCACACAGACTTCTTGTTCCCCTTGTCAACAACCTGAGAAATCGTATGACACTTGTATTGCTTTAAGGGGCCACCATACGCCTTGCTAAACTGTTCTACAAACAGAAACACCTGCAGAAGATCCGTGCTCTTTTCACCATTTTTGGAATATTGGTATGTTTTCCGGGTTTGTCACCTCTTTATGTGATTTGTGCTGCGCATTAAATTTCTCACTAATATTTCTATGCATAGTAAACACCCTAGTTAATTCTGCGTTCTCGTTTTTTTAATTTAACACATTTTGTTGATTATGCTTAACTCTGGGATACCAGTGCTGCGTATGAATGTCTGTGAGTCAATAAAACATTGAGATAAGTAACACACATGAAATTACAGCCGTTAAACCATAAGAAAAATGATAAAAATGAGATTCATGGCGTTTTAGCTATTAGTATTACATTCAAGTTGCAGTAGCTGTGCTACGTCTGTTTTAACATGAGAGAATTTGAATTTTTAATGGTGCGCGAATATTATGTTCCATCATGTGTGTGGTGAAAGATAAATGCATCATAACTATTGGTGTCTTGCCTCTACTGTTACCACAAAATCACGGTAGGAGCTATGATTTCAAACACATTTTCAGCAACGTTACTGAAAACTTCTTTCAAACATACATTGCACTAAGTAAGTTTAAGCCGGTGGCGCAGTGGTCTAAGGCGCTGGCCTCTGATCATTCATCCATAAGGGTTCCGGGTTCGAATCCCGGTCAGGCATGGATGTTGTGTTTGTCTTACGGCACTGGCTCCTTCCCTTCCCTGGAACCAGTGACCCTAAATTAGGGACGGGCGACTGTTTATAGCCCATTGAGTTGCTCACCGTGGTCGTTAAACCTCCAATCAAAAAAAAAAAAAAAGGAAGTTTAAATTTGTCTACGGTTCATGGGTTGTTCCTCGTGTTTTTTGAGTTTAAGGGACTCGAAATAATATTTCCTTAATAATTCTTTGAATAGTAACCTGGTATTATTTAAAATACCGTATTACGATAACGAGGGACAGCCGTTTTTTCTAAAGTGTTACAAAATTAGGTACATCATACGCACTAAAAAATGTATCACTGGCACCGTGTAGTTCCTTCGCTCTATGAAATGTTTTGTTTAAAGGGAAATTATTTCTTCAAATGAATGTGTGCAGATACTGAACATTCTGGAACATAATAAATTATAATTGCACAGACATTTGAATTTCATTTAAAAATATATTTTGGGTTTTATTTTTAAAAAAGAGTTTACCGAAATTTGAATTGTGAGTAATTTCAATTTGCTTTCGGTTCAACGCAAAGCACTCCTATAACGAAGATGTAATTTGAACTAAAGTGACCCTTTGAACGTTGTTTGATAAAAAGTTTTAAATAATTATATATTTAAAAAAAGAAGAAGCATGATATACACAACATCATAAGTATTTGTATTCTCGGCGATTGTTCAAAATTCCAAATCTATCATGTGTTCAATGGCATTGTGTGTGATAAAGAATCAAAATTGGTAGATGTACTGTAACTCTAAGAATGAAAGAGAACACTGTAAAAACCCCAGTATTTTAAATTACGATAACAATTATCTGAAAGTTCTGAAGTTCTGAAGTAAGGAGTGAAAGGAAATAGTACGGAGCATAATATTACATTTTGTAAGGATACAGTTTTTTAAATTTTTAGATCATAAACAAGGATTTCAGTTTTAATCATTTCTCTATCCGCAAAGGAGGCAAATATTACAAAAAGGATAACACGAGATATCATTTTAAGATTATTATGTTAAAAAAATAAACATATTTTTTTTTCAAACAGGGTTTTTCAGCATTATGATTTACTCATATGTATAGTATTTTGTTTGGAACTGTTTTTTTCTCAGGTGGCGAAATCTTCATGAAGGTAGACAATCGCCAAAAATTAAACGCAAAATCTTAAAATACGGTTTCTGTCTCACAAGAAAGAACCGAAAATGATTTAAGAAAATTGGGCTCACTTTCACAAACTAGAAATATTGTACCTTTCAAAGCAACGTCTACATATGGAGGATCCTCTTCTCTACAAAACCGATATGAAATTAGATGTTTGACAGATATTTTTCCTTCGGGAAAATATTTGAGGATGTTCCTTTAAAAATTTTGAATTCGCATTACTAGTTTTATAAGAATCCAAATGTTTTAGTGATCTCCAGAAAATTATTAAATTCCATACAAATTTAATGCTGATAATTTCCATGAAATTTAATCTGTACGTTCTAATACCACACACAAAGGAAATTCAATTCTTTTATACGGGGGAAATACTAATATATAATAACACAAGAAATGTTTTTGTTTTCGTCACACCGGTCGCTCGAATATCCTGTGAGTTTGCATATGCGTCAGCAGTCCGTGGTTTCAAAAAATACCCCGCATGTAGCCAATGCATCGCAAAGAGCAGAACTTCTAATCGAATAAGATTTCTCTTTTTGCAAACTAAAGTTGTAATAATTGAATTCTTGATTCGGTTCTTCTAATGACATCAGAATCATCCGGAAGTTCCATGAATTTAATGTTTCCGTGTGGGATTGTGGTTGATCACGTAGGTTTTTCGAAAGGAACATGTTTCTCGCGAAAAGACAACTTAAAATTGTTGATCACCTATGTCCTGGAAACTTGGTCACGTGTTTCGGTGCATTGGTGACCTCTTCTCCGGCATATTTTTCTTTTTGGAGCGACGCAAAAAAATGAGGTCTAGTTTGCAAATTCTCAGTTGAGCACAACGCACAAACATTGCTGTACTCAAACATGAAGCAAAGCGGTTCGCTTTTTGTACACCCTGAAATACATAAAAACTGATACTGCATTATTTAGGCGTACTTCCAATAAACGACAGAATAAGGTTATCGAGTATGGAACCTTTTACAATGCGTTTTTGCAGAACAAAATGGGAATACTACAATTACAAACTCAACAATTTCGTTCTTTTTAATAATTTTTGTACAGCTATTTTATTCAAAAACATTTTATATACCATTTCGTATGTACAACTAAATTGTATTAGTACAAAATACTAAAGTTGATTATCTACAAATGTAAGATGACAAGGTGCTATAAATTAATGTTGGATTCTTACCGCGACGTCTGCAGAGCATATATGCGCCGCTTTTTTTGGTTTTTTCTTTTGTTTCCTGCGGAACTCTATTTAAGACTAGATGTAGCTAAATGTCCAATTGAAAGGAATGAATTCCATTAAAATTCATTGTTTGTCACTGTTCAGTTTGACATCCAATGAATATAATGGAGAGTTATTTCAGAAATCCATAAAAATCACAGTTTTTTTCCTCTAAGCTGTCTTTCAGAATTGCCTAATCTTTTTCAGAATTTCTGGCGCTGAACACTCAAAAATATTTCATTTTTTTTCAAGAAAAATCAGCTATTTTACGTACATTCAAATTATATATTCACTGTTCCAGGATTTGTCAGGTCTTATACGTTAAATTTACAAAAGCATTATAAAGTTGATTAGCTGTCACTGCATAACTTCTGAGATCCTCATTTGGACACGTTGTTTAGACTTTTACACGAGAATTTTTTGTACTAGAAGTATTGAATTTAGCTTAACTTCAACTATACGAAACTTTAGCTTAACTTTAACCATACATAACTACAGCTTAACTTATATGTTACCTAAATTCTGCTTCGATCGAACTACTTGCTTTCCGCGATATTGTTACAAATCGTATTCGAAATCTTCCTGTGACTCTTGTGTTCATAGTCTCAAAAATTCAAAGATAAGTCTGTCTTTCTTGCTGAAACATAGTTTTCAGATATGCTACTCGATTGGGCGATTTTAAATCAAAATTAACGTCGTGCAATTGAAAATGTGAAACTTAAAAATGTAACGACAATAAATGGTTCTCTGATTTTCTTTCTCTAGTACAGGGGTTTGGAACCTGCGACTTTCTAGGCCATTAAGTGCGGCCTTTTGGGTGAAACCAAAGTTTTCAGAACAAATCCTTTTATTTGTCTTAATATGTTTTTGTTCGTCTTCTATTATTTTTATTTTTATCTTAAAATTTAAAATACCAGAGTGTAAAAGCAGATTCAACGAAACAATGTTCCCCCACTGACAGCCGCAAATAAAACATTAAGATTAAAATCATAAGTGCCATTTTGACACCTGCTAACCTTACGATTTCGTTCTATGTCTCACGAAGAACTAGAGATGGATTTGATTTACCTCTCAGAAAATGACATTTTAAAGTCCTTTTTTTAAAGTTAAATAGATCCATTTCAAATATGAAAAATACAATACAATACCTACGTTATTGACCACATGCATTAAAAATGCTTGCTTTTGAACCACTTATTGCTGCAAATCTACTTTCTTCTACCTAACCAAAATCAAGACACCTTTAAGGTCACGAATAACCGATACCCATCTAGACGGTCAGCTGAAAGTGAGGACCTCCATTTTGCAAACGAATATCCTAATGTTTTTTTAACAAAAGACGAGCACAACAAAATAATTAAAAGGTTAGTTAACTTTAGAATTAACATTTTTCCCATTCTTTTCAAGTTTGTATATACTAGGCATAGGAAGATTTTTACAAAATATTTCGAAGTATATCTAACTGTAGTCTCTTGAATGCGGCCTTGTTAGATTACAGATAACTTAAAGCGGCCTTGTAACGTGAAAAGTTTCCCCACCACTGGTCCAGTCTATATGCAAGTGTAGCACTAATGTTTTTCAAAAATACATTATTTATAAAATATATTACACATTTCACTTTACAAAACTGTATGTTTACCTAGTTCTAATCTCCTGTACGAAAACCGCTGGCAAAAGAACTAAAAATCGGAATCCTATCACCTGTCATCTGTGACTCCGTCATCTGTACCGAATGATGAGAAGCCATTTCTGAACTATATGTTTCGAAAGGCCTTTCAAAATATTTTGCTAATATGGAACGTGAAGTCCTATGGGCCAAACGATAGAATTATTAACGCAATGAAACAAGAATAAAAGAAGACATTGCACAATATTATTCCGATGATGGCTGTCCAGTTTGTGGAATTCCTGGGTCACAATTAATGTAACGCGAATTCTTATTTGTATTCCAAAATCAGGCGTGGACGCATTGACCCTCCTCTGTCGGTTGTAACCTGGTTAATCACAAGCGTTAGTGGATGAGTGCAAATCGTAACACTACTACGATGAAGAATACAGCAAGAAGCAGCATAATAATAACCTAATTCAGGGGAATTTGTGATCATGCTTTTGTAGAACTCGCGAAGATTCTGAACAAACTTTCTGGAAGATATGACACCATAACAAACCAACAGTTCAACCTGCTGCAGGAAATGGTGTTATAAAATACGGCTTTTATAAAATTAGTATCAGAAATGAAATTCACAATTTTAGCCAATTGCAGGAAATAGTGTTTGCGTCCTTTGCAACCAAAATGAAAACACTAATTGTCAATTTTAGCCAACTCACAGTATCACTTCTATCTGATTCTGGGTCACAGCATGTATTCAAACGGTACGCAGTCTTTTTCAGAGTCCATAGGCCGCTGAGATGTATAATATGGCCATCAGCTCATCATTTTCAAAAATTCATCAGGGACCAACAGTTAATCACATGAAATACGGAGCGATACCAGTTACTTTTCACAAAGGAAACCCTTTTCGCTCTTTGTGCTTATACTCGACGAGAACACGTGTGGATGAGATCAGGAACACGAGTGCAGCCACATTAGTTACAGTCCGTCCACCTTACCAGTGAGTCAGTTCTGGTTTGCGCCGGAGTGTGTTTAATGCCCATACTTCCTTGTATATTTGTCAAATCAAAATCAGTCCTTAAATATACAGCGAGGATATCCTTGTGCCCATTCTAACTTTGTTTGACGCTGCTATTGAACATGCCTCCAGTTTTCTCGAAAACAATGGAACCAGTTATCGTTCTTTAGTGTTCTTCAGAAGTTGAATAATCACAATATTAAATTGTTAAAGTTGCCATACCACTCTCTTGAACTTTATCATGTTCAGAAGATTTGGAAAACTGTAGAGAAACGTCTGGAAAACCACGTTCCATACCCCAGTTCACTGGTAGACTTCCATAACGTGCCACCTGTGATATGGGATGAGCTGCTCCATACACTCATCAATAATATCATTTCTATTATGCGTCGTAGATGTAAATAAGATTTTCAGCACATAAGTGGTGTTAGCGGGAACTGATATCCAAATAGATGTAAATTCTACTAATTTACCATTTGATCCATATTTCAGTGCTACATTGTCGTGTGGCAAACTTGCACCATACATTTTTCCTGTATATCACTTGTGTCACTTAGCCTCACTGATATTTTTTTGATGCGTGCTACTTGAGTCATATATACATCTGAATATATTTTTTCTTTCATGCAATTTCTCTAATTTTTTGTGACCAGCGTGTAACCGGTGTACCCAACACAAATTCGATGGGCGAAAAACAAAGCGAGAAACTGTATTGTAAGAAGCCTATGAAACCTCAAGCAGCATTTAATGTACATAGTAATAGGTACATGTAATAACGGGATATATATGAGTACCTATTATTTTAGCATTGAAACTTGTGTGGAAGATTTTTTCATTATATAAACTCAGTCATGGTTCCAATTTAATGCCGTCGCCCCGGTGGCGCAGTGGTCTAAGGCGCTGGCCTCTGATCATTCGTCCGTAAGGGGTCCGGGTACGACTCCCGGTCAGGCATGGATGTTGTGTTTGTCTTTCGGCACTGGCTCACTCCCTTCCCTGGAACCAGTGACCCTAAATTAGGGACGGGCGACTGCTTATAGCCCATTGAGTTGCTCACGGTGGTTGTTAAACCTCCAATCAAAAAAAAAAAAAAAAAAAAAAAAAAATAATGCCGTTTTACCCAACATAAAACAAACTTCATCAGCTACAGGGAAACACGTTTTTTGCAGTAAATATCACGGATCCAACTTCTTTACCAAGCAGCAAATATCACGGATCCAACTTCTTTACCAATTCCGTTAATTGCGATTTTGCCAGGAACATATACCGGAAAAGGAAAATGAATCACAGGCGTCGTCAGTAGTTAAATCTTACAAGATTTATTCAGTATGTTTCGAGAACCATTGCCTTGAAGTTTACGATTTATAATAACTGACACATTTCTTGCGGAATCAATATAATTTATGAAGATTTATTGAATTGGCATTGTAGTTCTTAAATTTTAAAGAACCTACGTCTGACTAAAATGCACAGTTTATGTCATGGAACATAATAATTAACGGCAGGCGCTTTTCTAAAATTAGTCGTCATTTGCTAATTAATTAACACAGTTATTATTTTAAAGACACAACTGCAATTCCAATGCTGCAGTTCTTTCTTTTAAAAATAAATTAGAAGTATTACTGTTGAAACAATTTTTTTTCTGTCTTTTACTGCATTTCGGAAGAAAATATTCGCCTTTTAGTAAGCTTAAAATTATAAATATCCAATATCTCTGGTTGAACTACGAAGTAGTAACGATGACGAAAGGCCACTGAGATGCCAGCACCACCTTGAAGAGTGAACAAAGTTGTGCTCGCTACCCACTAAACTTAAATTGTGATAACAGTCATTAAACATTTCCTCTGGATTTCGATACAATGCTTTCACTTTACTGAAATACTTTACCTCTTTGCCTATCGATAGGAATAGTTATGACACACTCAGTAAATTCTTTTATTTCGCATTCCCCAAATAAAAAAAAATGATAGGAATGGTACATCTACCTAACCTTCGTCAACTGGATTGTGTCATTCCAAGTCAAATCATATAAAACTGATATTACCTGCAAACATTCCATGCAGAATTCTTAGTATTTCTTTTTCACGCAAAGTGTTGTACTGTCAGCCATGAATTTGCAGAATTTAAAATATTAGTTTCTAATAGAATACTGGATATGTTTATTAGAATTTAGTGAAATAGTTGCACGAGAAGGAGATTTTTGAGAAAAACAAACAAATGTATCCTTTGTTTAAAGTAATACGAAATCTAAATAATGAATATTCGGAAATATTTTGTAGGAACCAATAAATGCGGAGCATGAATTTATTCGGTTGGTCTCCAACACATGGAACAACAAAACATACGGTATTTCGCATTGTTTTCGGAAAAGTAAGTCTTTTTCACCAGATCCGGTAACTGTTGAAAACTAGTACCAAACTGAAGAAAATTCGGAATTTTTAGATACACCGCAATTACTGGAAATATTAAAGGAAAGTATCACGGGATTTTATGACTATGTCAGGGTCGATGACGAACTAATAACAACTATAATGCCTGTGACGAGGAAATCATCCGTGAAATTATAGGATATGTCGAAGACATCAGAGGACAACGAAGACGAATCTCCGTCGAAACAAGGACCACTGCCAACGGACGTAGAACAAACAGTGCGTTGTCTTTTAAAAAACCCAACATTGGAAGTCGCGAAAATGTGCCAATAGGAATATTTCCTTTATTAAAGAAACTGAATAGTTTTTAATATGAACGAAAATTTGAAATCAGAACGCCAAGATAATATTACGGATTATTTTAAAACGTGGCACAGTATGTACGCATAATTTTAATTTATTATGTTAGTTCTGTTATGGTACTGTACACTATTAGTTATACGAACAATATTTGCAGTACATACATGATAATTTCATCTTTACATAAAGAAGCGAAAAATTAGTTTTCTGTTTCTTATTCTGATATTTAAACTTGTTTTTCAATATTCTGCGATATGTCAACCTCCGATTATCCCCAACTTTCTTGCCGATCCCATAGCTTCGAAATATTCAAAGTTTTTTGTATTTTTATTAAACATGTCACCGTTCGATATCATCTGCTCGAGCTTTCGTAGGTAAAATCTTGATGTGCTATTACATTTCTGAAGATGTGCTTAGTCTACATAGGTGACAAAGATTTCGACAGAGTTTCAAATTGTTCTAAGTCCAGCTCCTCAGCATAATTCGGGATGAGAACTTGGCATTATTTTGCAGGCTCTATTAATTAACCTTGCGAAAGACCTCTTCTGAATAATTTTTATGTTGCTGAAATTGCTAATAATTCGGATTGATTTTTATATATGAGACATTTTTCAGTTAAATAACCAAACATTTTGCTTAAATACAGTACTAAGAGCTTCTAGGTGCAGTATTTAGGGAAAGAATATTGAAATAACAATTACAAACTCCTTTTGCGGATACAAAATGTACACAAAAAATAATATTCGCAGTAATAAATGATTTTTTTTAATTACGGATAATTAACCCGCATGTTTATCATCTGTAGATGTACCAGAAGAGACAAAATATTATTAATTTTCTTAAGCTACGCGTAAGGTAGATACACAGAAGAGACAAAACATTATGCCCAGCGAGTCTTTATGCAAATCGTAGCAGGTAAAGTACGGCACTGGGGAAGGTCATGAAATGGTATAAATAGCACATGATACTGAGACCTTTTTCTCAGTGTTTTCCAAGTTATTTAGATAGAAAAAGCGGAAGATTTAAGTGAGTTTGACAATGGCCAAATTTCAATAGCCAGAAGTTTCGCTGAGAATATTACCGAGACGAAAATCTTGTTGGATGCTCGCGGTCAGCCGTTGTTTTTATTTTCAAAAACAAGGTCTAGGGAGGGGAAACTCCACGAACTGCGTTAATGTGCAGTGCCGACCACGGCTAATGGCCTCTTCTGTTGGATATATGATCCAACAGAAGAGATGCAATGGCATAAATCGCCGGCAATTTGAATTTCTGGCTGCAGTATTAATGTGATAGAACACATCGAGCACTGCTGAAAATCGGGTATCATTGACGCATTGCTCTTCGGGTGCCCATGTTCACCATGGTTAGCCGTCGAGAGGGGGTCTCCACCGAGTGCAAACTGGACATCGAATTATTTTAAGGTCATTGGTCCCTGATCCGAGAAAGAGCTAAAAGCCTTGCTGTTCAAAAACACTTAACAATTGAGACTACCTGTGGCTAGTTATGTGTTGCACTTAAAAGCAGGTGAACATGCCGTCCCTGTGAAACGTGTGAATGGTTTTTGGTGCAGCTGAGAGTGGCAGTTGGGTATGAATTTCCGTGGTGTTCTGGATTACCTTATTGCGAAAGATCGCAAATCCATTTTCTTTCATTTGATTATGGTTACTCCTGCGGATTTCAGAGAGGTTTGAGAAACTTATATGTGACTGGTCGTGCTTGTAACGACTAATGAATTAAAGATTCGACAGAGAAATCTACAAAAACAGTCAAGTTAGTCGCGGTCACCTGTCCCTGGTCTCAATACAACTTCACAAAACATGTAAATATGTACTTCTAAATTAAAGTGTATTTTTGTGTGCCAAGAATCGTCATAGCTTATTTTATTGGATACTGATGCACACTGATTTATGTAATATTTAGTTCAAGTAGATCTTTGTTCTCAATATACACCTTTTACAGATACAGCCCCGCCAATGTGATTCACTTAAGCATTCGTTTATGTACTTTTTCGCGCCCTTGGTGCAATCTGTTGTCGCAAGTGCTACCATATAATTTCTATGAAAACGCCCCTGGGGCGTAGGATCTATATAAATCTAAACATTCAGCTTAATGCATATCATTCTTTGTTTGCAGAACGTACCCGTTGGGTTGAGAGGTTTCAAGAACTTTCAGGAGCGTCCGTATATTTACGAACTTCCGACGGGCAGTAAAAATTGGAACAAATAGATGAGAGTCAGATAGTTTCAACCGGAAAAGATGGTCTTCAGAAAAAAGCAAAAAACTAGTGCCTGAGGCAATTTTTCAGAAATTGGTGCGATTATATGTAAAACTAGCTAATGACATGGATTAGCGATTTAAAAAAAGGTAGTTTAGGAAACCGAAATCACCAAAATCAAAAGACGACAATGGAAATTTTCGTGTGTCGAAGTGTGACGGAAACTTGATTCCGCATGTTGCCGACCTCTTTCTCGGAACCGGAAGTTGTACCCTAAAAGTAGTTTTCTACCGTCGCTTCTGCAATTAGATAAAAAAGACATGCTGTGACCAAGAAATCTGCAGATTTTTCACTAGATCAACAAGGATATCTCCAGGGTTCAGACATGCCGCTGAAATGATACTTTCGTTTTCGTATGTAAATTGAAATGAAGAGATAATAGGACATAGCCGGTACATTGGCAGACCTACGCACGTTGTTATTCAACCTAGTTAAAGGTTTGCACGTTCAATTCATAAAGCAAATAAACTTGAATCAAGTTAGCAAGTAGTTGCTTAATGTAATTAATTTTATAAAAAATATACTCAAAATGACTGTACCTTAAATGTGATCTTTCATTTTAGCATTTATCCTATTCTTATTTCCGCAAACTTTTACGCTAATTTTGGATGAAATACGTTGCATAGAAAATTTCATTTGGTTGATCAGGTTCAATTCGGTTCTCTATATCTAAAGTAGGTACATTACTTTCCGTCAATGTAAACGAATTAAAATTAATTCGTGTCACATAAATGTTTTGAAAGTCAGAACATTATTTTCCCATGTCTCCACGGCTTAATAAGCCTATATGAAAATGAAATATTGAACTATGAAACCTACCACAACTTACACTGATGACACTATGACACAGTAAGTACAACAGAATATGCAAGGAAGAATCTAAAAACGTAATAATTTCCAGGAAACTTTCTGAGAAAAATTTCCACTGGAAATTACTTTTGGCAATACATGATGATATGCTCCTCTGAAATATATTACATATATTTATATTTTCCTGTTTATAGTATAGTTAATCTTAAATATAGTATAGTTAATCTTAAATATAGTATAGTTAATCTTAAATATAGTATAGTTAATCTTAAATATAGTATAGTTAATCTTAAATATAGTATAGTTAATCTTAAATATAGTATAGTTAATCTTAAATATAGTATAGTTAATCTTAAAGAAATGTCAACGTCTTTTTTTAGGGATTTAAAAATCTGTGACTCAATTTAAAATGCACAGGTGCTTCGAAATGTATAAGCATGATTTCTAAGAAAAACCTCAGTACATCTATGGATATGCAGAAATATGTACGCTGGTGTGCAAAACTTAAGGACGAGATAGATTTTGGAATGAAACTTTGCCCAAGACCGGTCTGGATATGTGAAATGTAAGCTAAAGGAACTCCATTGCGCACCGAAACGGTGGCAGAAACTAAAACGACATAACTCTAGACGCTAAAGTATATAGAAGAACTTTAGACAGAATTGGCTACATAGCATTGTTGCCATGATACAGGGGCATTAGGGCAAAAGGCGATACGAAGGGAAAAGGATGTTCTCCATACGGGAAATGATCACCCCTGATGTCAGTGCATGATGTTTAACGTCTGTCGATACCTCAAACTAAGTTGCGGATGACATCTTAAAGTAACATCGACAATTCTTCATTTAGTGCCGCCTTCAGCTATTGGAGAGTTTTCGGTGTATACAATGTCCCACACGTACACGTGTTTTATGTCATTTAATTTGAAAGAACGTGCTGATCAAAGTATTCGCTGAATGTCTACACACTCTAAATGCTCATCAACAGCCACTGTGCGATGGGTGTGTCCAATAGCACGAACAGGAGTCTAATGGCACCTAGAAACAAAAGAACGTGGGGAAGGATTGGTTCTTTACAGTAGCGCTGACTTGTTGCAGTATCTGGATTTCTGTACAAATTCACTGGAGTCTTTTATGAGATGATCAGAATGTCAACCCCAACTGCCAGCCCCATAGCTTATACAGCAATTTCTTCCGACAGGAAATTTTCCCTGGGCAGCCGATATCTGGTTAATGAAACTTATGTCGGGGTAAACACATATAAAACTGCATTTAACAGTTCTCTAAATTTGAAAAAACTTTCGTTGTGCTATAGTTTACTCTTGAACTTTCCTGGTTATTCTTAGAATGCACTTCTTCCAATTCATATTAGCCTTTTCAGTAGGAGAAAATATCATTTTCCCGGTACGTTTGACCGCACACGACACTAATAATTCAATTATCTTGGGATTTTACATGCATCATTCCAATGCTTTCCGAAGATGCCATTACCGGCAGAAATATTCTGAGAGAAAGAAACACTAATAACAGTAGAACTTCTTATTAGCAGAACTTGCTCTTTACTCCGTGAGCCAATTACCCTATCTAGCATTGATCTTAAAAGTGCAAATGTGTTTCCCTTATATTTAAAATCAAATTTGTACTTTATGCGTTTAAGCAACTTTCGGTAACAAATATTCCAAACCTTTTTTAAAATATTTTTGCAGCTGCATTGCGCTCCAAAGGCAGCGCACAAAACAACGCATCAGCGACTTTGCGAACTCCGAATACAATGCTTCTTGCATTGCCAAACAACGCAGCAAGGGTACATGAGATCAAAATATATTTAGGCATAACGGCAAAAAATGTTAATAAGTAGAGAATGCAACTCCATCGTCACAGTAAAGGAAGTTCAGGAAAATGTCGACTCTCAAAATAAATTTTTATAACACATGAGAAAGGATATATAAATTTTCTTTCAAATAAGAAACTGCATAGTTTACAGAATTTGTGATAAAATTAAGGAATACAATAAGAATTCCCACCAAAATATTTTTAATGTGTTAAATGCAAATATTTATTGTACCACATAATCCTGAAACTTAATGATACAAAATTTAGGCGGAGAATTAAAAAATAAGATATATACTATATACGAGTCATATATATAAGTAAGAAATTTTCCAAATTTGAGATTTAAAATTACATAATGTGAAGCATAATTTCGGCGTAAATCGATACCCGGCGATGTAAACATTCTGAAAAGGAGATACTGTAGTCTGCATTTAATCTTTGACAATCATAGAATTGGAGTATAGAAATGAACAGATATGACGCACTTCAATAATTATAAGTTCCAAACTATGCAACAAGTAAAATGATATTGGCATATTAGCATAATTGTTTCTAACCCCTGTGCTACATTTTTAAATATAATATTTTCCTTCAAGCTTCTACTATGCAAAGTTATTTTTGCTCACTTCAAAGCGCCCTGATAAAAATGAAAACAGATGCCTCAAGGAAGAAAGGGAAAAAATAAATTTTCGAAAATAACCTTAATAACCGACATGAACACGAAATAATTATGGGCATATTTTCATGACTGTTATTTGTGAGGAAAATGATAAGTAGGCAATCTCAGCCTCAATACAATAACATAAAGTTTGTTAATAATATTTTACAAGAAGAAGAAATTGAAATTAATTTTAGTCAGGGCTTTACCTTTTAAAATATTTACCGAAATTCGTTTTGAATTTTAGTAATAGTTTCACCTCAGTGGAAGAAAATTGTAATGCATACATCATTCACAAGAATTATTCTTTCGTTCCAGTCTTTCATCTTTTTTCCCAGTCATTTATTTTATTGGGATAACTAAGAACACGTTCTCTTTGCAAAATCCTAAAATAATGTATGAAGCAAAAATTGCGCATTATGTCATATAAAGACTAATGAAATGGATTCGAAAGGAAATATTCAGTAATACTTTACTCAGGAAAAGAAACGATACAACTTACCACTTTTGTTGTAGGTTGTGTAGTTTCATAAACAGCATTCATTATACATATCTTTCTCTGAGCTGTGTTTATAACATTACTTTTGCCACATTTAATTCCTGAAGCATATTATATATCTTAGATGAAAACATGATAAAATTCGTTATGAAACTTCAATCTTTCATGATTTCAAAGAACCAATGATATTAATTCATCTCTCTATACTTCTAAGAAATTTAAAAGTTTTTAATACATTCATTATATTAAGAAGAAATGAAATGTGTTATAGAAATTTTAAAGATGACAATCCGTATTTTCGTATAAATATGACAAGGATAGTAAGTCAAATACTATACGAAAACTTGAAAATTTTGTCATCCTGGAGCGGGAATCGAACCCGCATCTCCCAGATAACACCCGGGTATGCTAAGCACTACACCGCCCAAAACGATCAAGTCTCAAGTTTCCGATTTATTTGAATAAAACAATCACAGGATTCGCTAGTCGAAGCAACCGGCATTCATGTTTAGGTAATCTGGAGGTTAAGAATCCTATCCCGTGATTGCTCGGATGAGCAGATAAATCATGAATGGAATACGGGATTACACCCTATAATACAAATTTTGAAGATGACAATCCATTTTTTGGTGTAAATATGACAGGGATGGTAAGTCAGATACTATCCGAAAATTTGAAATTTCGTATTCCTGGAGAGGGAATCGAATCCGTGTCTCCCAGATAAAGCCCGGGTATGCAAACCCCTACACCACCCAGAACGACCATGTCTCAAATTTCCGATTAGCATATCCGGGCATCATCTGGGAGACGCGGTTTCGATTCTCGCTCCTGGACGACGAAATTTTAAATTTTCGGATAGTATCTGTCTCACTATCCCTGTCATATTTACACCAAAAAATGGATTGTCATTTTCAAAATTTGTATTATATGGTGTAATCTCGTATTTTTTTCATGATAAATGTGGTATGTTGTTAAATACATCTTAGTAGGGCAACTGTACGATTTTTGTTTGTATTATTCTTGAAAAGCAGGAAAAACTAGATTTACATTAAGTTTTGCTACTCCCTTCTGCCAGCGTCCGTGATCGAGCGTGAACCCGAGCAGCTCAGTAGTCAATGAGCTGTTTGAGTTTTGATCTCGGTTCACAACGCATGATGTATGCACCCCCTGCGGACATTAATTAAGGGCATCCTGCTTTAGGACGAAAGGGACATACATGGGAGCCATCTTTTATGATGGGATAAGTTGCCTAATGGGTGTTAGAACCCTTTGTGATAATTTCTCTTCACCCGTCGCCCCTCTACCTCATCTGAGGATGAGGTAGCCGCTGCCTCGAAAGTGCTCATGTACATATGGTTTTAATTGTATATATTTCTCATCTTTTATCAATTAATGTGCCAAAGACGGTAATTTTTTCGTATCAATGATTCATTCCAGCACGAGTCTTCAACCTTCATTGATTAGGATGCACAAAAAGCTCCATATTTCGAATTTGTTAGAACTAAAAGCTCATCAATGAAGTGTGTTAAATGCATTCTAACTCGAAATATAAAATGAACATTATAAAAAGTAATAACATTTTGTGTAAATGTGTAAAAGAAAATGGACTACAACATGTCGGTAGCAAAACGAAAAAAAAATTAATTTCTGGAATAATTCAATAAGAACCATTTTTCTTATATAATAATTTTACACCTCATGAGCTCTAGTGATGCTATTGTTATGCACCTTAAAGCGGACGTCTACGGATTTTGTTCCGTAAACTTCCAATGGTTAATTTCGTATTTACTCAGCGAAGAAAGTACCCATACATCAAAATTGGCCCACTGAGAAAAAAGTATCCTAACTTAGATTGTACAATCGGTGTTTTTTGCAAAAAACATTCCTGAACCATATTAAAAATGAATAACTCTACTTCGACATCCTAATATATAATTTGCTAGAGCCCTCCTCCTCCTCCGTGCCACTTTTAAGTCGGCATAGCAACAATCGCAAAACAAATGTTTGTGACGTCCCGCTTAGCTTTTCGTGTAAGTGACGTCATCACCTACACGCGCACAGCCCACGCGTATACCACTTTGTTTCGTTGTCATTGCAATAAGGAACACAGCTGCTGGTGTGACGTCATCTTATCCAAATCATTCTCACATGACGTCAGAGATGCTTTACGTCACACGGTCAACTCGAGAGATACGAAAACTTTTTTCTTTGGTTGGAGGTTTAATGACCACCGTCAGCAACTCAATGGGCTTTAAGCAGTTGCCTGTCCCTAATTTAGGGTCACTGATTCCAGGGAAGGGAGAGAGCCAGTGCCGTAAGACAAACACAACATTCATGCCTCACGGGGATTCGAACCCGGACTCCTTTCGGACGAATGTCCAGAGTTCATCGCTTAGACCACTGCTCCACAGGGCGGCTATGAAAAACTTTACATCAGGAATTTTGGTTCACTACCTGAACCGGTGTTTAGCCATCTGTAAATCTCATCATCAAAAGTACGACGATCTGACGACCTCAAGATAAAAATAGTTCACGGAAAAGAACAGGGGAAACTGATACAGGGTTCACAGTCAGTGTATACTAAAATATGTTGACTTTTCCGGCGGTATCTTCAACCTATTGGACCAGAAAGCCTTTGACTTGTCGGAGTTGGTCTTTATTGGAAGTCACGGAGAAGTGATTAATACCGGCACAAATGCAGGTATTTGGCGCCTTGAAGAGAAAGTCAATTCTCCCGTGCACTGGACTATATGTAAACTTCATTTTAATGAACTGCCTCTACGCCACGTATTAGGCGCCTTGAAGAGAAAGTCAATTCTTCCGTGCACTGGATTATATGTAAACTTCATTTTAATGAACTGCCTCTACGCCACCTCACTGAAGCAGTTGATGGGAGAACATAAGGTCCAAGAGGATTTAGTGGATTGATTGGAAAGCGCTTGAAAATGTGAGCAAATCTTTCTATCGTTAATTTACAGAAAATTGAATTTTCGTTTCACTCTGACATTAACTTTAGAGATCTTAGTTCGGATCAACTTTATTTGTGAAAAAATTGTAAGGCAGTCTCTGCAGGTGATCGCCTGCAAGATCTGGCAAATCGAAGTCGTGGAACACTTGCACATTCCCATTAGCTGACCCTCGCAAATCGCATTCTACCTTTGAATGTTGGAACTAGTGATCCAACACCATAATTTGTCTCATTAGCCACCTTCGTAATGAAAGTATATGCACCATCGTGGTTCACGATCAAATGTAGCGGTATCTGTAAAGCTGATCCAAAGAATTTACAGCTTTTTATATCTCGGTGTCAGTATCTTCCAGATAATTTAAAGGATAGTGTAAAAAGAGTCTTCCGAGGCAACGCGTATTTTGCCCATGCAGAAAACTTGCTCGCTGCGATGTTGTTTGACAAAAGGAGGTATGTCTGGGAGATTGCTGTTCTACGCATCATGAAGGCCAGGAAATCTTCCGAACAAACAACTACCATTAGGAAGTTTCGGATTCCTAAGCTGAATTTCCAGAGTAATGTCATCCATATTAGGTCAATGATTGCATCGATCTAATCGACTGGCAAGAGTGTATTGTGACTGAGCCTCCCATCACACGGAAATGGAAAGATGATGAGTTTCTGGAATTACTACGGTCGGATTAATTTACAAGTTCTTGCCACGAATTTACAAAAATACCCTGCCATTCTCAGGCAGTAGATAGGATAGTTAAGACTGTAACATATCCTTCAGCTCATATGTGTGGCCTTCTTACAAGAGATGGATTCATCAAAGCAAAAATATTGGATAGGAAGAAAAATTCTGATTTCCAAGTGAAATAAACTCACTCTTCAAGTTACGCTACTAGGCAAGGCTGGTGTCTATCATATTTGCATAACGTATCAAGCCATTTTCAGAGAAATATATCAAATGTTGAGCTCTTTGGGGAAGCCTAAGAAATTAACTCACGTCTGCTGAATTTTTACCCGTGTTTATGCACTCAAAGGTGATATTAAATAACATGGTGACACAGTATTTTTTATATTTACAAAATGGAGAAATCAGGTATATTTTAAAGCATTTTTCCCTATAACTTTCAAATTTCGAGGTTCTTGGGGAAGCCTAAGATATCGAATAATGTCATTCATATTTCGGGGGGTCATTTCAATAATAAAATCGTAACTATTGCACATGGTTACGTGTGTTTTTTGCTTCACCCTACTGGGCACTAATGCTGTAGAGTTTCACCTATGATTCTTTCATTCTCATACACTCCGTAACGTCCGGAGTGGAACGCTGTTATGACTAACCGTCTACCTCACATTCCCTCTTTTCTATAAACCAGCCGAACCCATCTAATGGTGCGGCGTCTGCTACCAGCGCCTGACAGGCATAACCTGGCGCGGAAGATTAACAAAGCTGGAGAGTGCTACACGCAGAGAATTCAGTTTTCAATCCGCAGACTCAGAGGCGTCAGGCATGGGCTGGTGGCATATAACACTTACACAGTCATCTCATTGCATTCATGCGCCGCGGATGGCCTAGTGGTCAACGTTCGTGGCTGTCACGGAGAAACTTCGGGTTCTATCCCAGGCAGGTACGAACTCTCGAATCACTAAACATCCGCCGTGCGTTGGATGGGCACGTTAAGCCGTCGGACCACATGTACTGGTCCCCGGTAATAAATGAGGGCGTATTTCTCACCCTTTCTACTCCGCTTCCGTGTCACTTTCCTATCAGGCACTCTAGCCCAAATCTGTTTAAGACCTGGAGTCAGACACTCCCTTCCTAAAATCCTCTACATCTGATCTGATCTGTTCATTGCATTGAGCTGCATGTTTTGCAAGGCAGGAAATTTTTACGATCCCTAAATTTAAGATAGCTTTGAATTTGTTTATTTTTAAATTAGAAATTTGTTATTTTTCACGACGAATGTGCAATCAAAATTGATTCCATCATTTAAAGTATCTCATTGTGCTAATTAAATAAAATTAAAAACCGCAAAAGTAAAGGTGGCGCAGAGAAACAGAGGGGGAAAAAAGAAACTCATGCTACAAGAAGCTGTCAAGTACAAAAAAGTAAGTGACTTCCTCTTAACTAACACAAAACCAAAGGAATTGATTTCATCTCTACCGAGTGAGTCGGGCACGGAAAGCTTAACTGTTTCATTTGCGCAAACAGAAACAGCACCCGAAGCCCTAGAGCAGACTGAATCTTCTTGTGCCCAAATTAAAGGGAAAGCCGAAGAGGTGTCAAATCTTATTCCGTTGAATTTGGCGCAGTCTGATTTGGTAGAGCAAACCGAAATTACTGGCAACCAAAATTATTTGAAGAATGCTGAATGAATTTTATCTTTGCCAAGTACTTCGTTTTCGAGAGATCTGAGGTCTTTAATCGGATCTCAAATCATTTGTACGCAAAGTACCAGTGGAAAAATCCCTCGACAAGGACACTTTATTCTCGAGGCCATATCTTTTTCTTGGAGAACAAGGTTAACATTTTATAAAAAACATGGTACAAAGAGACAGTGGCTGACTTATAATATGCAAAATAAGTCTTACTGCATAGTGTGCTTGTCACATTCGGAAACTGAAGACGTAAATGCATTCGTTACAGGAATGGGTGACTGCAGTGCAAAAGAATTATACACGCGTATTAAGGAGCATGAGGTATCAACAGTACATTTACACTGCGCTGAAGCTCGTATAATGAGATCGCGAGGACAAAATAAGATTCTTTGTTTTTTCTCAGCAAAATAATATTAGAGCTTAACAAGTACAACAAAGGCAGTATGTTTTGGATAGGATAATAGAAATTGTAAAATTAATAGGTAAGCAAGGTTTAAGCTATAGAGGAGCCTATGAAAGCACTAGCGTCTGGGAACGGCAATAGAAATGTCGTAGGAAGCATTTACCCGGTAATTTGATACAATTGCTTTCAGTAAAAAATTCGAAAAATTATATTAAATAAGGAAAGTTTGCTAATCATTTCATACTTACCTGGCACTAGTGATACACATCACGCACGCCAATTGGTTGCTTGCGTTTTATTCCTACCAATGAGGATCTTCCTACGACATTTCTATTGCCGTTCCCAGACGCTAGTCCTCAGGCTGATTCGGAATTAAAGCTTGACATGCAACACAGATTTTACAAATGAGCCTTGTTAAAGGCGTTTTCCTAACAACTAACCTATCCATCGTATTCGAAAAAAATTCATGTTTCCTTTCTAAAATATTTTTTTTTTTACATAAATAACTGAAAATTCTAATTAGTGTCCATTATCAAGAGCTCCTAGATATAAAACCAAAGGTAGGGTAATTCTAAAAAAGAACACGCAACTTTTGCGAATAAAAAAATGAGTACAATAAACAGAAATTGTAGTTATTCTGTATCACATAGCTTTATAATAATTTTCCCCTTAAACTGGGAACCATAATCTACCTATGAAGATATCAGTTTCGTTTAATTATTTTTTTTCGCTATGGCTTAACATAATTCACATAACATTTTTTTTCTCTTACTATCCATATGGGAAAAATTCTTCAAAAGGCTATTGTTCCCTGCAAAAACACAAGTGTTGGGAAACTGCTGGCCACCAGCTGGCAGTGCTGGGTCACTTTTTCCAAGTACTAACATTTTTCCGGCGAAATAATTTAGGATGCTAATTTACACATTTACCCAGTAATTTGATACAATGGCTTTCAGTAAAAAATTCGAAAAATTATATTAAATATACAAAGTTTGCTAATCATTTCATACTTACCTGGCACTAGTGATACACATCACGCACGCCAATTGGTTGCTTGCGTTTTATTCCTACCAATGAAGATCTTCCTACGACATTTCTATTGCCGTTCCCAGCCGCTAGTCTTTCACTGCATCACATTGTAAAGGACCCTACCTCAGGCTGATTCGGAATTAAAGCTTGACATGCAACACAGATTTTACATATGAGCCTTGCTAAAGGCGTTTTCCTAACAACTAACCTCTCCATCGTATTCGAAAAAAATTCATGTTTCCTTTCTAAAATATTTTTTTTTTTACATAAATAACTGAAAATTCTAATTAGTGTCCATTATCAAGAGCTCTTAGATATAAAACCAAAGGTGGGGTAATTCTAGAAAAGAACACGCAACTTTTGCGAATAAAAAAATGAGTACAATAAACAGAAATTGTAGTTATTCTGTTGCACATAGCTTTATAATAATTTTCCCCTTAAACTGGAAACCATAATCTACCTATGAAGATATCAGTTTCGTTTAATTATTTTTTTCGCTATGGCTTTGTTATGGCTTAACATAATTCACATAACATTTTTTCTCTTACTATCCATATGGGAAAAAATTTTCTCTTACTATCCATATGGGAAAAATCCATATGGGAAAAAGGCTATTGTTCCCTGCAAAAACACAAGTGCTGGGAAACTGCTGGCCACCAGCTGGCAGTGCTGGGTCACTGCGGGCTGAAATCTGCCGCTCAGGACCCGGTAGCGGTCAGTTGGTGGCAGCGCTATCCGTTGGGAAGCCATTGAAGGCCCTGCAGCATCGCCGTGAATTGTGGGCCTCCAATTAAGTGCCACTAGTAGCTCGTTGCTGGCAACCAATGCAACCCCAACAGCAGGTGGAAGCAACGGGACTGCGCATGCGCAAAAGTAACACATGGTACCAGTTAGTTGGAGACGACGCTATTGCCATCGTGTTATTTTAGTGGATGTTAAGAAAAAAATCCATATGTAGGATGGTGAATTAATTTCCTAATGAAATTCCACGTCGACGAAGATATCAGATTATGCCATGAAATACTAGATTACAGCCATGAAATACAGCCACTGTATTCCCATGAATAATAATTCATGGACTGGAGTGGGTGAATGACAAGGAAAAATTTGAAACCACTTGAAACAACTGTGCTGGAAAACCATTAAAAAACGTTTGTTTAGATATATACGTGTACAAAATTTATTAATTATTTGAAAGAAAAAGAAAAGCAACGCTATGTGGATATAATGTACTCATCAATGGGTTGAATACACAAGACTGGGAGGAATTCGCTTCTAAAAATAACTAGAACTAAAATAAAATATATTTCCTCTTTAAAACAAATGTAGCTTCCGACAACGGAAAGGAAGGATACAACGTTAAAAATGTAACACAATGTGACATGAACCCGGGTAAATATATATTAATTCAACAATCTCCTTTCAAGACAACAAGGACAGTACAAAACTTTGGAAAGTGACTCTAAGTATGTACACTCCTTGAGAATGAGTGAAGCTCCCTTAAGGTAAAAAAAACAACTATCGTTACGTTGAAAATATATGTTTATGAATAATATGAAACTGACTTTTATAAAAAATACCTCGCAATATTTTAAAATGAAATAGGGAACCATTCGATTAAACATTTCACGCCAAACAGACAGCTTCAAGCACACGCTCGTGCGTGGCAAACTAGTCCGGTTGGTAGACAGCTCGGCTCCCACGCAAAGGGCCATGGTTCGTATCTTCCAAGATCCAAACGGGCGTTTTTCCGGTCTGTTGAGAAAATTTCCACTGCGCAGAGCTGTAAATCCCAAGCTTCTTAAGGGTAGAAAAAAAGAGTGTTGTAGCTTTGGGGAACTGTGGATATCCTTGAATTTTTTTTTATGGCTACTAGTGGGAAATTGGCGGATCAGATTCGGCAAGTCAACAGTTACGTCACGTGGTTGCGGGCTGATACTACCGGCAAACTAGCGGGCTACATTAGGCCATCCATCATTTCTGGCACGTACTTTTAGGTCCGCTTAAGGGCCACTTATGGCAGCTACTGCCTGTGATGGACAACTGATGGCTATGCTGTGGTATATGACACCTGATGGGGTGCCAACTGTTTGGCAGCTGTTGGTCCGAACTGCTGGCCCTTCTTCTGGCCACCAGGACATTTTATTGACGGTTCGGCAGCGGCAACATAGTGCTGGGCCAACACTACTGTTTTTGCTGGGTACGTATTTCTTTTATAACAATTTCTAAATATGAGGAACGTAATTCTTCAGCAATCTTTTACGACAAAGATGGTAGTGAAAACACGTTTTACGCCATTTTTAACTTTGATCATATATTCTGTGTAACACCAACCATTTTCGGAGATGTACTACATATAAAGTCCCTCTTCATGAGCTAAAAAGAGAATCTTTTTATTTGTTTATTTATTCAGAAAGGTTTGGATACGCGAACAGTCGTTGAGAAAAGAGTTTCGTTAAGTTCAGGAGAAAGCGAAATTCCTTTGTAGGAAATTATATATGAAATATAAGCAGATGCTCTTTCTCTCTGTATGTTAATAAATTAAAATTTTCGACTGAAAATCGGAGGTCAGAGATGCAGACAAGAAACGCCAAATGAGCAAAACTGTGTTTAAATGTCTTGGCTGTTCTTCACACGCAATCGAAAGAAAAATGAAAGATAAAGATGACATTGGAACTCTACACGCAGTTTTTGCAAAATCAGACATTTAATGAGGCGGCTGAGCAAATCTATGATTGAAACTATCTTACAAAGAATTTTGCTTGATGGAGAGAAGATATGAAGATTTTAAAACTGTCTATCAACAGAACAAATTTTTGATACAGTGTCGAAGGTTTTGGAAAGGCGTTAAAAACCCGTATAGCCGGATTTAAGAAATAATAATGTCACAGCTACAAAAAAATTCCAGAAACATTTTAAATAAACTTACCGAGATGAATTTGAGTTGATATGTATTCATGCAAACATTGTTCATAGAAATCTTTTACGACAAAGATGGTAGTGAAATAATTTTCTTAATAGAACCTTGGGGAAAAAACGGATCGGAGAAAATGCTATTCGGAAGTGATAATGACGCTTCATCGGTGAGCTGTTGAGCAACACAGCATGCACGAATACATTCCAAAATTATTATTTGTTAATTTTATTTTTCACTTTTAACGATCATTTATTACTGTTAATAAAGTTGTTGTTACCTCACGCATATACTGTGAAGAAATTGACCGTTTGCACCAGAAGTTGTGTTCCAAACAGTCGCCTTTGGTGAACAGAAAGGGTCCTATCATTGTCAATGATAACGCCAAAACCGCACGTGTCACAAATGATGAAACAGAAACTACACGAAATAAGGTTCGAAATCCTCCCACATCCTGCCTACTCGCCTGATTTGGCACCTACCAATTTTTTGGCCGGTAGAGAGCGTAAACGCAGATGATGTCGAATTCAAAAATACGTTTAATTCCGCATATTTGCTTCTAAACATCCGATTGAAAAAAAAATATCTTTCGATTCCATTTATGTCGAAGAGTATTTTAGATATAGTTACTTTTTCAAACTACGCATAGATTTTCGTCTAGGGGGCGTAAAAGTAAATTACATTTTCCCACGATAACTCTTCTTTAAAAACTCCGATTTGATTTTTTTCTTCAGCGGATACATCTCCTGATGGAAAATCTTTTGCATATAATTTCAAAATTTCGGTAAAGAATACTTTGGCCACACTGGGGTGTAAGTGTTGACTTTTGCTTCCGATGTAGTTGCCATAAAATCGGAGCTTCTAAAATATCGATTGAAAAAATTATTTCGAGGACTGATGCCACTCACATCCAAAAATCTTTTTCAAATACTTTCTTCTTAAAATATTCCACACTTTCTCCGCCATGTGGCGTAGATGTACATCTTATTTTTGTCAATATTTCTACTTCTAGGAGTCCGTTTTGAAAAATTCCTTCTTTGTTGGATAGTGTTTTCTGTGTGACATGCTTTTCTTATGATTTCAAAATTTTCAAGTATTTCGTAGATTTTTCCGCTAAGGGGTGTAGCGGTAAATTGCGTTTCCCCATATATCTTTGCTTCTAAATCTGCGATATGAAAAATTCTTTCTGCACCGCATACAGCTCCAGATGGGAATAAATTTATATTTTTGTAAAAAAATAGTTTGGCCACCAGGGGCGTAAATTTAATTTAGTGTCATCGTTCTTGTTTTATATATATGTTAATGTTTCATTAAATGGAAAGTTCCGATTTCGTCATCCGTTTTTCGGCTTCGGGTCAACAAAACCGCAGAAACTGAATTTTTCTTTTTTCCTTTTTTTTTTTTTTTTTTTTGCTACGGGGTTGAAGAACTATCAAATTCAAAGGGTAGAGCCATAACATCTGCCTGTTCCTAATTTAGTGGACCTGCTGCCTGCGATAATGTCGGGCCAGAGCACAGTTTCGTGTCATATGGCTCATATAGGCTGGAACTCGTACACATCTCGGAAGAACCGTCAGGGAGAAACACATTTAACACTCAAGTAAGTCCCGGTATTCACTTGTAAATCTGGTGTTGCAAATAAAAATTAAATCTCCAAATCAACTACTCCGTTGAACGAAACTTCAGATAATACATATTCTAAATATTATTTTACGAATAACGTATTTCAGTTTTACCATTTAAAATAATACTAATCTCGCAAAATCTAAAACTGGATGGCTGCATAAATTTACAAACAAATATTTTAGATCAAACTGTTAGATAACAAAAACATAAATTTGCAAAGCGCTTACCGAGAGCTCCATGCAAGGTTAATTGGCCAAACCCTAGGTAGATTTGTGGAAACTGTTTTTAAATGATGTGCTCCCTGACTTGGCGATAAATTCTACTAACACATTCATTGTACATATAAAATCGCACCGGAAGTGGGAATTCCCTTTTCATTAAGAGGCTATAGTGCAAAGGTTATTAACCTTTCGACCTTGGCAGGTGTCTTACAATGGGAAAATTAGAGGTTGAGAAATTCTTGGACACATCCTGTTCAGAGAATGCAATGCCTCTCACAAGACTTCGCTTTATGATTACGTTCGATAACATTCACACGTTATATGAGTTGAAACAGCGAAGCAAGCTGAAAGCTAATCGAAATTTGAAAATTTTGTGAAAATTTGCACGCATGTTTTCATATCAACAGAATTTATTAATATAAATGAAATGTTAGTAGAATTTCGTGGAAGATGAAGCTTTGCATATATATTTTTTCTATAGCTTGACATAAATATTTTATTGTAGCTGACAGCAACCCTTGCTATGTATATTATGGTTGTACATGTGCGCAAATGAACAAGAGAATAATCTTTCACTAGCAAGGACGTAGAAGCCGTGATTTTTCCTGATTTTTAAGAAAGAAAACGCGAGTGAAGCTGCAAACTTGAAAACAACAAATTGAGATATATTTACAGTAAGATAAAGTAATGGTTATTCTAAAGCTCTGTGTGATGATGTGCGAAGACAGCGCAGAAACAAATGAAGACAAGCAGATACAACTTTCTAAACTTAGAGCAAGTTATTAAATATTGCGTAATGATACTCTTTTTGTTTTTCCGAAATTTTTATACACCACATTTTGCTTTAAATCACATAAGCACTGAGTTTGGTTTTGGGACTAAATGTAAATATTAATCCAATGTTAAATAATTTAAGAAATTATAAGAAGAAAAATATATTTTATAAAGTTCTAAATTGCTGCGATGTACTATCTAAACGCGATATTATAATCAGATCCAACCCGACGGTACTGTTTCACATTTTAAACCTGAGCAGCCTAAGGCTGGGCACATTCGTACAGTATATTAGCGTAAACTAAAATATTTATATTTTATTTTGTGTTTTCCTCAAATTATTTTAAAAGGTTCAGGAAAACATTGAAGGATCAAAGTATCCTTTGACAACATCCAAACACTCTGTTTTGTAATGCGAATGTACAGCCATCGTTGTGACTGCTTGAAGTAGTACTGCTAAAGTTATATCATTTGAACTTCAGTTCATTCGGAAAAGCTAAGAAAAGGCATGTAAAATCTGGCCTACATCCATGTGGATAGTTCGTGAATTCTTAAGTTACGATACTAAAATATTATGTCTGGTATGAATCCCTTTATTTTTCACAGGGAGCCATTATTCGCTCATTGAGTGAAGTTGTAAAACATATCCAACTTAATTGCCGAGAACGCCATTTTGACAGCAAAAGTTTTCGAACTCGTACATCTTTAATACACTGGTATGCAAAAATTAAAGACGAAAAGGAGAAATTAGCATAACAGTGGAACGAGCAGGCAGAACGTACCGAAAGACCACTCAGGAGATAGACTAGGGTCCGGTACCGTAGGGCATGTGAATATAGGCAGTATGATGTAGGGGGGGGGGAGTGTGGGAAAGGTATAATACACACGGGCGGTGTACGCTCAGCAATTTTGGTGAAAGTTATTGCACGGTGTGCATCGGTTTGAACGACGTCGAGTTGCTGCCAGCGTGTGATATGGCCAACAGGCAATCCAGTAGACGACATCTGGATAATTTTACCCGAGGTCGCGTCATTGGGAAGTTGGAAGAAAGTCGAAGTGTAACTAGTGAGGCCTAGGAGTTTGGGATCGCTCACAGCATCGTTTCACGACCTTCGAAGGCATTTCAAACCACAGGAACAGCTGTCCGAGAGTTTAGCAGTGGTCGTTCATGAGCAACCACGGTGGCGGACGACTGGTATATTGTCCTACAGGTGAGAAGAGTCAGACGGAAGACAGCGGGAGAAATCGCAAGGCACAAGCAACAGGCAACTGGACGTCCGTTATCGCGTTTTACCGTGGTCAGGAAGCTGCACAAAAGTGGTCTTTTTGCACGACGAGAAGTACGGTGTGTGCCATTAACGCCTGCTCATCGGAGACGGTGGTTTCTGTGGTGCCAGGAACACAAGAACTGGACACATCAGCAATGGGGTCGAGTTCTCTTTACGAATGAGAGCCGATTTAGTCTGACGAGCGATTCTGGACGTATGCACATCTGAAGGGAGCAGGGAACACACAATCTCACCTTCAAAATCATCGAAAGTAACCGGTTTGGAGGTGGCGGAGTTCTCGTTTGGGGAGGTATCATGCTTGTTAGCCGTACTGACCTCCACAACTTTCAAAGAGGATCAGTCACTGGTGTCCGCTATTGTACCGAGGTTCTCCTGCCTCACGTACGTCTGTTTATAGGTGCTGCGGGTCCTGAGGTCCTCTTCGTGAACGACAACGCTGCACCTCATCGTACAGTGGCTGTCGCAGAGCTGTTGGAGAGTAAAGACATTCAACGCATGGAATGGCCCACAAGGTCTCCGGACCTAAATCCAATCGAACACGTGTGAACCTTCTCGGGAGACGCTTGGCAGCACATCACCAGCCACCAGCAACGATTCCGCAGTTGCGATTGGCGCTACAAGAGGAAAGGGACGCGATGCCTCAACAGGTCCTTAACAACCTCGTCCTCAGCATGGACAGACGTTGTAAATCCTGCAACGCACTCAGGGGTGATCATACCCCTTACTAAAGACTGGATTTTTCTTGGCAGCCGCCTGTCACATGGACGTTTCTTTCCAGTTGTCCTCGAAGCTACCTTTTCAATTAAGTGCCTTTGTATCTTTTGGATTCCTTGTTTGGACAGTTTTATTCACTTGTCCCATATTCTTACATCTTGGGGATCTTATGGTATGATTTGGGTCGATGTGGAGCACTTCTGCACGACGTTACATTCGAAAAACCGTCTCGTCCTTATTTTGTGTACGTCAGTGTAATATCAATTGGGTTTTCTGGACTTGAAATATGGGTCCTAACTTCACAGATTTCGGCCTGCGGAGAGCAGCAGATCTCTGATATATTTATGAAAGTTATGATGTCATTTAGACGCAAAGCATAGAATGTTGTTAGCTTACCAGTGGATTTGGCATCCGTTATGGCAATTAAAATGTTCTCCATGTACAAAACAGCTCTGGGGTTTGTGGCACTTCGACGCCGCTTTGAATTTTTTCATACATACTTAACCGGTAGGGTTTGAAACAACATTTTCTTAGACGATTTCTCCATCACTTCGATATAGAAATAATTACGAACATTTCTAAAATGATTGCGAGATATAATTTGCACAATATTTAGGAACAAAGCATAAAGTTCGATAACACGCGAGTCATTCTCTCCCGCCATTTTACCTTTTGTATGTCACCATTTCGGCTGGCCACAAGGCAGTTATAAGAAATATACATCCCAAATGAATATTTATCTGATGGCTGTAATTTGATGGTAAATGGGCATATACCGTAAGCACTAAAGTTTCGATCGTAGAAAGTTCCTGCAGTACCTGAGTACGAAATGTTACTGAGGGAAAGGTATGCCAGTGAAAGGTTATGCCATATTTCATTGAGAGTTAAACAATGTCATGCGAGTTAACAAGAATTCTTCAGTTAAAAATCTAGAACCTTCAGCTTTTACGGAGGATAAAAACTGTGTTCGGATTAGCGACAGGTGCTTAACAACTTTGATGATTGCCTTACCGCTAGTCTGGGAAGCATGACAAGCATTTAGCACGAAAAACTAGAAAGCGATATTTTACGACCTGTGATTTGATCACTCTTATTGAAAAATCACAGGTAGCGCCTACTACTGAAAACCTTAAGTAACAGTGATTGTAACAGGCAACATCATATACGTTCATAACTCTGTCACTGCCACCCAGCATGCTCTTCGTGAAGTGTCACAGCGCCGTGTTAACTGTTACCTGCTCCTGTTATTCGCTATCTGCTATTGTGATGTGTACTCCTGCTACCAGCAGCTGTTCATGATTTTGTCACAGCGTTGCTTCTCAGCTAAATTTGTGAATTCGCTGGTACTTAATTCTTGGGCAAGTGCGCTTCGTAACAAGTGATCCAAAAGTCTCATCATAAAAAAAAAGAATATTGTTTCGAATCATCCGACGGTTAAAGTACAATTACCGGTAGATTCACTAAAAAAAATATTGACGGAATAAACTAAAATTTCTTAGATTCCTAGTGCACTATTGTATTTAAATTAAAATTTTTCTCGGGGTTTTGTGGAAAGGGGCGGTGGTGGTGCGGAATGCCTTTCGAAACTGAATTATTTTTTTAATTTGTTCCAGAATTATACTGGAATTCTGTAAAATAAGCATATACCTGTATGCTGGATACCTAAATAAAAAATCTAAAAAACAATTTTGAGCTTTTTTCTTTATTTTTTTTTATTTTGACGTTCAGAAAGCTGTAAAGCTCCTGGAATGTGATTTACATTGTTGTCTTTTTCAACTCGGCATTGAGGCGTGGTTCACAATACAAGCGTTAATTATTCACTGTCAATTTGATCTTGTACCAATGTGGCAATGCATCTATATAATACACTGCTGGACAATTTCTAAGGACGAATCATAAACGGCTATATAGCGCATAAAAAGGTAAGTGTAGTTGGATGCCAAGTGAAATAAAATAATGTCAGATTGCCAGGACATTACAATAAAGACAATTTAGTGCGCTCTGAAATCCAGAAGACTTTGGAACGTGTTCAAGGGACAAACAGGCCATTTTATGCAGAATACGTAAACGTGAAAAAATTCAATTACCGTCCGCAGGCGTTCCGGCGTAAGATGTCAGTCCGGGATATGGACACCATGGAGGGCGATGCAAGATTCCACACGTCGTGTCATGCTTTGCACAACATTATCAAGCAGCTGTAGGGGTAATTTACCCAATTCCTATGTTAGTCCACGGATGAGCGTGTCCTTGTTTACTGGATGGCATTGGCGACCAGCAAGACTCTTCCCCAAAGCATCCCACACATTTTCAATGGGATTCAGATCTGGAGAACGTGCTGGCCATAGGAGGCGTTGAATATCCTTGCTCTCAAGACACTCCTGGACAGCGACTGTTCGATGAAATGTTACGTTGTCGTCCATGAAAATCAATCTATCACCGACAGCACCACGGAACATGCGCACATGAGGTAGCAGAACATCATTAATGTATCGTTGGCCAGTCATAGTCCCAGTTGGAAGCACATAGAGGGACGTACGGCCATTGATCATGATGCCAGCCCATACCATGACACTACATGTCGGATATCGGTCCCTTTCCTGTATGTTTGCTGGACAATATGCAGTGCCACTGTCACGCCAGATCAGTTGTCGTGGACAATCAGACGATAGACTGTATCGACTCTCATCTGAGAAGAGGACAGCAAACCAGTCATTATATGTCCAATTGCGATGTTAATGGCACCATTGCAAACAGGCGATACGGTGACGTCTGGATAATGGGATGCACACAACAGGACGGCGGGCGTAGAGTCCTCTTTCATGCAAACGTCTGGCGGCAGTTTTTCAGGAGATCCGCTTGCCAGTAGCAGCCATAAACTGATTTGGTACCTCACTAGCTGTGCTGCGCCGGTGTCTTTTTGTTTATAGCACTATGTACCGATCTTCTGCAGATGTCGTACTGCGAACACGACCTCCCCGTGGCGTTTGCTACACTCTCCATTCGTTTGAAATGATTTCCAAAGCCTTGAAGCAACACTGTGGCTGACGTCGAACTCCCTGGCAACATCTGTTATTTTTCGCCCTTCTTCAATCTTGTCAGTAATACGGATACGCGTAAAATCATCTAGGTGATGTCGGGAAGACATACTGAAAATTGTAAGTTCGTCAATTGATTCTTTCCCGTTCAACTTTGCGTTTGAACAACAACGGCCAATACGCGTCAAATCCTTCATATCTCTTATCAGCGCTATGACGTCCAGAACAAGTTCGGCAATTCAAAATTTGCATACGCGCAACACGTCTTACTGTATCCCTCACTTATGCCAATTTCCACATTTTCCTGCCTTCCATTTTACGGTTGCAATCGTTGCTTATGTCATCCGTCCTTAGCAATTGTCCGGCAGTGTATCTTCATCATCAACCATTATCTATCTACTGCTGGATGAAGGTCTCCCCAAGTTTCTTCTACAATAGTCTGCCTTGGGCCTGTCTCCTCAATATCACTCCAGCATACTTTTGAATTTCATCCATCCATCTCCCAAGGGATCTTCTTCTGGAACTTTTCCTGTCCCTCGGAATCCAGTCTAAAATTTCGGTTGCCCTTCGATGGTCCGCTCTTCCTGCAACATGTCCAGCCCAATGCCATTTAAGTGATTTCACTCTAATCATGATGTCGTCCACTCCTGTCATTTTCCTTATCCACAAGTTCCTCTTCTTAGCTTTCCTGGTTGCACCAAGCATGCATTTCTCCAGGCTCCTTTGAATTCTCTGCAGTCTTTGTATGTCCTTTTTAGTTAAGGTCCATGTCTCTGCTCCATACGTAACCACTAGCAGGATGCATTGATTAAAACCTTTTTTGAGACATAATGGCATACTGCTTTTCAAAATTGTAGTTTTTCCAAAAGCTCTCCATCGAAGTTTTATACGCCGATTATTTTCTTCATCAGTGTGACCCTTACTTGATATCTGCTGCTCAAGATAAAAGTAGGAATAGGTTGTCTCAAGCTTTTTTTCCATCAATCGATAAATCTTCGTTTCTTGTAAAAGCATTGTACATCACTTTTGTCTTCTGAAAGTTCATTTTTAATCCCAGGTATTTAATATTGTCAGCAAGTTCTTGGATTATATTCCGCAGTTCTGAAGGGGTAGTTGCAAAGATGTCTCCGTCATCAACAAAACGAAGGTGGGATAAATAACCTCCATTAATCTTTATCCGTTTGTTTTCCTTATTCTATGCTTGAAAGATATTTTGCAATGTGGCGTTAAAGAGCTTGGAAGATATGGTGTCACTTGTCTCACTCCATTTCCAATTCTAATTTGTGCTGTATCCTCAAATATCCGAACCTTTGCACTTGCATTGTCATAGATGTTATTAATAATGCTAATGTATGCATCTTCAATACCGCAGGATTTCAAAGCCATTGTTACTGCTGATGGTTTCACGGAATCGAAGGCCATTTCACAGTCGATAAAAGCCACTCATAATGGGCGTTCATATTCTCTTGTTCTTTCAATTAGTTGTCTAAGTACATGGATATGATCTATAGTGATGTAGCCACTCCTGAATCCAGCTTGCTCTCGTGGTTGGGCCATGTCTAGTGTTACCTGCAAGCGATGTGAAAGAACCTTAGTGAAGATTATATAAACCACTGATAGGAGTCTGATATGCCTGTAGTTCCCGAGATCCTTAACGTCACCTATTTTATGGAGCAGGATCATTGAAGCATTGTTCCAATCCTCAGAAATCTTTAATTGATTAAAACATCTGGTGAAGACTTGGGCGAGTGTAGTTTCAATTTCTCCACTTGCTTCTCCTATAATATCCACAGTAATTCCATCTTCTCCTGGAGCTCTTGCCCGTTTCATGTTCTTAATTATATATCTAACTTCTGCAGTTGGGAATGGAGGGATTTTGGCATTGGTACCTGTCGTAATGTCTGGAATAGATGTATCATCACTTTCATATAGTTTTGAATAGAAGTCTTTCACACTTGTCAAAATTTCGCTTATATTTCTTGTTACAGTGCCATCTTTTTTTCTCAAGGCCATTATCTGTTTTCTTCCCTTAATGAGATGCCCTTTTGCTCTCTTTAGGCTCTCGTTGTTTTCAATTGCTTTCCTCACTAGCTTACAATAAAATTTCCTTATGTCTTCAGTGATACCTTTTCGCACTGTTTTGCATAGCTCCATATATTCCACGTTGTAAGTTACGTTATTATTTGACCTCATCTCCATTCTCTTCTGCATCAACATTTTTGTTTTTCCTGAAATTTCCTTCATACGTAACTTGTTTTTAGTACCACCTATTTTTGTTGCTGTTTCAATAAGAGCCTTGGAGAGTTCTCTGTTAACTTCAGAAATGTTCACCTTTTCCGATGTTACACCTTCTAAAGCAGAGAATCTGTTCCTAATTTCAAACTTGAAGGTATTATGGTGTTTTTTAAGTTTGGTTATTGTTTGCTTTATGATTTTGCCACGCTCGAGTTTATTGTTGAAGTGCATCTTACATCTCACCAATCTATGATCACAACCTATGTTGAACTTGTTTAGCACACTGCAGTCTACGATGACGATTTTTTTGTTAAACATAATGAAATCAATTTCATTTGCCGTCCCATTCGGATGTCTCTATGCCCATTTCCTGTGTGGCTTTTTCTTGAAAACGGAGTTCATGATGAAAAACATTTCTGCTTCTGCAAATTCTATGAGAGTATTTCCACGTTGATTTATCTTCCCGTAACCGAATGTACCAACCGATGTTTAATTCTGTTGCTGTTGCCCTACTTTTGCATTGAAATCACCCATAATTATCTTCAAGTGCTCTTTGCCTTTGTTATTTAGATTCGAAATTACCTCCTAAAATTCTTCAATTTCTTCTTCAGGGTGACTTATGGTGGGTGCATAATCTTGAACAATATGGGCCTGGTATCTTCTCGAGAGTTGGATAACGAGATGTGCAGCTCTGTCAGAGGAACTTGCAACTTCTAGCACTTTATCCTTCAATTTCTTGTTTATTTTAAATCCAACACCACTAGTTCTGCCAGTAGCTGTCCCACGATAATGGAAGAGATGTCCACATTTCAGTTTCATAAGATCTTCACGTTTTCTCCTTTTATCCCGAAGATGCCACACTTGATCCTTTGTAGTTCCTCTTCCAATTCAAAAAGCCTTGAATCGAAAGATAGAGAGCGTCCGTTGTAAGTAGCTAAGGTCAGCATCAAATGGCAGCCTAGTCCGTTCGTCCGGTGATTTTTAGCACCCTCTGCTTTCATGTCGCACTGGCCGCTGCCTTGGACAGGTACATTCCAGCTGCCGAAGACTGAGGGAAAAGTTTGAAATTGTGTAAGCATCTTTGAGGGTTTTGGCCATAACTCACTACGCTGGCCAAGCAGGTTGGTGAGTGTGTGATTATATAATATATAATCTATATAATATACAAGCTGTTAAACCAACCTTCACGGAAATCCCGTCCATCAGGACGTAATGAGTTGCTCAAACTAAAGTCTCCCTTTACTTACAAAATGTGTTACTTGATTTTCATTATTTCTCCGCCTATGGTTTTCCTTAATCGCTTCATCCCCATCACCTGCAAAAAATAATTCGGAAATAACCACTTTTCATAATATGATATACAGACTTATTACAAGTGGGTACATATAAGGACCAATATTTCTGTCATACAGCTTTATGTGTGATGTGTCCGTACCTTCTTCTGAATCCGAAAACCAACAAATTCTTAATTTTGTAGTCTGTCCCAGCGAATAATACATGTAAAGCCAAGACACACACATATGTATGCCCAATTACATGTATCACAGCACACTCACACTGCCGTTGTAAATTTAGCTAATTATGCTATTACGTTTCTATGACAGAAATGAAACAACCGGGACTTCAACAACGGTAAAAAGCACTGTAGCGTTCTGGTAGGAATTATAGTTTACGCTGTGATCACCAAGTAGCAGTTAAACTCATCTCTACGAAAAACACGAAAGCAGTTCTTCTCATGAGCTGCTGTCACAGATTCCTGAGCCCATAAAGTTTTATACTGAAACTTCTCAGTTTCTTTCTTTCTTTAACATGCAACCACTGTTCGGTAGCTAAGCAATTAGGTTTCCTATATATATAAATATTTTTCTGAAAGCATTACTCCAAACTTCCTAGCATTAAATATTTCAAAACAACACAGAAGTTTTGAATCATATTTTATTGAAGTTTCCAGTGCGTATGCTTTTTTTCAAAGCTTCGCAAGCTATTTACGAAAAAAGTCAGTAAGGAAATTATTACTGAGTTTCTCGCTTATATGGCATCCTTTTAAGAAGTTTGGTATTCGGAAATCTTAAACATGTAGTTTATTGTAGAATAATAATAACAATGTTTCGCACAATAAAATGTTTATTATATATCGACTGTAGTTTCGCAAAGCATTTGGCGTTGCATCCTCAGGACGAATGGAGCGTAAACATTCAAATCATTGTGGCACCATCAGAATTCTGACGGTCAAGGGTTTTGGAGAGTTGTTTCCATGCGCTCGAATGCAATGGAGTCGACGTCATGTCGTTGACAAGCCGTGACGAGTCCCGGTGTATGTGGAAATCTTCTAATATATTAAGCTTGATAGTCAAGTCCAGTTTATCAATAAGCGTAGCGTTTCCAAACAAACATTTATGGTTATTTTCGTGACAATGTTGAGCTATAGACGACTTCTTCAGTTCACAGTTCCGTACATAGGTCTTGTTTTCCTTCACACGGAAACTTAAAGCCCTGCGGGTCTGTTCTATTAATGAAAGTCCACATTCACAATGTATCTGATAAATTAACCAGCAGTTCAAATCTTCGACGTAGTCTTTAGATCCGTAAGAATTCCTCTTATTTATGGGTTTGAAAATAACTTTGAAATTAAAACTTTAAAGGAATTTTGAAATTTCGAAGCAAATCTGAGGAACAAATGGGATAACGGCCCAATTCTTTCGTATTGGGAGGTCTACAGGCATGAGCGTGGAGACAGGCTTTGGTTTCCTAAATTTTTGGACATCTTTGTCTATAACGAAAGGGCTGTATCCTGTGTGTGCTACAGTTCGTTTAAGAAAATCAAGCTCTTTCTGTAAGGAATCTTCAGCTGAGCAGATATGTATTGCAATACACGTATGTAAAGAAGGCAGATATCTTTTGTTTCCATGGATGATATTATTTTGCATGAGGGGGGTAAGGAAACAGCAAATAGTTTTTGATAAACTGTTGTACTAAAGGATCCTTGAGAGCGTGACACAAGGACATCAAGGAATGGTAAGCAGCCATCATTTTCAGTCTCATATGTAAACTGTATATGAGGATCACTTTGAATTGATAAGTTCAACTAATTTAGGTATTTCCGAGAACATGCCATTACAGAGAACAAAAGTATCATCTACATATCGAATCCACAGGTCAAATGTAACAAGCTGAAATAGTTGGTCTTCAAAGTGGCGCATGTAGACTTCGCAAAAAATAGGTGACAGTTTGCTACTCATTGCAAGGGTCTGTCTGTTGGGAGAATCTTCCATGAAAAAGCAAACCGTTTTGTCTTATACAAATTTCTACTAGTCTCAAAACTTCTTCTATTTCCGGTTGGCTGAAATGATGTTCTTTTCAGACTGGCTTTCAATGTTCGGAGAGCTCCACTCACTGTGATACTTGCGAACATGGATTTCACATCGAAGGATAATATGAACTGATCGTTGAATGGATGTCGCTTTAGCCGATTGACAAAATCAATGGAATTTTTTTATAGATGTTGTGTTCGAAGAAGTCGTTAAAGTCGATGGTTTCGAAGATAGAAATTTGGCCAACTTATGTGTAGCTGATCCTATATTGCTGACTATGGGACGAAAGGGGACACCAATCTTGTGTATCTTCGGAAGTGCATTGAAAAGTGGACAACGGGAATATGAGGGCTCCAGATGATTTGTTGAGCTTTGGTCAAGAGTTACACAACTTGTTACCACTTTCCGAACTTCCTTTAATTGCTTTTCCGATGGGTCATTTTTCGTTTCCTTGTACGGTCCCTCGGAAGTAAATTTTTCGACCTCTGCCTCATAATGTTTCTTGTCCAGAATAACGACTTGTCCTCCTTTATCAGCTTTAGTGATGATAATATCACGATTTGACTGCAATTATTTTAGAGCATTGCATTCTTCCTTGTTGAGATTCGGTTTAAATGGTGGAATGGAGTTTGCCGTTATTGTCTATCTAACGCAATGTCTAATCGTTTCTTTCTTATCTGTATTTAGATCGCTTTTTAGCACGGACTCTTCAACCGACGCAGTGATATTGGATATTGGTACGTTTTTTGAAATCGCAAAATTCGAATTGTAACTTAAAATCCGTTTTTGAATTTCGCTCGTGTTAAAACTAGAAAGGTTAGATATTACTTCATTATCCGGAAAAATATCCTCAATTTTTGAAGTAGAATTTTCTTTATGTTTGCTGTTATTTGATAATTTTTCAAGTTTTCGTTCAAATGTCATTTTATGAGTAAATGACATATTGGAAATTCTGGACCAAGTTTTGCACTCCAGGTCAGAAAAATCTGGTAATCTTTTAGCCAGTGTTTGCTGTTATTTGATAGTTTTTCAAGTTTTTCGTTCCAATGTCATTTTATGAGTAAATGACATATTGGAACTCCTGGACCAAGTTTTGCACTCCAGGTCAGAAAAATCTGGTAATGTTTTAGCCAGTAAAAGCTGCAGGTTGAACAGTTTGACTTCAACGTTTGCAATATTCTTTCTTGTATCTTTAATGATAGCTCTTAATGGTGCAAATGATACATTAGATATGGCTTTGTTGATGTTATGGGAAGGTCCTAGGTTGCATTTCACACAGATAAAATTTGGCAGTATCTTGCACCAGCTCTTGCATCGAAGCAAGAAGTTTAAGTGGTTCAGCCATCTGAACTTCATCCTCAGCCTGGAAAAACGGTTGATTGTCGCAGACAGTGATTTCGTCATGATCGATATTAGAAACTGGATTCAAGTTCCTATAGAAAGTCATTATCGGTATTACATAAGTCCACAAAAACGGAAGCGAAGCAATATGTTATATGATCGGCTCCCGTGTAAGATATATCAATATACTTACGCTCCAAATTGAAGTCAAAGGTCCAGTTGACACCTAAATTATATATAATTTATGACTACAAAGCTTGCGGTGTTAAGATAGAATAATAATAACAACGTTTCGCACAATAAATAGTTTATTATACATCGACTATAGTTTCGCAAAGCGTTTGGCTTTGCTTCCTCAGTAAGAATGGAACGTAAACATTCAAATCATTGTGTCATCAACAGAATTCTGACGGGCACGGGTTTTGGAGAGTTGTTTCCACACGCTTGAAAGCAATGGAGTCGACGTCATGCCGTTGACAAGCCGTGACGAGTTCCGGTATATGTGGAAAGCTTCTAATATATTAAGTCCGGTTTATCAACAAGCGTAGTGTTTCCAAACAAAAAATTATGGTTATTTTCGTGACAATGTTGAGCTATAGACGACTTCTGCAGTTCACAGTTCCGTACATAGGTCTTGTGTTTGAAAACGGATTTTAAGTTACAATTCGAATTTTGCGATTTCAAAAAACGTACCAATATCCAATATTATTGCGCCGGTTGAAGAGTCCATGATAAAAAGCGATCTAAATACAAATAAAAAAGAAACAATTAGACATTGCGTTAGTCAGACAATAACGGCAAAGTCCATTCCACCATTTAAACCGAATCTCAACAAGAAATAATAAAATGCTCTAAAAGAACAGCAGTCAAATCGCGATATTATCATCACTAAAGCTGATAAAGGAGAACAAGTTGTTAATATGGACAAGAAACATTACGAGGCAGAGGTCGAAAAATTTATTTCTGAGGGACCGTACAAGGAAATGAAAAATGACCCTTCGGAGAAACCATTAAAGGAAGTTCGGAAAATGGTAACAAGTTGTGTAACCCTTGACCAAAGCTAAAAAAATCATCTGAAGCCCTCATATTCCCGTTGTCCCCGTTTCTATGAACTTCCGAAGATACACAAGATTGGTGTCTCCTTTCATCCCATAGTCAGCAATATAGGATCAGCTACACATAGGTTTGCCAAATTTCTATCTTCGAAACTATCGACTTTAACGACTTCTACGAACACATCTGTAAAAAATTCCATTGATTTTGTCAATCGGCTAAAGCGACATCCATTCAACGATCAGTTCGTGTTATCCTTCGATGTGAAATCCATGTTCGCAAGTATCACAGTGAATGGAGCTCTCCGAACATTGAAAGCCAGTCTGAAAAGAACATCATTTCAGCCAACCGGAAATAGAAGAAGTTTTGAGACTAGTGGAAATTTGTATAAGACAAAACGGTTTGCTTTTTCATGGAAGATTCTCCCAACAGACAGAAGCCCTTGCAATGAGTAGCAAACTGTCACCTATTTTTTGCAGAAGTCTACATGCGCCACTTTGAAGACCAACTATTTCAGCTTGTTACATTTGACCTGTGGATTCGATATGTAGATGATACTTTTGTTCTCTGTAATGGCATGTTCTCGGAAATACCTAAATTAGTTGAACTTATCAATTCAAAGTGATCCTCATATACAGTTTACATATGAGACTGAAAATGATGGCTGCTTACCATTCCTTGATGTCCTTGTGTCACGCTCTCAAGGATCCTTTAGTACAACAGTTTATTGAAAACCATTTGCTGTTTCCTTGGCCCCTCATGCAAAATCAAATCATCCATGGTAACAAAAGATATCTGCCTTCTCTACATACGTATACCGTGCAATACCTATCTGCTCAACTGAAGATTCCTTACAGAAAGAGCTTGATTTTCTTAAACAAATTGCAGCACACAGAGGATACAGCCCTTCCGTTATAGACAAAGCTATCAAAAAATTTAGGAAACCAAAGCCTGTCTGCATGCTCATGCCTGTAGACCTCCCAATACAAAAGAATTGGGCAGTTATCCCATTTGTTCCTCAGATTTGCTTCGAAATTTCAAAAATCCTTAAAAGTTTTAATTTCAAAGTTATTTTCAAACCCATAAACAAGAGAAATTCTCACGCGTCAAAAGACTACGTCGAAGATTTGAGCTGCTGGTTAATTTATCAGATACATTGTGAATGTGGACTTTCATTAATAGGACAGACCAGCAGGGCTTTAAGTTTCCGTGTGAAGGAACACAAGACCTATGTACGGAACTGTGAACTGAAGAAGTCGTCTATAGCTCAACATTGTCACGAAAATAACCATAAATTTTTGTTTGGAAACGCTACGCTTATTGATAAACCGGATTTGACTATCAAGCTTAGTACATTAGAAGCTTTCCACATATACCGGGACTCGTCACGGCTTGTCAACGACATGACGTCGACTCCATTGCTTTCAAGCGCATTTAAACAACTCTCCAAAACCCGTGACCGTCAGAATTCTGATGATGTCACAATGATTTGAATGTTTGCGCTCCATTCGTCCTGAGGAAGCAAAGCCAAACGCTTTGCAAAACTATAGTCGATGTATAATAAACATTTTATTGTGCGAAACGTTGTTATTATTATTCTATATTAACATTGCAAGTTTTGTAGTCATAAATTATATGGAGTTTATTGTTCGTAATTTACAATCAGACGCAAATTTCACAGTGCTTCCGGCATGAAGTTGTGAAACGTGTCACGAGTGCTGCAAAATCTTGTCAAGCAATAATGGTTAAGATGCAGGGTCTTCGTTGAAAGAAATTAATTTTGATAAGTTCTTTCTCTTATTATATTTTCACTACTTCTTTTCAATCATTTTTATGAAGAATAAATTTTCTGGAAAAAAGACATGTGTTCTCCTCATTGAAAGATGTTTTTCTAGTGCACCGAATTGATAATGTAATTTTAGAACAGAAAGAAGAAATGTATGGTACAGCATTGCTCCTCACGGACTGACGCCAGATGAAGTAAACTGCCGAATAGAAGTGTGATCCCAACTCCTAGAAACCCCGTGCGATGTACGTTTCATCAAGAGAATTGGTAGGTGCGATAAAAAAATGTTTTTTTTCGTAATCCTAGCATACAACGGCAGTGGTTGATCCCGGTGCAGCTTCCAGAACCGGTTGCCAAACGTGGGCACTTCGAGAACAATGCTCTGAGTTTTATGGAATTTCGAGGGAATAATCAATTACGAAATCGTTCCAGACGGTCGGACGATGAACGCCGACCTCCACTCTGAACGGCTGGAGCGGATATATGGCATTTTGGTGGAGAAGTATTCGGCACTCGCAAACAGAAAGCGCGTTCTCATACAACATAGAAACCCTCGGCCTGATACCGCGCTAACGACCCAGCTAAAACTCCAGGAAATCGAGGGCATAAAACTGATTCCACACCCAGCATATAGTCCGGTCCTTGCCCCGTCGGATAACTACCTGTTCCGGTCCATGACCCACTTCCTTCGCTGGTGTCACTTCAACCACCAGGAGGAGTTGGCAGCTAGGTTGAAGGAGTTATTCGCCTCGAAGGACAAGTACCGCCTCGGAATCAAACATCTGGCAGACAGATAGCTGAAGACGGTGAAACACGATGGCCTATACTTTGAATGTTAGTCAGCTTTCGTTGTAAAAGTACGTATGAAGACGTAAAGCGATCCAACTATTGCAAAATATTTGACTCAACCTCTGTACACTAATTTACATATCGAAAGGTTAAATAAATTGAAATCATATTATTTGCTTCCACGATTTTATTTGATGCTTTCCATTGTTCATATTTTTTGATAAATTCTGCAATGAAGTTTCCTTCGATATTCTTATGTTATACAACATATTCTACGCCCGAAAACGAGAAGACTCTGGTACTCAGAGAGATTTTATTCATTTCATTCCTTATAAAACACCAAAAAATACATTTTTTTAAAGAAATCAGAGAAAATGACACATCATCTGGAATAATTTTTGACAGACATGCATCCGGTGTTTCACAGAAACCAATGAAACAAGATCGTTCAGCTCGCGGGGAACACAGCAGTATCCAATTTATAGTTTAAGTATTATATTTGGAAACAATTTATGCATACTTACTGGCGTGATACGAAATTAGCTTAGATAAAATGATAATGTAATATGCAATGCTTTCTTAATTTTTTTCTTCAAACCGTGAAGGACAAATACGTCATTCAGTTTTACAGGATAAGATGATACACGTGAATATCAAAAGAAATGCAGCAGATCTCTCTTATAACGATCCCTTATTTATCCAGATCTCGGATTTAGCGATCACAACAGACACTGTTGTGTGGTATGATGTTATTTGAAAGACAATTTGATAATTTTTATCGAAAACAAATTGAGAAAATCTCAAATTTGACGTGGTAGTAAAGCTAAGATGATCAAAAGTTCTATACCTTGAAGGACAAGGACTGGCACCTTCGCGGAACCGAAGAACTGGCAGACAAAATAAAGATGGTGCCACATGATGCCCTGTACTTTAAATTTTAGTCAGCTTTCGTTGCAAGGGTACATATGAAGACCTGAAGTGATCAAAATATTGCAAAGCGTTCGACTCACCCTTTGAAATTAGGTGAAAACAGAATAGTAAATTCAAATTCAAAATGAGTTCATTACAGTAAGAACAGGACAAACAAATAAATATACTGATACCCTGAAAACTAAATTGCAGTAAAATACCTGTTTCAGCACAGTTTAAATATAGCTTTCTTTATCACTTAGCATTGAGCCAAAGAAAATGCATATACTATAACATTCTAATTTCAACAACTTCGAATTATCTTTCCTATGGAACACCCGTTACTTCCTGATTTCAAATTAAACTGGACCTACGGCGTCGCGTCTTTCCCGTCTTACAGAGCTGTGATCAGCGATCTTCCCACGAGTAAATATTGTTAGCGCAAGAAATCCAAAGTCATGTTTGAGTTATTGAGGATTCGCCTCAAAATTTGAGCCTGCAGTTCTTGTGTAATTGATCTTAATGCAACGACATATATGTTTTTAGCACGTCTTTTGTAAAAAAAGATCGTGCTTCTGTTATCGGTTAGTCCGTCCGTCCGTCCGTCCGTCTGTACCCACGGTATCTCTGCAACTATTAGCCGATTTAAAAAAATCTTTTTGCATTCGGAAGCTTAAAATATGCAATTGATGATCTTTTATTTCGTTTTTGTTTTATGATGTACAATTTTGCCGCTAGGGGGCGTAAATGCAGATGATGTTGAATTTTTTTTTTTTTTTTTGATTGGAGGTTTAACGACCACCGTGAGCAACTCAATGGGCTATAAGCAGTCGCCCGTCCCTAAATTAGGGACACTGGTTCCAGGGAAGGGAGAGAGCCAGTGCCGTAAGACAAACACAACATCCATGCCTGACCGGGATTCGAACCCGGACCCCTTACGTACGAATGATCAGAGGCCAGCGCCATAGACCACTGGGCCACCGGGGCGGCGATGTTGAATTCAAAATTACGTTTTAATCCACATATTTGCTTCTAAACATCCGATTGAAAAAATTCTTTTATCTTTCAATTCCATTTATGTCGAAGAGTATTTTAGATATAGTTTCCTTTTCAAACTACGCATAGATTTTCCGATAGGGGGCGTAAAAGTAAATTACATTTTTTCCGATAACTCCTCTCCTAAAACTCCGATTTGAAAAAAAAAATTTTTAGCGGATAAATTTCCTAATGGAAAATCTTTTGCATATAATTTCAAATTTTTTTTAAAGAATACTTTGGCCACCAGGGGGCGTAAGTGTTAATTTTTGCTTCTGATGTATTTGCGATAAAATCTGAGCTTCTAAAATATCGATTGAAAAAATTCTTTCGTGGGCTGATACCACTCTTTTTTTTTTTTTTGATTGGAGGTTTAACGACCACCGTGAGCAACTCAAATGGGCTATAAGCAGTCGCCCGTCCCTAATTTAGGGTCACTGGTTCCAGGGAAGGGAGAGAACCAGTGCCGTAAGACAAACACAACATTCATGCCTGACCGGGATTCGAACCCAGACCCCTTACGGACGAATGATCAGAGGCCAACGCCCTAGACCACTGCGCCACCGGGGCGGCTCCACTCTCTTCGATAAACCTTTTCGGAATATTTTCTTCCTAACATATCCCACAGTTTCTCCGCCAGTGGGCGTAGATGTATATCTTATTGCACAATTTTCACGCAAACGCTGTTGCTGACGCATAGCTGATAATAGACTTATGGCAATACCATGCTTTCTACACACATGTGTTTCGACGGTGATTTAAAAAAATCAGTCTCAGTATTTAATTGCCATACTGGGTATTTACTACAAACACATTCCGAAATATTTTATATGCACGAAGTAGAAATGAAAAATCTTAATGAAGTGCTTGTTTGCCAATATACATCCTTGTGAAACATCATAGATATTTATTGTCTGAAAATATTCATAATTTTTGCATTCTGAAAAATTTCGGTACAAAATATTTTCCTGAGTTATCCACCGGTGTGATTTAATCGATATGAAGCTTGAAAATGTCTCTTCAGTTTCATTGCATTTGGTTAACAACAAAATTCATCTTTTCCGAGCATCTACAATTTACAATAGATAAATCGAAATGAATGCCTTCAAGCTATATTAAATTTAGTTTGCTCCGCTGAAAAAAATACCAACGACTAGTCGTGTAAACATACAAATGCATCATTATGTTTTCAGCATGAATAAAATTTTTCACAAAATGTAAGTCAGCTTAGAACCGGTTAGTAACGTTTCACTCGATAAACTAAGAGATTATAACGACAGAATTCCTTTTAATTTGACTTACCAAAATATGATTCAAGATCTGATATGAAATGCAAAAATGTAGTTTTTTCGGAAACCTCCGTTTAGAGCATCAAAAGAAAAGGAGAATATTTCCATATATAGGTACTGGAATTTTACCGTTAAGTGACTTTATGTTTTTGTTTAACCCTCCGACAGGCTGATGAAAAAACATCATTTGTCTCAGTTTCCTTTCAAAAGGAAATGTAATTATTAAAATAGAAAACACTAGTCATAGATTCACAAACTTCTGAGAATGTAAAGAGTTTTTACTTTATGTTGTATGGAAATACTCTGTATTGATAAATTTTATACGGAAAATATTTCTGAGAAAATGTATATATGCAAAAATTATTGTTTAAACTTTCAGTTTAATATCTGTAAATAAAATTTTAATTTTAACTTCCCTATCTTCCCCTTTATGTTGCTGTTGTTAACTAGCAGCCTTTCACTAGGCTTCGTTTGACGTGTCGTTAGAGTAAGGTGTTGTGGTTTAATGTACACGATTTTCAATAACAATTCATGGGAAGCTAGAAGTTTTGGGTAAGCTACTATTCTCCTCCAACCAACGTAGCAGCTTGCTAATTGGTTGCTTGAGATACCTCGTACAAACAGGTATATACCCAACTTTTGAAGGTGACAATCCGATTTCTGGCGTAAATGTGACAAGGATGGTAAGTCAGATAATATGCGAAAACTTGAAAAAGTTTCATCGTCCTGGAGCGGGACTCGAAGCCGCGTCTCCCAGAAAACGCCCGGGTATACTAACTACTACACCACCTAGAACGACCAAGTTTCAAGTTTCCGATCAATTTGAATATAACCATCACAGGATTCGCTGGTCAAGCAACCGGCATTTATGTTTAGCAAATCTGGAGGTAAAGAATCTTATCCCGTGTTTGCCCGGAGAAGCAGATACATCATAAAGGAAATATGGGATTACGCCATATAATACAAATTTTGAAGATGACAATCTGATTGTTGGCGTAAATGTGACAAGGATGGTACCAAGTCAGATAATTTCCGGAAAATATTTCATGGTCCTGGAGCGGGACTCGAATCCGCGTTTCCCAGAAAACGCCTGGGTATCATTTTTCAAGTTTTGCGGACATTATCTGACTTACCATCCTTGTCACATTTACTGCAAAAATCGGATTGTCATCTTCAAAATTTGTATTATATGGCGTAATCCCGTATTTCTTTCATGAGGTATATACCCATTTGCAGCTGAAGCATCGGGACATTTTTTTATCTTCAGGTCTCTTTTAACGAAATTGTTAGCAGATACGCTTCTGAGGATTTACATTAGCGTTCGGATGAGGTATTCCTCAAAGAAGAAGTAACATTCTTCACACATACTTGAATAATATTTAGATGAAACTGTGAAACACTGAAAAAACGAATGACATCAATTTTAACTTAGAACTTTTATTTCCACAGAATTCTAGAAATTTCATAAAATTTTAGAAATTTCATTTTGAACTTACATTTCCTATATAGACAAAATAAAATCAGATGGAGACGCTTCGATAGTTAATTTGAAATTATGATGACTATGTCTCAGCGCTGCCAATCACTAGTATGTCTGCTCGACTTGATATTTGTTTCCAGGAATATTGTTTTGGGAGAAGAGGGCTAGTTAGGCCCACATTTTTTTCCCTCTTTTCATCCTTGTTGTTGCTCGTCTGCTACACAATAACCTTTTCTTAATCTATGTAATTTGTATGCGACAACTAAAAGGAAATGAATGAAATGAAAAACAAAATGAAAAAATAATGCATGCTGCACGTATGGGTCACTAAATTAGAAACTCTTACTCAATATTGTGTTGGATCTTATTTACCCCGAGTTACAGAACGTATGTCATTTGGCATAGATTCCATAAGGTGTCGGAGTTGATCTCCGTATAGAGCATACCAGGCGTTCACCACGCAATTTTTTAACAGGCACAGATTTGACGGAAGGGAAATTTGGTCCCCGGCATTTTCCTCTAATGTCACATACAGTTTCAGTGGGGTTCATGTATGGGCTTTGTGAGTGACATTTAAGATGGTGGAAGTCGCTGTCATGCTCGTTGAACTACCCATGAACACATTTTCCCAAGGAGGTCACTAGCACTATCGTCCATTAAAGTGCCGTACCCTGCTAGATACAAGGCAATAATACCCAACAGACTTGATCGGTAACAATTTTCAAATAATCTGTGAAGGATATTCGATCTTACATAAATAGCAACGGTTTCCTTACGCACCAACAGAACATTCGCGACATCACCTCCAGAAATATGCATTGTGTTAAAAGGTATGCTGGGTCCATTTTTTCATGGGGCCCCAGCCAAACTCTCGGCCAATCGTTGATACAGTATAAGGGTTTCTGTGACTCACAGGACGACATCACATTTCCCAGTCTTCCAATGTCGAGTCATGGTAACCTTGACACCTGTGTATCTGAATTCTCTGATTATTCGAAGAAATCAGTGGTTTCCGTACAGGCATGGGACTGCCAGCACCGATCCTCTTCAGTCAACTTTAAATAGTTTATTGAGATATGGGTCGCGACTGTCAATCATTGAATGTTTTGGACAATTGTTTTACAAGGCAAATTCTGCCAAGCCATTTCAGACAACGGCGAACTCGTTCTTGACAAACTGTCTTTGCGTCGCAGTTACTTGCGCCTCTTAGACAATGTGGGTCACTTTTCATAGATACAAGACCCGCGATACCTCACGTTTTCAGAAATCAGTAAGTTCTGCTGTTTTCAAAGTCGTCACTCCAGTCAGACGGGCACTACTGTCTCCAAAAAAAAAAGTACTTCATGCACTGAAATTGTAATTCCTTCTATTGGTGAAAATTACAACAGTGGTAAGTCAAATAATATCCGAAAACTTGATAATTTCATCGTCCTGGAGCGGGAATCGAACCCGAGATTCCAGGTTTCCTTCCGAGTATGCTAACCACTATTCCACCCAGAACGACGAAATCCCAAGCTTCCGAATCTTTTGAATTTATCACATCAGAGGAATTGCCAGTCGAAGCAAAGGCATTGATATTTAAAACTGAAATTACTCGGAAACTAGAGATTTGATCGTTCTGGGTGGTGCAGTGGCTACTATACTTGAGCGCAAACTCGGACTAGCGGGTTCGACTCCCCCTTAAGGATGATGAAGTTTTCAAGTTTTTGAATATTATTTGAATAGACTGAATCACACCAATAGACTGAATCACAACTTCAAATTTGTATTGTATACTGATGTAGACCCGTATTTCATGGTTCATTCTTCATACACTCTCTACCTACATATTATTTTCTAAATGTAAAGGGGAAGGAGATTTTTACAAGCTTGTGCTAACCTAAAATCATTAATTTATTTTCTGTTACCAGACAAAGCACATTTAAAAACTGACAAAAATCATTTCCATACGTGCATATTTTACAGGTGGCTGCTTTGATGAAACACGTATTTCATTTCTCTAAGGAATATCGAATCCAGTAGATGCAGTCCCGAAAGGTCAACTTACTGTCCTCTATTTTCAGTGTTGGCATAAATAGTTACAGATCTTGTTTTATGGTCTTTCCCCCACTCCCCCGCAAAAATTTGAATGAAATCAAATTTTTCGGGCTTTATATTTATGTGAGCGATACTGACAAATTTTTTCAAATGGCGATAATATCATGTGCAATATTAGCAATTTCTACTCCCTTCTGTAAAATCTTTAAAGTTTCCAAATTTGTGTTGTACTGTCAGATAGTATTTAGACATTTTACATGCATTTTTAAATAAATCAAAACGAGAATCTTCAAAAAGTATTCCGAAACCTTTAAATTCCTTATTTATTGATATAAATAGGTTGTGCGTCATTTTTTTTATAAGATCTGCTAAAGTTTCCTGGTTAATATTATTTTACTACTACCTATTTTGTTTCTTCCCACCGTTTTACAATACCGCTCATATAAATTAGCAATGCACCTTATAGATTTATAATCACTGGCGAAAAGAACCAAATCATGAGCCAAAGCTAAGATTTTACGTGACTTCCTCCAGGGCATCAGCGAGAGGAACACCTTGGTATGTCTCAAATTTTTGGACATTCGAATAAACACAGTCAGCTACTGATGTTTAAACGACTGTGAAAAGAGGTGATCCCTGGATAATCAACAAATTATTGTGGAGTGAATATAGTCCTTTCCACAAACATTAAAAGAATGCTTGTATCTGAGTAAACTATTTGTTTGTAAAAAGCTACGGAAACCTTACCGTACAAAATCAAAGCTCAGAAACGAGAAAGGTGTGAAACATTATTATATCTAAATTAAGGAGCAAGTACTGAATTTGAAATTTGTGAAAAGGGAACATCACACAATCAGACACGCGCGAGTGCGCGCGAACGAAATGCAAATTTCAAACACTTGCTCAAACATTTTACGTAGATTCTCAACGATATGTACAGTTAGGATAGCAACTGGAGAATTGCCAACAATTACCATGAAAAACTGGGTACTTTACAGCATATTTAATATGACATTGTAGCAAATAGTAACTATACTAGTGATCTGATTTATTGGCGTAGGCCCCGCGTGGGACTGCGATATTTTATTGTTTACTTTGTGAGCGACCTAAGACGCCCTAGGAGCTAAGAGAAGTAAAGAGCCGCACCGCTGCACCCAACGGCTCTTCTTAGAGCCAGTAGCTCCAACAAGGTTTATATCTCGCATTGCACGTCCCCGGGCTCTGGTGACCTTGTCGTGGTCGGGGGCTCCTTTCCTTAGGGAAAGGTCTAACACCAGAGCCAGCCAATAGCATTTGCTCAGAGCCTCTTACTCCATTCCGCAAGGATGGGGGACGAGGAACATTTGAACCAGAGTGCAGAAGAGACGGATACATTTGAAGCATTCTTTTTCAAGTTAAATCAGATTCTTCATGACCCACAAACTAGAGTATTTCATAATGTTAGAGGCCAGCTCCGACCCTATCTTCATAGGCTGAATCTGGCACACCTGAATTTAATGCTTTAGAATGCAGCATTAATGGATCGTCTTGATGAGCGTGAGAAAATCACGGAAGAGGCCACCACCCCCGCACCGGGGAAATCTTACACCCAAGTGGCAGCAGGGAGAACTAAAGAAGGAAAGAAAAGGACCACTAAGCACACACTCCTGGCCTTTCCCACGGAACAGGGAAAAACCTCAGCAGAGGTGAAGGAATAAGTGATGAAAGATGTGACCCCCGGTGAATTGGGGATGGGGGTAAGGAATGTAAAGAAGGTACCAGGTGGAGGAATCTTGATAGAGTGCATCAGCGCAGAGGGGTAGCAAAAGCTTATAAGTGAGTTCAGGGAAACAAAAGTCCTCACTAAATCATACACGGTGCAAAGGCCAGTTACTAAGACGCCTAGAATGATTATTTGTCGTACAGAGCCAAGGTATGAAAGAGAACAACTAGAGAGTGACTTTCCCCGACAAAATTACCTAAGAAAACCAGCAGAGTTTTCTGTTTTGTTCCCAATCAAAGGAAAGGAGAAATGGATCCACTGGGTGATAGAACTGGCCTGTGCGGATTTCCGTACGTAAGTGAAAGAACGTAGAGTTAATCTCGCCTGCAGAATTCTTTCAACGAAGGAATTCCTCCGGGAAATCAGCTGCTTTGAATGCAAAGGGTTTAGGCACTATACGGCAAGGTGCCCTGAGGCCATAGAGACGTGCGCCCGTTGTCTCCAGGACGGGCACAAACACTGGAAATGCGCGAATAGCGCCTGCTGCCCCAACTGCACTAAGGCAAATGCCAAGTACAAACTCAAACTGGACACAAGACACTCCAGTCTGGACACGTCATGCTCATGCCTACAACGAGAGTTAGAAGTCCAACGACGGAGAATTGACTACGGATGAAGAGCCGGCAACCAACATGGGACTGTGTGCCCAAGGAAGACAGGGACCTTGTTCCCTTGTAACCTGGAACACAGATTTATTTCGATGTAAATATCTCGACTGTGAAATGTACTGCAAAAAGGTGTTTATTCTTTACGGTGTGTGTATATGTCCACTGTTCTGTAACTGTGTAAATGGATTAAAGGCCATGTAAAAAAGTTCGCGTGGCGAACCGATCTCCCACAGGTCGCTCAATATAATACACGGTCCATCGCGTGCGACCTACCCAGTTTTTACCACCTGTCATGGTGTCCGAAGCTGCGGTTTCTTGATCGGGATTGATACCGTAGCGTATACCGATGGTAAACGCAGAGAGAGAGTTCTGTCTGATTCTGTAGAGCCAGCATTTTGGTTTAACAGGATAGAGGAATCATCACTTATTTATTGGCGTAGGAATATGTACATAAGCTTTTCCAAGCTTTCGCACATCAACCAGATGGATTTTTCAAGGAAGTTAGACAGAAACTGCAAACTGAATAAAAGAACGCTTTAACAATTATATTTCACAACAAAAAATTTAACGTTGTATTCATTTAAAAATACTACGTATCACGTTGGTTGTTCACGCGGTATCTCGGTAGGGAGAAGGTGTTACTTCAAGAACTGGTTCAACATTCGTGGCAACTCGAGTGAGACGCTATCATTGCAAGCATCATTGTTGATGATGATCTGCAAGGTTTTCCTAATAGCTGTACATTTAGGGGCAGAGTAGGTAGATAATACCTTCTTAATATCCTACATCGGAGTATCAGACTTGAATTTGATGTCTCTGGATAGGGCCGCGGCTACTTTACCGTATTTCGTGTTCCTTTTATGCTCGATGATTCTGATTTCTACGCCAATAAATCGGATCACTAGTACAATTACTATTTTCTATGTAATGGGTGTACTGTTCGTCGTTATCAAAGAAAATATATCATACTACAGGCACCAAGATTTTTCTCCTGCAATAATTCTGAGCAAAAACCATGATCCTCAGCTGCATTGCCCAGTAGGTCGGAAGAGATGGATGAACGAGCCTCTTTTTGGTCATCATTCAGAATGTGGGTACTAAGTTTTTCATTTTTCTAGAACTTTGCGTACAGTCGCATGACAGATAGACTTACAGATGTTCACAGACTCAGCCAAAAGTATCCGCCTTAAATCGGAGGCCTTCGTTTAACTGATTTCCCACTTTTTCGAATATTTTGTATGTCCTCACACTGGAGGAACGCCCAGAACTCGGATCATCATCAAAGAATTTCCTCCCATCAAGAAACAGTTAATACGATTCGAAACCTCTTCTGTCGGTTAATACTGTGTTTCTATACGCTCCCTTTCACATTCTGTAAATCTCAGTCGCTAGTTTGCCAAATTTCTAAGAACAACGGTTGTATACGCTCTGTTCTACTATGAGTAAAGATATAAGAAAACAACGCTTGTTATGACTGTCTTCAAGCTCTGTTGCAGCCTGTCGGCACCGGTATAAACGCGTTTCCATCTGCCCGATAATTGTCCAAGGTATATAATTTATGACTATAGGCTTGCGGTGTTAAGATAGAATAATAATAACAACGTTTTGCATAATAAATTGTTTACATATTTTATGTTGCGAAACGTCGTTATTATATTATAATTCTATCCAATTGTCGAACGATTGGTATCTTCTGGCATTCACGTGATAAAAAGCGCATGCAAGGAGACAGTTATGTCGTCGTTACTCGAACTTAATTGACGTAGGTTGTAAGGTCAATGGTTCCACATTAACTTTCAGTTTTAGAAGAATATATACTGGACAGAGAAACTAATGAAAACAATACCAAACAATTTTCCTCACTTCATGAGTGTATTTGAAATTGTAGTTATTTAATTAATGACATATTACACCGGCGGAAAGTGAAAAAACAACACCAAGAAGGAGACGTCTGATACCAACGAAATTTATACAGCATAATAACGGAATACAGAGGATAACGTGATCAAAACATTATGGCAAAGTACAGCTGTTTTTGCTGGTAAACTGAAAAATAACATTTCCATGTAACATGATTAGTACGAGGTTGAACCGCCATGAACTGCGTCACACTGTGCAATTCTGGCATGGAGTCTGTCGTAAAGATGTTGGATGTAAGTTTCGGGTTTTAAGTTCCAAGCATCCTCAACCTGGACGCGTAAATCGGGGATGGTCGTGGCTGGCCGTGGATACGGGATAAGTCGTTGTACCATAAAATCCTACACGTGCTCAATGGGGGACAAATCCGGTGAACGTGCAGGCCATGGAAGTTGTCTCACACACTGAAGTGCATTTTGCGTTGCGCGTGTCGTGTGTGGGCGTGCGTTATCCTGCTAGAAAACACTACGATAGATCGACCTTACAAATGGCACAACAACGTGCTGAATGATGTTGATGTAGGAGCTGCTGTTTAACGTTCCCGGTACAAACACTAGTTGTGTACGGGAGTGATAGCTGATCGCTCCCCACACCAGGAGACCAGGAGTAGGCCCTGTGTGTCGCTTGCGGATGCAAGAAGGGTGGAGACGCTCCCCTGTGCGTCTGAGAACACGCATACGGCCATCAGAGGCTTCCAAGCAGAATCTGCTTTCACCGCTGTACACGACAGATCGCCATTGCGTTCTCCAGTGCAGACGTTGGCGACCCCACTGCAGCCGTTATTGACGGTGGGCTTGAGTCAGTGGTACACATGCCAGAAGCACACGTGCACTTAGTCCTGCATCCAGTAGACGGTTGCGGATTGTTCGCACAGTCACCTCAGGTGCAACGGCAGCTCGGATTTGCGTAGCAGTGGATGTTCTGCTTGACAACGCCGCTCTTCTTATGCGTCGATCGGTCCGCCTATCAGTCCGTCGGTGACTCCCGGTTCCTCGTCTTCTCGTTCGGGAATGTTCCTGGGACCATCTACGCCACCATCGTACCACCACCGATACTTCCCGTCCAATTCGCTCCGCAATACGACGATACGACCACCCGGCCTCACGGAGTCCGACTAGACGACCTCGCTCAAAGTCCGATAACTGCTGAAATCCTACACGTATTCCATGTCCAACATTGCAGTTTCTTCAGGGTCTTTGCACGTGTCCGTACGCCGACGACTGATTACATTCACTTCGCCGTACTCCTTAAATACCACCGATGATAATTTGCATATTATGCCGTGCTGTTGCGTAAGCGCTCACCGGTTGGTCCCGAAATTAACATCACACCTACGTAAACTGGACCCCATTAACATATGTAAATTTTATGATCGTCCGCCAATTCCTACTCGCTGTTCTTTTTTCACTTTCCGCCAGTGTATATACATATCAAATCGTATTCTAAAGCTTTTTGCTCACTTAGCTGTCAAAGAATGAATCGGCTTGCCATAACTTTCTTCGTATAGCTGTCGTAAATATTCCACACAGTCTCGTCGACGCATTGGTCTAAGCCAGTGGTTCGCAAATGGTGCGCCGCGGCACCCAGGGACCCGCGGCTTCCACACAGGGTGGCGCGAAATATTATAAAATTTTCATAATTTTATTTCCATTTTCAATTCAATGTGACAGGATGCGACATCGCAAAATCTAGCGGAACTGGTGTAAACCAGTAACTCACTTAGTAATAACTGTTTGCAGAAGCTTCGACAAATGGTTATAACACGGCGCTCTACAATAATGTTACAAGCATGAGCTTTTCCGCCGCACGACTGCCGCCCGATGGGCGCACGCGAGTTATCCGCGCGACCGTTACCGGAAGTTACCTTAGCTGTCGCACCGGCCTCCTGCTTCTGATAAACATTCCTACCTCATTCTTCGAGCGTCTAGAAATGTAATTATCAGTCCAGATTTTTCGAGAAGGTCACCAGACCCTTTGCACAAGCTCATCCGTTGTCATGTGTGACTCATTTGGCGGTTAGCCGTCTGTTATGTTGATGCTCCGTCGCTGAGTTTGGCGTTTGTAAGCTTTCGGCTTTTCAACTGAACATTGTTGAGATTAAAGTGAAGTGAAGTTTTTGACGTTTTTCTTCGCGTATGTATTTTTAAAAATGGATCGGTTTTTACTAAACAGTAATAAGCGTTGTGAATATGAAAATAAAGAGGGCACACCGTCAAATAGTGGCAAGAGTGTGATGAAGCGTATATATCGAAAATATGATGACAGTTACTTATACTTTGATTTTACGCCCACAGAAGTAAATAGTGAAACGCGCCGCAGTGTGTATTGTGTATGAAAGCTTTGGCGCCAGAGTGCATGCTACCAAGTAATTTGAAACGCCATTTAGAAACCAATCCCAGATTGCTTAGTAAATATCGTGATTGCTTTACGCGAAAGTTAAAAGAGTTAAATCAACAAAAAGGTAGTTTTTATAAGCAGGCATCAATACCAAGCAAAGCTTTGCCAGCATCTTACAAGGTGGCACCTGGAATCGCAAAATGTAAGAAGCCTCTTACCATCGCAGAAGAACTCATTTTAACGGCTGCTGTAGATATGGTGAACATGATGGTCGGTGAGTCTGCTAGGAAGCCGATTTGAAATGTGCCTTTGCCCAATAACACTATCAGTCGCAGAATACAGCATATAGCAGAGAACATCAATGATCAGTTAATTGAAAAAATAAAAGGTAAGGAATTTGGGTTGCAGCTGGATGAGGACACAGATAACAATAATGATGCTTACTTGATTTGCTATGTATGGTTTATAGATGGTGAAAACCTTGTAGAAGACCTTCCCTTTTTTAAAAGTATCACTGGTAATGCTAAGGAGCAAGACTTGTTCGAGATCCTTGATACTTTTGTATCCTAAAATAATTTGGAGTGGACTAAGTGCGTTGGTGCCTGTACTGATGGTGCTCGTTCTTATGTCCGGCTGTTGTGGAGGATTGCAAGCACTATTCGAAACAAAGCCCCTGATGCACTGTGGACCCATCGTGTTATTCACAGGGAAGCACTCTAGTCAAAATATCTGAGTCCTACATTGACCCAGGTCTTCGAATATGTAGTTAATGAAGTAAACTTTATAAAAACTCGGCTGTTGAAGGCAAGGTTTTTCAAAAAAACTATGTGAGGATATTTGATCCGAGCACACGTCTTTGTGGCACTACAGCACTTTGCGATGGCTCTCTCGTGATAATGTTTTGTCTCGTACGTTTGAATTGCGACAGGAAGTTTACATTTTTCTTAAAAAGGAAGACCACAAGTATACCGTAAATTTTGTGAATGAAGATATTTTGGTAAAACTAGCATACCTATATGATATTTTTGAAAAGATGAATGCTCTGAATCTCTCCCTGCAGGAAAGCAACATGCACCTTTTAAAGTCGATTGAGCAAATTTCGGCTTTTATAAAAAAAACTAAAACTATGGAAAACCAAAATGAATGAAGACGGAGGTAAATAATTTTCCACCTTGTTCCAACAGTTTTTGACCTTCAATGGAGTTGATTTCTCGCGAGGCATGAAATCCATTTTTGAAGAACGCTTATCACAGCTTATCACCTGGTTTCAGAAATATTTTCAAAATGATAATATAGAGAAATTTTATGGATTCAGGATTCATTTCATGCCACTGCTCCATCTGAATTTACTGCTGCAGAAGAAAATAATCTTATTGAGTTGTCTTGCGACAATATGTTGAAATCAAAATTTAGCAGCATGGAGTTACCTGAATTTTGGATATTGGTAAGAGATGAATATCCCCTTCTGAGTGGTAAATCTCATAGAATTTTAATCCATTTGCGACTTTCTTATTTTTGTGAAGCTGGTTTTTGGCGGTCCCTGCGGTAAAAATTAAGTGTCGCGCGAAAATCAATATGCAGAAGGAAATGAGGATGGCTGCGTCCAGTTTGATTCCAAGATTTGAGAAAATGTGCTGTGATCAACAGACTCATCCATCCCGATAATTATAATAAGTCGAATTTTTTCAATTACATTTTTTGTGATCTTCAATACGTGTTTTTTTATTTTTACCTAAATGTACTTCTTTAAATTTGACATAGGCAAAGTGTACTTGTTAGAATTTGACATAGGGCGTTTTTGGAAAACCAGGATTCAGTATATTTATTGAATCTAGGTTTTATTCGGTTGTCGGAAAAGTCATGACGTATTTTAGCCATGTTTTGCAAATGTCATTTATTGACAGAAAGAACAAAGATCAATCAATGATATAATGCCTGTTTTGTTCGATAACCTTTTGCCGTCTTTCAGTGAGCTGCCGAATGCTTCGTTCATAGAAGGACCTATCTTTCGTGGCGTAAAACTGTACAAGGTGCTGATTTACAGCCTCATACGAATTGAACGTTATACCACGCAAGGACTGTTGAAGAGAGCGAAAGAAGTGGGAGTCGGACGGCGCAAGGTCAGGCGAGTATGCTGGGTGTGGCAACACATCGCACAAAAGGTCAAATAATTTTTGGCGGGTGATCAAACTTGTGTGTGGTCTCGCGTTGTCGTGATCGAACACAACATCTTTACGATGAACGAGCTGTGGACGTATCTGGATGATGGATTCGTTCGAACTCTCCAACTGCCGACAGTACACATTCGAATCGATTGTTTGGTTTCGTGGTAGGAGCTCGAAAAACACAACACCTTTAAAATCCTACCGCACTGACATCCGAACCTTCCGCTGATCAATGTCTGTTTTGAATGTCATTTGAGGGGAAGCAGCACGTCGGGATCCATACCGTTTGCCTTTGTTGTACACAATCCCCTTTTCGACACCAGTTATCAGTCGCTTCAAAAAAGGATCGCTTTCCTCACGTTTAATGAGCATATTGCATATGCTTATACGCGCCCTCAATTGAGCTTCTTTGAGTTCATGAGGAACCCACATATCCAGCTTGCTTACGTATCCCAGCTTCTTCAGGTGGTCGTGAACGCTTGAATGATGGATATGCAATGTGTTTGCAATGTCTCGTGTAGTATAACGTGTGTTTGACTGGATCAATGCCTTGATTTCGTCGTCATCAACCTCGGTTGGCTTCCCGGACCGAGGAGCATTGTTGAGGTCAAAATTACCAGCACGAAATTTAGCGAACCACCGCTGGCACTGACGTTCTTGTAGAGCATCATCACCGTACACTGTACGCACCTTTTCACAAGCTTGACGTGCGTTCTTCCCTTTACGGAAGTAAAAGAGTAAAATATGGCGAAAATGCACAGTTTGGTATTCCATCTTCAACTTGATGTCAAATCTCCGCAAATCAACCACATCAATCACTATTCCTTTTGGACTGCAGCTAGAACTAGCACCTGTGGAATGCAATAGCGATAACAGAGCTGCGCATGCTGTTAGTACTTCCAAAACCGCCCAACCGCCAATGGGTGCCAAAATACGTCATGACTTCTCCGACAACCCAATAAATTTCGATATTTTGTTTTAAAAAAAATATTGAAAAGTAATTTCAGAATCTTGTGAATAGAACTTTAGTGTGTTTTAAATAATTACCTTTGTGCAACATGCAAATTTTATCGTCCTGAAACGTTTCGAAAATTCATTAAATGTTCACTGAGAGATAAGAAGGGATACATAATTTACTATTTTCAACTCATAAAGAACTTTATAAACCATAAATTTAATCACACACCTGAGAGTTACAACTACCTATTTTGACAAAGAATTCACCAATGCACCATGGCCGTAAGTCAGAGCCTGCTGATGGCCTCCTGTGATACCGGCCTCCATAATTCCTGTATCTCGTTTCTGCAATTATTTTCATGTGTGGTTTTCCTTATGTTTTGTGACGCCATTCAAGCGTATCTCATATATATTAATTTGGTGACAGATTCGGTAATCGGCAGGCTTCTCCAGGAATTTCTCCACGCTTAAACATTATTTCCTGATATTACTGGTATGCATAGATTTTAATGAAAAATGTCAATAAAGTTGTTGTTGCAAATACATCAGAAGCACGAATAAACTCTTACGGCGCCGGGTGGCCAAACCGTTTCTTATCAAATTGGAAACAGTAAGCGAAACATTTCACATGAGGAGCTGTATCCCTATGCAGGTAACATTTTTTAAATCGGACTTTCAGTAGCAGGGATATCGGAGAAACGCAATTTATCAATACGATTTCTAGGGGGAAATATATGCATAACGTAAAAATTAAAATGACTTCGTGAAGCATAATGTCAAAAGGAATAAATATTTATTTCAGTAGTATATTTAGAAGCAAATGAATGCAATGAAATGTATTTTGAATGCGGTATAAATTGCATTTACGCGCAATGCAAATCCTGAGCATCGAAAAAAAAATCAGAATGCAAGGATCATCTTTCTCATATTTTAAACTTCACAATACATATTGGAGCAACGAAGGTCCAATATTCACTGCCGGCAACTATGGCGGAAAAAGAAAGTTTCATGAAGAAAATCCGCTTATGACATAAAGTGTATCTGGATTACGATACTTTCTTAACGCACATTCCTTAGAGACAGACGAGATGGATATTGGCACAAAGTCGTACATTGTCGAGCACAACGACATACATTGAAGAGCAACTGAAATGGAGATCACTGTCTAGTAACGTGTACCACCACCTTTTGCCTGATGACGGAGGCAATTTGTCTCGGCATGGACTCGACAAAACACCGGAAGCGTTGGGAAGCCATACGGATCCGCGACCACTGAACAAGCTCACATTGTTAAGGGAGATTTGATGGAGGGGGATCAGAGCCTCGGACATCTCTCTCGATGGCATCCCAGATGTACACGATGAGACTGAGGTCAGGTGACCTAGCTGGACAAGGAAGCGATGTCACGTCGGTGGAGTGTTCAGCCAACCATTCCGATACAATTCGGGAGCGATGGCACGGTGCATTGCCTTGTTGCAGGATGAGGTACCCAATGGGATGTTGAAGACGCACAGACGGGAGCAAATGGTCGTCCAGGATATCCCAGTAACGTTGACCTGTGAGGGACGATGTCACACGTACAAGGGGTCCCATTTCAGTCCACGTAAACAGTCCCCAGACGAGAATGCCACCCCCACCAGCTGGAAGAGTACCATGCTGGCAAGAAGGATCCATCACTTCATGTGGTTTGCACCGTACTCGCATCCTACCATCCGCATGTACCAACGTGAATCTCGACTCATCTGTCCAGGCAACAATTTTCGACATGTCTGGAGTCCAGAGGCGATGTTCCCGCGCCCATGCTAATCTTTGCACCCTGTGATGTGCGGTCAGCAGCGGTACCCTCGTGGGACGATGGCTTATGTACCTCATATCGAGGAGATGGTTCTGGATAGTGTGGCTGCTTACACGTTTTTGTGCACCAGCGTTAAATTGTCGAGTGATTTCTTGCACTGTGGCCCGTCTATCCGCTGCTACAATGCGAGCGAGCCGACGATGATCCCGCTCATCCACACGCTGTTGTCCACGGCAGTTGGCGCTTGCAGGGATGGTTTTACCCGATTCGATGTACTCAAGGTGCACCCGTGACACAGGTGCTCATGAAACACCCAGTGCCTGCAGGACTTCCGAGATGGAGTGACCCATTGGGCTTCGACAATTTGCCCAGGATCAAATGTGCTTAGATTCTTCGTCTTACCATACTGCGTCAGACTCATACTGATTCCCGTCGCATCACTCCTTATATTGTCGGATCGCTCCATACGTCATGTCGTTTCCGTTTACAGGGCTGCGCACTGCGCCACATTTGCATAACGGCAGCTGTCTCTAATGCAATTGCTCTTCAGTGTACATACGTGGCGATAATATGAGTGATTAGTTTTTAACAAAACCATTGCAATATGGAAAGCATCCATTTGCCTCCTCTTAACAAAAATTTAAACAGGTTCGTGTATGATTCTTCCAAGTCTGATAGTTCATTTATTCAGTAGTGCAATGAGGTACATATAGACCTTTGCTCTCAGCTTTCATATTCCAGATAGGCTTCATCATACACATCATTCCGAACGAGATGGCAGTCCGTTATTCCACTAAAAAACGTCGGTCACGCACACACACTAGCAGAATAGTGTCTTGCTGTAGCGCAAAGCAGATCCACGTTGCTCCAAATATATTCAAAAATCAATTAACCGTTATGTTTCTTTAAATGTTAAATATCGATTCGGACTTTAGAGAAGATTTACATCAAATCATCATCATCATCATCATCGTCAACCATTATCAATCCACTGCTGGACGAAGGTCTCCCCAAGTTTCCTCCACAACGGTCTGTCTTGTGCCAGTCTCCTCCATGTCACCCCTGCATACTTTCGAATTTCATCCACCCATCTCCCTTGTGGTCTTCTTCTGGGTCTTTTCCTGTCCCTTGGAATCCAATCTAAAATTTCGGCTGTCCATCGATGATCTGTCCTTCTGGCAGTATGTCCAGCCCATTGCCATTTCAGGGATTTAACTCTGATCATGATGTCTTCCACTCTAGTCATTTTTCGGATCCACGAGTTCCTCTTCTTATCTCTCCTGGTTACACCAAGCATGCACCTCTCCATGCTTCTTTGAGTTGTCTGCAGCCTTTGTATGTCTCTTTTAGTTAAGGTCCACGTCTCTGCACCATACGTAAGCACTGGAAGGATGCATTGATCAAACACTTTTCTTTTAAGACATAATGGCATATTGCTCTTGAAAATTATGCTGTTTCTTCCAAAAGCTCTCCAGGCAAGTTTTGTACGCCGATTAATTTCTTCATCAATGTGACCCTCACTTGATATCTGCTGTCCAAGATAAACGTACGTGTCTGTTATCTCCAGCTTTTCTCCATCAATCGATAAATCTTCATTTCTTGTAAAAGCATTGAACATCACTTTTGTCTTCTGAAAGTTCATTTTTAATCCCACTTCTTTACTCTTGTCAGCAAGTTCCTGGATCATACTCTGCAGCTCTGATGGGGTAGTTGCAAAAATGACTACGTCATCAGCAAAACGAAGGTGGGTTAGATAATCTCCATTAATCTTTATCCCCTTGTTTTCCCAGCTCAGCGACTGAAAAACACCCTCCAATGTGGCATTAAAGAGCTTCGGAGATATGGTGTCATCTTGCCTCACTTCCTTTCCAATTTTTATGTGTGTTGTATTTTCAAACAGCCGAATCTTTGCACTTGCATTTTCATAGATGTTATTAATAATATTAATGTATGCATCTTCAATACCGCAGGATTTCAGAGCCATTGCAACTGCTGATGGTTTCACCGAATCAAAGGCTTTTTCATAATCGATAAAAGCCATGCACAATGGAAGTTCATATTCCCTCGCTCTTTCAATTAGTTCTCTCAGCACGTGGATATGATCTATTGTGCTGTAGCCACTCCTGAATCCAGCTTGTTCTCTCGGTTGAGCCATGTCCAGTGTTACCTTCAAGCGGTGTGAAAGAACTTTAGTGAAGATTTTATAAACTACTGATAGGAGGCTGATAGGTCTGTAGTTTCCCAGATCCTCAATGTCACCTTTCTTATGTAGCAGGATCATTGTAGCGGTGTTCCAATCCTCAGGAATCTTTCCTTCATTAAGGCATCGAGTGAAAATTTGGGCGAGTACTGTTTCGATTTCTCCACTTGCTTCTTGTATGATGTCTACAGTAATTCCATCTTCTCCTGGAGCTTTTCCTCGCTTCATGTTCTTGATTGCATGTGCAACTTCTGCTGGAAGGACTGGAGGAACTCTGGTACTGGTATCTTTCATGATGTCTGGAGTGCATATATCATCCCTTTCATATAATTTGGAGTAGAAATCTTTCACTCTTGTCAAAATTTCGCCTCTATTTCTTGTTACAGAACCATCTTCTTTTCTCAGTGCCATAATCTGTTTTCTTCCCTTACTGAGATGTCCCTTTGCTATCTTTAGGCTTTGGTTGTTTTCAATTGCTTTCCTCACTAGTTCACAGTTGAATTTCCTTACGTCTTCAGTGATACTTTTTCTTACTGTCTTGCATAGCTCTATATATTCCACTTTGGAAGTCACATCTTCTTTAGTTGTCCTCATCTCTCTTCTTTTTTGCATCAACATTTTGGTTTTTCCTGATAATTTGTTCACATGCAACTTGTTCTTAGACCCAGCTAATTTTGTTTCTGTTTCCATAAGAGCTTTGGTTACTTTTCTGTTAACTTCAGAGATGTCCACTTCTTCCGATGTTAGGCCTTCTAAAGCAGAGAACCTGTTCTTCAGTTCTAACTTGAAGGTATTATGGTGTTTTTTGAGGTTGGTTATGTCAATAGATTTTGTTTGTCTTATGAGCTTGCCACGTTCAAGTTTAGCGTTGAGGTGCATCTTACATCTCACCAATCTATGGTCACTACCTGTGTTGAACTTGTTTAGCACACTGCAGTCTTCTATGACGAATTTTTTGTTACACATAATAAAATCAATTTCATTTGTCGTCCCATTTGGATGTCTCCATGTACATTTCCTGTGTGGCTTTTTCTTGAAGAAGGAGTTCAAGATGAAAAACCCTTCTGCCTCTGCAAACTCAACGAGAGTATTTCCACGCTGGTTTCTGTTGCCGTGACCGAATTTACCTACTGAAGTTTCATTCTGTTGCCGTTGCCCTATTTTTGCATTGAAATCTCCCATAATTATTTTCAAGTGCTGCTTACCTTTATTATTTAGATGACAAATTTCCTCATAAAATTCTTCAATTTCTTCTTCAGGATGACTTGTGGTGGGTGCATAAGTTTGAATAATCTGAGCCTGGTATCTTTTCGAGAGTTGGATAACAAGTCGTGCAGCTCTGTCAGAGGAACTTTCAACTTCTACAACTTTATCCTTCAGTTTCTTGTTTATTATAAATCCAACACCACTAGTTCTGCCAGTATCTGTCCCACGATAGTAGAAGAGATGTCCACTTTTCAGTTCGATGAGATCTTCTCCTTTTCTCCTTACCTCACTTAGCCCCACGATGTCCCACTTGATCCTTTTTAATTCCTCTTCCAATTCAAGAAGCCTTGAATCAGAAGATAGGGAGCGTCCATTGTAAGTAGCCAAGGTCAGCATCAGATGGCAGCCTAGTCCGGTCCTCCGGGGATTCTTAGCACCCTCTGCCTTCATGTCGCACTGGCCGCTGCCTTGGCCAGGTACATTCCAGCTGCCGGAGACTGAGGGCCAAGATTTAAGTTGTGGAATCATTTTGGAGGGGTTTGGCCATAACTCACCACGCTGGCCAAGCGGGTTGGTGAGTGTGGGATAGAATTTCCTCTAATCCCGATGGTATAGTTATACCGCTATGGGCGGTCGTCAGAGCCCCTTCAGTGGGAACAGGATGCACCACGAGAAGGCGATGTTGACATTTGTCAAGGAGAGGCTGTGATGTTACGCATCACTTGACCTTACATCCCTTACATCAAATATGTGCTTGCAATCCCAGTTTTCGTTTTTCACCGTGCTATAAAAACATCTTAGCTAAAGCTACTGTTTTGTGAGTTAGAGTTCAAACTTATCTGTTCCACTGAGTATGGAACCTAAGAATCGCCTAGATTGCTGAGCCGGCGTCATGGTGTCACCTTAGCCCGGGATAACATACACATCTGCCACGCAGTTACTGATTTTTTTTTGTAATTTTATTTAAATAACGAATACATTACTGCATTTTATTGTACATAATCTTTCATTTCTTAAAATGTGTTTGCCAATATTTTGGTATTTTTTCCTTACTCAAAATTGGCCCGTATTGCTCTTTCGTACTGGGTTGTATAATACTTTGCAGTATATTATTATGAAAATTGCTTATATTAAAATTTAATGGCAAAGTTGTTTCGTTCCTGTTGCGCGCTTTCAAAACATTGGAAGAAATCTTCTTTTGGGAAGGTCAGTGGAGTAATTTCATGCTATGCTGTCTAAGGAAATATTTTCAGCGTACAACGAAGTGTTGATCATTTATGTGCTCACGCTAAAACCGTTATATGCCTTTTTTTCTTGTAATATCATCCTCATTTTAGATTAGTGAAAGAGCGTATGTCGTTTAGGTACCGCAGCTTGAGTTAACTAATGTCATAAGTACTGTCGCTAAATGTTTCAAATATCCCTTCAATGCTTCTTTTTTTAGTTCGATAAAAGAATTACTTTAATTTTTTATCATTGGCCTAAATGTATAACGTCAATTATCTATGATTAGCTGCAAGGAATAACAACATTTTTGAAACCTTTGAGATTTAAAATGGGCAATTACTGTAATATCTTCAGAAAGGTAACACTGAAAAAAATTTGGGTGTGACATTTGGAAAAATAATATAGCAATGTCACAGATTTTAAACTTAGAGTCGTGCAAAAGTTTGGTGGGCCTCATACAGACACCCTGATCTGTACGGAAATGATCCAAGACACACAAAACGTTTAGTTAGAGAAGAAATTAACATAAAATGTAATGGTGTTGTTATACATGGCATTACATCTGGAAGAATAGTCTCAACCTTAGGAAACGGTCATGTATTAAACTAACACTTTCCATTTGTCGAATAATTTGATGGCATCAGCATAACTTAGCAAGATGAGAGGTTGAAATGATAATTGTGTTTATTACTATTTCTTCTATATTTTACTATTTTACACTTAAATTACGCCTCGTTGTGTTATTCTACATTGAGCACGTTTTTTGTGGAAGTTAATGAAACTATTAATTTTCATTTAAGAAATACATCAGATAAGATTTTGTTTCGTTAAAAACTTGGTAATGATTTAAAACTGAGGTGTCCAAATCTTTTGCTTCCCTGGGCCACATTGGAAGTAAAAGAACTGTCTTAGGCCACACACAAAATACACTAACACTAACGATAGCGGATGAACAAACAAGTAAGTAAAATCATGCAATGCATTGATTATGATATGCTTTCCAACATACTAGAAATCATTACTCAAGTTATTACTCAAGTTATGAGGAAAATGGCTGTGGAATATATCTCACTCCTGTGCCCTGACCTTTGATCCCATTTCGATTACATTCAAAACTTTAGTTTTGTCGCAATCGAAGCAATGTTACGTAAGTTATGACGCATAACGGCAATGGTATATATCCCGCTCCTGTGTCTAACATTTCTTCGCATTTCGCCCATTTTCAACGGGATCCGTACCTAGGAGGGTCTCTACAGCTTCCTAACATTTCATCCAAATCGAAACATTTTTACGAAAGGTATAACGCATAATTGCGATGGAAGTGATTCCACTCATATGTCCTGACCTTTGACCCCCATTTCGCCAATTTTCAATAGGGTTTGTCCCCAGGTGGTCCCCTACCACATGCTAAAATGTAATCGAAATCGAACCTTTTTTACGTTAGTTATGCCGCACAAGTGCAGTGGAATGGATCCCGCTCCTATGTCCTGACATTTGACGCCATTTCGTTCACTTTCAATGGGGTTCCTTCCCAGGTGTTCCCCCACCACATACTAAAATTTCATCGAAATCGAACGATTTTTACGCGAGTTATCGTGCGGACGATCAAACGCATATAGCGCGTGACGTAATGAGGCAGATGGAATGGCGACCATTTTCTCGCAAGAGTGTGACCTCCTAAAACTTTAATAGGATCCACACGCAACGTGTGATGTAATGAGACAGATGGCGTGACCGCGCGCCGACATCTAATGGGACGACGTGATGTCACTACACTAAAAACGTGGTAATTCGGGGTGGTTATTTAAAGAACTAAACCTTTTTTCCTAAAGTCGTGATCAAGGTAAATCGATTTCTAGTACCAGAAAACGGTAGGGTAACGACTTTCATCAAAATTCTTAGAGCCGTTTTCAAAATAAAATTTACATATATACAAGAATTGCTCTTTTAAGGTGAACGTCAAATAATTTTGCTTCCTGTACTTCGAATGGAAAAAATTCTGTACGCATTTTCTTCCCAATTAATGCGTTCCCAAGGATGAAAATTTGAACATCGATTAAAATATCTTCAATTTATAACTTGCAATAGTTAATATTTTCTAAAACATAACCATAGTTTTGCAATCCAACATTTGTTCATCTGCTGATATCATCAAAGTACAGGTCGCGCCATACTTTGTCTGGTTTCAACACCACCAAAGGAAAAGTTATTGATTTTTAATATAATTATGGTTACGTTTTAGAAAATATTAAGTATTCCAAGTTATAATATAAAGTTATTTTAATCGACGTTCAAATTTTCATCCTTGGGAACACATTAATTGTGAAGGAAATGTGTACAAAAGTTTTTCACGTCCACCTTAATAATATGGGATAAGGGCGATTTAATGGATCGAAATCCTATGGCCTGACCTTTGACCCCATTTTGTCCATTTTCAATAGGGTTCGTCCCCAGTACTCCCCTACTACATACTGAAATTTCATCGAAATCGAACCACTTTTACGCACGTTATGACGCATAAGGGCAATGGAATGCATGCCGCTCTTATGTCCTGACATTTGACCGGATTTCACCCATTTTGAACAGGGTTCATCCCCAGGTGGTCCTCTACCACATAGTAAAATGTTATTGAAATCTAACCTTATTTACGCAAGTTATGACGTATAAATGCAACGGAATGGATCCCGCTCCTCCGTGGTGACCTTTAACCCCATTTGTCCCATTTTCAACAGGGTTTGTTCCCAGTTGGGCCATTACCACATACTAAAATTTCATCGAAATCGAACCATCTTTACGCCAGTTATCGTGCGGACAGACGGACGGACAAAGCTGGAGCATATACGCTTCTTCAACCCACGGTTGGAAAGCGTAAAATATAAAAAAAAGGTCCGTGCATAATTTCCGTGATATCTGCCAACACAAATAACCAAAAAAAAGTCCTCGGGTAATAATTCGAATTATGCCACAACCCGTTCGGAGGGTGTTTTAAAATCGTCGAGAAGGTGACAAGTTAGCGATCACTGGTATATAAAATATACACATCGAAAAAATGAAACTTTATAATATTTTTATAGATATTTTTTTTATAAAAGTAGAGAAAATGCGGCAACATAAAACTAGGGGGATATTTGAATTGGTTATGAGAAACTCATGCATCAGTATCTGGTTCGACGGAAGTAATTGCAATTCTCAGTACATTCTCAACGTGCTCATCAGGATTTCCATTTCAATTTTACGGTACTTTTTTTTTTTTTGTTTGAGGTTTAACGACCACCGTGAGCAACTCAATGGGCTATAAGCATTCGCCCGTCCCTAATTTAGGGTCACTGGTTCCAGGGAAGTGAGAGAGCCAGTGCCGTAAGACAAACACAACATCCATGCCTCACCGGGATTCGAACCCGGACCCCTTTCGGACGAATGATCAGAGGCCATCGCTTAGACCCCTGCGCCACCGGTGCGGCAATTTTTTTTAATTTTTTTTACGGTTCGTGTGCTGCATCCGTGAATATACACTGACGGAAAAAATCCCAACACCAAGAAGGGGTTGTGTTAGATAAACGACAGTTGGTAGGCGGTGAGAGTACATCTGTAAGATGACGTCTATGCACATTTCGCGCTCGGCGCATACGTGTAGCGCTAGAAGCGCTCCTCGGAGCATGCAAAGCAGGTTTGCTATAAATATGCGCTGTAACATTCGTGAGCGTTAGTTATCGTTGAGATACGACGTAGTGTGTTGATGTTAGTCAAAAATGCCTTTAAGAAGACGGAGAAGCCTTTATCAACAGCTCACGGAGTTTGAACGAGGTCGTGTAATAGGGCTACGAGAAGGTGGATCTTCTTTCCGCAATATTGCAGAACGACTTGGCAGGAATGTAGCCACTGTGCATGATTGTTGGCAGCGGTGGTCAAGGGAAAGTACTGCCTCAAGAAGACCGGGTTCCGGCCGGCCCCGGGGCACTACTGAGAGGGAAGACCACCGTGTACGGCGTATGGCCGTGGCGCATCGTACCGCATCTGCGGCAGCAATTCGAGCTGCAGTTGCCACCACAGTGATACAACGAACTGTTACAAATCGGTTACTTGAAGGAGAGCTCCCTGCCAGACGCCCCGTAGCGTGCATTCCACTTACTCCAAACCACTGCCGTTTGCGACGTCAGTGGTGTCAAGTTAGAGCTCATTGGAGGATGGAGTGAAGATGTGTTGTGTTTTCTGATGACAGCCGGTTCTGCCTGGGTGCCAGTGATGGCCGTGTGTTGGTTAGAAGGAGGCTAGGTCAGCGCCTGCAACCAACCTCTCTGCGGCCGAGACACACTGGACCTACACCTGGAGTTATGGTTTGGGGAGCAATTTCCTATGACAGCAGGAGCACTCTCGTGGTTATCCCACGCACCCTGACGGCACAGTTGTACGTGGGTCTGGTGATTCAGCCTGTTGTGCTGCCATTCATGAACAGCATTCCAGGGGGTGTTTTCCAACAGGATAACGCTCGCCCGCATACCGCTGTTGTAACCCAACATGCTCTACAGAGTGTCGACATGTTGCCGTGGCCTGCTAGATCACCAGATCTTTCACCAATCAAGCACGTATGGGACATCATTGGACGACAACTCCAGCGTCACCCCCAACCAGCATTAACCGTCCCTCTATTGACCGACCAGGTGCAACAGGCATGGAACTCCACGCCACAAACTGTCATTCAGCACCTGTACGACACAATGCATGAACGTTTGCATGCTTGCATTCAACATTCTGGCGGTTACACCGGTTATTAATGTACCAGCATTTCACATTTAAAATAGCTCTTCTCGCGCTTACAATAAGCTGTGATCTTGAAACCTTAATCGAATAAATATTTTACATATACAAATGTATTGCCGTCATTTCAATCTTCTACAACTATTTTTTCGTGGTGTTGGGATTTTTTTCTGTCAGTGTAGTTGCTCACAAATGGAGGTGCTGATACAGACTGATGACATGAATAAGGCGTGATTGTAAAGTGAGGGATATTTCTCTCTAGGAAGATAAGTCTTATAAAGGTGACACGATTAAATTTTTCTTTAAATTGGGCGGCTGATTGCAGCGCTATGCATTCCATTTGAAAATTAGCAAGTAACATATTTATGTCGACTGAAAATGGAGTCACAAATATATCAAACTAATGATTATTTCTCCAGAAATATAGAAACCAGTTTTTTAATTCTTGTATTAAATCGGAAAGCAAGGGTGCATACATTTCTCTATTTACAGGACCGTGTTTGGTTAACGTGTCGAAATAAATGAAATTCACTGGCGGAAAGGGAAAAAAGAACACCAAGAAGTAATTGGCGGACGATCATGAAATTTACATATGTTAATGGGGTCGAGTTTACGTAGGGGTGATGTTAATTTCATGACCAACTGGTGAGCGCTTACGCTACAGCATGGCATAATATGCTAAGTATCGTCGGTGGTAATTATGGAGTACGGCGAAAATAAAGTAATCAGTCGTCGGCGTACGGACAGGTGCGAAGTTTCTGAAGAAGGTGCAATGCCTGGACATGGAAGACATGTACGATTTCAGCAGTTATCGGACTTTGAGCGAGGTCGTCTAGTTGGACTCAGCAAGGCCGGGTGGTCGTATCATCGTATTGTGGAGCGAATTGGACGGGAAGTATCGGTGGTGGTACGATGGTGGCGTAGATGGTCAGAGGAACATTCCCACACGAGAAGACGTGGAACCGGGAGTCACAGATGGACTAATGAGCGGACCGATCGACGCATGAGAAGAGCGGCGTTGTCAAGCAGAACATCAACTGCGACGCAAATCGGAGCTGCCGTTGAACCTGAGGTAACTGTGCGAACAATCCGCAACGGTCTACTGGATGTAAGACTACGTGCACGTGTGCCTCTGGCATGTGTACCTCTGGCATGTATACCTCTGACTCCAGCCCACCGTCAAGAACGGCTGCAGTGGCGTCGCCAACGTCTGCACTGGAGAACGCAATGGCGATCTGTCGTGTTCAGCGATGAAAGCAGATTCTGCTTGGGAGCCTCCGATGGCCGTATGCTTGTTCGCAGACGCACAGGGGAGCGTCTCCACTCTTCTTCCATCTGCCAGGGACACACAGAGCGTACACCTGGTCTTCGGATGTAGGGAGCGATCAGCTATCACTCCCATACACAACTAGTGTTTGTACCAGGTACGTTAAACAGCACCTCCTACATCAACAACATCATTCAGCCCGCTGTTGTGCCATCTGTAAGGTCGGTCCATCGTGGCGTTTACCAGCAAGATAACGCACGCTCACACAGGGCCCGTGCAACGATACAACCACTTCAGGGTGTGAGACAACTTCCATGGCCTGCACGTTCACCGGACTTGTCCCCCATTGAGCACGTGTGGGATTTTATGGGACAACGACTTATCCCGTCTCCACGGCCAGCCACGACCATTCTCGATTTACGCGTCCAAGTTGAGGATGCTTGGAACGCAATACCCCAAACTTACATCCAACATCTGTACGACAGACTCCATGCCAGAATTACACAGTGTGACTCAGTTCATGGCGGTTCAACCTCGTACGAACCATGTTACATGGAAATATTGATTTTCAGTTTGCCAGCAAATACAGCTGTATTTTGCCATAATGTTTTGATCACGTTATCCTCTGTATTCCCTTATTATTCTGTATAAATTTCGTTGGTATCAGACGTCTCCTTCTTGGTGTTCTTTTTCACTTTCCGCCAGTGTTGATTGCTTTAATTTGAACTTGCCATAGGTTCAGTTTTCATTTGGAACGCTGTTATGGTTTGAAAAATTGTATTGATAAGTTGGTTTTCACCTTGAAGACGCATGTTTAACGCATTTAAACGTGCCGTCAATTTCACTAGAAATGCTAAATCTGTAAGCCAGTTTTCATCGTTAAATTCTGACACAAATTTTGTTTTTCATACCATAAACGACTTGATTTCATGTAGCAAATCATAAAATATTTTGAACATTTTGCTTCGAGTTAACCATATTACTTCCGAAAAGTAAATGATGTTGCCATTGTCAGCATCCGTAATTTTAAGAAATTCCTTTAATTAGCGATGATTCAATCCCTTGGCTGTTATGAAATTCAGGGTCTTTATTACAATTTGCTTGACGTTATCCATTTTTAAAGCTTTTGCGCTTAAATTTTCTTGCTGTAGTATGTAATGATACTTCATCAAACGTGGGGTAAAATCGTTTATCTATTCAAAAGTAACGTAGTTGTGTCAAAACGAAACATTATCATTTGCTGTGTGGACGAAGGAGGGTTTGGAAATAGAAGCATGTAGCTCCTCAGGTCGAGTCACAGCTTTTGGCCAGCGCAGGTACGTGAGAATAGAAACTCTGCGGCCAAAACCACCTACACGGATTCACATTGCCTTGCAAGAAGTTTGCAAGGAAGAAGCTCTTGAGCGAAGCAAATTTTCTTTCTGAGGAAAAAGTTGAGACCAAAGGTTCTCCCAAATCGCCCCAAACTGTTGGAAGTGGGAGCGATGTTGTAGCATGACAACGCATCGTGTCGTGGTGCACTATCGGTGGTGGAACGTTTATCGAAATATGGCTATGAAACTTTTTCCCACCTTCCATACTGCCCTGATCTCAGTCCATCCGAATTTTATCTTTTCCGAATGATAAAAACTCGGATCCGTGGCATCCGCTGTGAATCGCTGGACGAAATGACACTGGTCGTGACCCGAGTAATATGACACCTGGAAAAAGAAGGCATACTGCGGGTCTTTCAGGACCTACCTTCCCGCTGGGAAGCTGTCATTAGCAGCGGAGTGCAGTGCACTGAACGACAATAAGGTAAGTTTTCTCAGTTACTTCATTCTTCCCCAAAAAACGGACAGTGTACAGAACTTTTGTTATCACCCTCGAAGGAATCCTGATTTGTTTCAGAAATGTCATATTCTTTCTGCATAAGTAACGTTAAGTCATCCGCATCAGCAGAACTCTTTTCAGGAATGAGAAATCTTGATATGTTGCTTAGGAATTCTTCCAACATCAAGACAAATAATGCTGGAGATCAGGGGATTACTGTCTTACTCTTCTACACATTGCGATACTTTCTGTTAAGTGTCCTGCAACTAGGACTTTGGTTTTACAAATATTACGCAGCATATCAATCATCATCATCAATGTCAACTATTATCAATCCACTGCTGGACGAAGGTCTCCCCAAGTTTCCTCCACAACTGTCTGTCTTGTGCCAGTCTCCTCCATGTCACTCCCGCATACTTTCGAATTCCATCCACCCATCTCCCATGCGGTCTTCTTCTGGGTCTTTTCCTGTACCTTGGAATCCAATAAAAAATTTCGGCTGTCCATCGATGGTCTGTCCTTCTGGCAGTATATCCAGCCCATTGACATTTCAGGGATTTAACTCTAATCATGATATCTTCCACTCTTGTCATTTTTCGGATTCACAATTTCCTCTTCTTATCTCTCCTGGTTACACCAAGCATGCACCTCTCCATGGTTCTTTGAGTTGTCTGCAGCCTTTGTATGTCTCTTTTAGTTAAGGTCCACGTCTCTGCACCATACGTAAGCACTGAAAGGATGCATTTATCAAACACTTTTATTTTAAAACATAATGGCATATTGCTCTTGAAAATTATGCTGTTTCTTCGAAAAGCTCTCCAGGCAAGTTTTGTACGCCAATTATTTTCTTCAGCAATGTGACCCTTACTTGATATCTGCTGTCAAGGATAAACGTACGTGTTTGTTATCTCCAGCTTTTCTCCATTAATCGATAAATCTTCATTTCTTGTAAAAGCACTGAACATCACTTTTGTCTCCTGAAAATTCAATTTTAATCCCACTTCTTTACTCTTGTCAGCACGTTCCTGGATCATACTCTGCAGCTCTGATGGGGTAGTTGCAAAAATGACTACGTCATCAGCAAAACGAAGATGGGTTATATAATCACCATTAAACTTTATCCCTTTGATTTCCCAGTTCAGTGATTGAAAGATATTTTCCAATGAGGCATTAAAGAACATCGGAGATATGGTGTCACCTTGTCTCACTCCCTTTCCAATTTTTATGTGTGTTCTATTTTCAAACAGCCGAATATTTGCACTTTCATTTTCATAGATGTTATTAATAATACAGTATTAATATATGCATCTTGAATACCGCAGGAATTCAGAGCCATTATAACTGCTGATGGTTTCACCGAATCAAAGACTTTTTCATAATCGATAAAAGCCATGCTCAATGGAAGTTCATATTCTCTCCCTCTTTCAATTAGTTCTCTCAGTGCGTGGATATGATATATTGTGCTGTTGCCACTCCTGAATCCAGCTTGTTCTCTCGATTGAGCCATGTCCAGTGATACCTTTAAGCTGTGTGAAAGAACTTTAGTGAAGATTTTATAAACCACTGATAGGAGGCTGATAGGTCTGTAGTTCCTGAGAACCTCAATGTCACCTTTTTCATGTAGCAGGATCATTGTAGCGTTGTTCCAATCATCAGGAATCTTCCCTTCATTAAGGCATCGAGTGAAAATTTGGGCGAGAACTGTTTCGATTTCTCCACTTGCTTCTTGTATGATGTCTACAGTAATTCCATCTTCTCCTGGAGCTTTTCCACGCTTCATTTTCTTCATTACATGTGCAACTTCTGCTGGGAGGACTGGAAGAACTCTGGTACTGGTACCTTTCATGATGTCTGGAGTACATGTATCATCTCTTTTATAAATTTGGAGTAGAAATCTTTCACTTTTGTCAAAATTTCACCTCTAATTCTTGATATAGAACCATCTTCTTTTCTCAGTGCCATAATCTGTTTCTTCCCTTACTGAGATGTCACTTTGCTATCTTTAGGCTTTGGTTGTTTTCCACTGCTTTCCTCACTAGTTCACAGTTAAATATCCTTTCGTCTTAAGTGATAATTTTTCGTACGGTCTTGCATAGCTCTTTATATTCCACTTTGGAAGTCACATCTTCTTTAGTTGTCCTCATCTCTCTTCTTTTTGCATCAACATTTTGGTTTTTCCTGATAATTTGTTCACATGCAACTTGTTCTTAGACCCAGCTAATTTTTTTGCTGTTTCCATAAGAGCTTTGGTTACCTTTCTGTTTAACTTCAGAAATATGCACTTCTTCCGATGTTAGGCCTTCTAAAGCAGAGAATATGTTCTTCAATGCCAATTTGAAGGTATTATGGTGCTTTTTAAGGTTGGTTATGTCAATACATTTTTTTGTCTTATAAGCTCGCCACGTTCACGTTTAGTGTTGAGGTGCATCTTACATCTCACCAATCTATGGTCATTACCTGTGTTGAACTTGTTTAGCACACTGCAGTCTTCTATGACGAATTTTTGTTACACATAATAAAATCCATTTGACTTGTCGACCCATTTTGATGTCTCCATGTCCATTTCCTGTGTGGCTTTTTCTTGTAAAAGGAGTTCAAGATGAAATACCCTTCTGCCTCTGCAAACTCAACGAGAGTATTTCCACGCTTGTTTCTGTTGTCGTGACCAAATTTACCTACTGAAATTTTATTTTGTTGCCGTTGCCCTATTTTTGCATTGACATCTCCCATAATTATTTTCAAGCGCTGCTTACCTTTATTATTTAGATGACGAATTTCCTCATACATTTCTTCACTTTCTTCTTTACGATGCCTTGTGGTGGGTGAATAAGTTTGAATAATCTGAGCCTTGTATCTTCTCCAGAGTTGAATAACGTGTCATGCAGCTCTGTCAGAGGAACTTTCAACTTCTACAACTTTATCTTTCAGTTTCTTGTTTATTATAAATCCAACACCACTAGTTCTGCCAGTATCAGTCCCACGATAGTAGAAGAGATGTCCATTTTTCAGTACAATGAGATCTTCTCTACTAGTAGTAGTAGTATATGGGGGGTACTATGGCACACACCATAATCACATAAAAACCTCAAAATCAGGCATTTTTTGATTTTTCAGACCTCAATAATCACGAACATTTTAAGGCTTTTTATGATCAAAAACACCATATTTTCATTAAAAATCATTGATTTTTGGGCATAAAATAGTCAAAACATCAGATTTTTGAAAATTGAAGTTTTTACTCTGTTTTTTCATAAAAACAGACATCATAAAAACACACATTTTTGATGATATTTGACGACTTTTTTGAACAATTGCAATCATTTTGAGCTTTGAATAGCTTTGAAAGTGATGAAATGATGGATTTAGTGATCAATAGAAAAGTTGTAAAACAAACTACTTTGCAAAGTCCTTTTTAAAAATGCATTAAAAAAAGGGGTACCCAAAATGGATACCCCTTATAGAAAGATTAAAAATTTAGGAAGATTAAACAAATTCAAGATTTAATTAAAAATATTACAAAGATTTAAACGAATTCAATAATATAAAGTTTTGTTATGTAGTACTTCATTTCTATGTTTCTCTTTAAAGATATGTCCTATTTTATTTTCTGTTTCGGTAATTCTTCTTTTGAACCTCTCTCGATCAACTGCATATGTTTCCCATATACCTTTTCGTTTTTCATTTCCTACATATATGACAACAACATTAGGATCGAAGTGAACTTTCATTTTAATAGAATTCGTTTTTTTAAGTTTTTACTAATTCATAATCATAATATAGATCATCAATTTTACCTCTGAATCTGAATATATAATTACCTTTATTAATTTTTTTAATTGCACTGTCAGATAGTTTTCCGTGACATTTTCTAAGATAATATTCTTTTTCTTCATCATTGACTTCTATTTTTGCAATAGTTGTATCTCCGAATTTCGTTTGGATTTTTTTCAGTGACATCAATTTATAATCTCCAGGATTCAAATCTTTTAATTTCTGTGTTTCTGTAAATAATCTGATGCTATTGAACTCATCCATTTATAAGGTTTTATTTTTTTAAAGGCTTTTGAATACATGTGATGAGAACTGTAAATTACAATAACTTACAAACTCATTTAAAATTTCTAATCCTTTGTTTTTAATTTCCTCGTTTTTTTCTTTTTTATCAATTATTCTTTTTACCTTTTTTAAATATTTATAAACTATAGTTAGAATATCTGAAAACTTGTAATTATCTCTATACATATGAATCAAGTCATCACAAAAATGAGCGAATTGAGATATTTCGTTACTATATTTTTTATCTGAAGAACAGTATAGAGCTCTAAGGTCACCCATTAAATCCATTTATAAGTTTTCATTTTTTGAAATATAATTCTTATAATGCATACATCTATACATAGAGCATCCGGGGCCTAAAACTCTTGGACATTTAGGTATATCTAAATCAACAGACGGAATATCTTCAAGCATCTCTTTTTCCATTACTCCTCCTTTATATGCAAATGTACCACCATAAATATGGTACAGGTTTTTAATATAGTTCTTTACCTCACAATTATTAATCCATAGTTCTTTGCTATTTGGATATCTTTTAAATCTCAGTCCATGCACATCTAAAACACACTTACGTACGATATTCAATTCTTGTTCATCTAATTTGCAGTCAGGTGTGAACACTGATATTGTTTCACCAATATTCAGTTTTGAGTGTAATCAACTTATCTCTCTTGCTATCTTACGATTTGGGAGCACAAATCCTTGAATATTTATAATCACAATTATATCATTCATTGTTTATATTTACTCACTTTTTTTAAATACATATCCAAAAGGTACAGTATTCAAATCATCTAGAATTCTTCTTTTATCAAATCCAAACATGTATTTCTTGTTCAGTGTATCTACAGCTATATTTCTATCTTTTTGTATCTTAAACTGATTATTTGATATTTCTAAGTAATCTGTTTCACCTGTTATTACTTTCATTCTATCATTGAAATTCAAAATATTTTCATTCTCATAGCTCATTTTAAATCCTTTAACTTTACCTTTTACAGTTCCATCATTTAGTATGTATCCATAGTCTTTTGGTGCACCAGCTATCCAGGATTTCATATATTTGTCCTCTCCCAATTCATCTGTCCATTCTCCTAACATGCATCCTGTTTTGATTTTATTAGTTCCATCATCTATATACACGACACTATCTGTGTCTTTATAAATACTTTGCTTTAAGCTTGCTGCTTTAAAGTCTTCCCAGATCTTTTCATTTTTTGGATTTATATTAATTTTAATATCATTTGATATATTATAATAGTCACAAATTTTTTTAATAAAATATACATATTTTAAATTTTTCTCATAGTACATAAAATCCAATAATTTTAAAAATAAATCTTCTGCTTCCTTATTAAATTTAAGGTTACTTTTTCTTTTAAACTGATTAAAATATCTTATTCTACTAACATATCTACTTTTTAAATATTTATTATAATCTATATAATAACAGTCTTCCTCTTCAACATATTTCATTCTTTTTATTTGTTTCATTACTTTTTTAAAATTTTCAGGAATTTCAATTTGTTCTTCTTCTGAAGATGAATAAGAAAAGTAATTCGCTTCTTCAATATCATTATCCATTTATTAGATATCATTTTATTAAAAACTTTTTAGAACTTAGTTATTCTTTTAATAGCCTCTTTTAAATTATCAATAGTATGATCATTAACAATATTAAGATGATTAAATTTAGTTTCTATGTATGATATATTTTCTTTAACTCTGTTAAATAAATTAATAGAATTAGGATTATATTTTATTTCATATACTGTATTTAAATCTGGATACTTTATTTTTAAATTACCAATAGTTTTATTCATTTTATCTCTTTGACATCTGATTACATAATAAGGATAATCAGAGTTTTCTTTATTTTTCTGTATGATAGTAAACATATGAAGCTTTTTAGAATTAGCAGTTTTAGGTGTTATATCCTCTTCTACTTCTTTATATTTTTCATTTTCAAGTTTTAATTTTTCCATTTTCTTTTTTATCTTATTTAATTTCTTATTTAATTTTTCATTATCATTCTTGTATTTATCATTGAATTTTTTAATGTAATAGTCTTTAACAATCTTGTTAACTTTATCATAAAAATCGTTTGAAACCCAACAAGATATATTTAAAATTAATTCCTGCTTAACATATGTTCCATTAATAATATTCTTACCTGTTCCTTCTCTTATTTCATACATTTGATCATTTTTATGGCGGCCCGAATTCGGGCCACCACAATTTTTATAATATTTTATTAATTCTTGAGATTGTTTATTCTCTAACCATTTTTTAAATTTTTTACCACCTTGTTTGCATAATTTTGTAGCATTAAAGTATCCAGTATTTTTATCTATTATAATTTTAAAATCTCCAAATAGACCATACCAGTAATTATCTTTGATTTGTTCATAACATACATCTTTTAATGAAGCCATTTATTAGATATCATGTTATTAAATACTTTTTCACGTATATCTTATTTTAAATCGTTAATAATTCCTGCCTAAGAAATTATATCTTTAAAACTGAAATACAGTTTTTTCTTTCACATATAGATGGTAGCACAAGCAATTAAATCTCTTTCTTGCTTAGATGTAGTCATTACTGATAAGCTGCGAGCGAAAATGTTTACATAACCAGAGTTGAACAGCTGCCAAAATACTCTCCGCGGAGCGATTATGTCCTCGGAAAGAAGCAGTTCTTCGTTACGTAACAACTTTGGATCATCGCCAAGTTTCTCTTGCCGTAAATATATGTTTCAAGCAAGAATTTATCGGCCTGTGTTGGCCGATTGGTAGCGAGTCAGGCATGCATGCAAAAGGTCTCAGGTTCGAATCTCGGTACGGTAGAATGGCTCCCTGTCCTAAACTTTGAAATCAGAGTTTCGGTTCACGGTAGAGCGTGTGCGTGAATAACATCTGATGGTAGATAGTGTGTGCGGTGGAGGGTCGAAAGAGTTAACGCCCACCTGGCTGGCCAGGTACAAATAAATAAAAAAAAATGAAGCATAGACCCTCCACCGAAAGGGCGTTTTGCAAAAATTTTTCAAATTACAGCGTCAACCCAACTGTTAAATTCATCAGGATATCCCAACCATTTAACTAAGTATTTATTTCCTTTCTTTCTAATAATTTTTTCAATCTTATAAACCTCATCTTTCTTATCATATTTAACCAGTTCTTTTTCATAAAATGTTCCTGTAATTTCTTCATTATTTAAATCTTTTATTTTATATGTCGGAGGATCTGTGTTCAATATATCGGAAATTATAAATATTTCTTCTGTAAATGTTGGAAGATAACCTTTCTTAAATTTTCTTTTATATTTTGAAATTCTTATTTTATCTCCTTTTTGATATTTTGGTTTATTTTTCTCTTTTTCTTTATACAAATTATTATAAACTTTTAATTCATTTTCTTCCTTACTTGCTTCTATAGGTGTCATTTTAATGGATCTATGATAAGAATTATTATAATTCTTAATTAATTTATCTAGTACATTTAACCACTTTCTAGTATTATTTGCTGTGAAATACTTCCACATTTTAGTCTTTAAAGTTCTATTGAATCTTTCAATAACAGCACATTTAATCTCAATATTCTCAGTTGTAAACCAGTGAATATTTTCATCCTTGAATAACTTTTTAGTTTGTTTATTTATAAACTCTGTACCCTTATCTGTTTGAAGTTTTTCTGGTTTTCTTTCTTTAAATATTTTTTTAAATGCTCTAGTTACCTCTTCACCTGTTTTTCTTTTAATCGGAATTGTCCAAGCATATTTACTGAATATATCAATCACTGATAAAATATAATTTGTGTCATTATTAAAGGATTTAAATTCTTGCATATCTATAAGGTCAGCTTGAAATTGGTCATTGACATGAGAAACATAAATTCTTCTTCTTTTAAATCTATGAATAAGTGGTTTATGTTTTGTATATACATCTTGTTGATGTAAAAACTCTTCTATATCTTTCCTGGGTAATTTAGTTTTTCTTTGTAATTCATTAATACCACAATAACCAGTTTCTGGTGTATAATAAATATTTTTAAGGTCTACGTCTTTAAAAAAACACTCTTTTTAGTTCCACAAACTTTACACTTTCCTTTTGCCATGGGTCTACCATTTTTAGCTACTGTTTCTTGAATATCTTTAGTTTCAGTTTTCTGTTTGCACTTTAAGCAATACATATAGGATGAAATTCCTAAACCAAATGTTTTCTTTGCTTTTATTATTGGTTTTATAACAGCTCTAGCTTGTTTCTCTCCTAATGGATAGAATCCACTTGTAGTATTTTCAATTGAATCTAAATCGTTTAAGAGTTCTTGATCAGCAATATGTCTCTGTTTAGTATCTTTAGTTTTACTATAAGCTACGTCATGTTTTTTACAAGCTTTATCAACTCTGTTAATTCCTGGATCACCTCTTTTTAATCTCTTTTCTAATTTTGTAAATGGACCACAATACTGGTAACCAGGTATATGCATTTCAGGTGGATTTAATTTATCTTGTAACCATCCTACTATATCACCTCCTTGTAATTCCATTTATTTAAGTGTAAATCTATTTTACATATCTATAACCATTTAGTTGCGTTTGTTTTACATATTTCTCTAAAGGAAAATACTTCATATTTTTTATAAAATCCTCTTCTCTAACGTAAGCATCCTGTTCTGAAATTGAATTAGCGTTTATTAAATTTAATATCTGTTTATAAAATTTGTAAGCTTGTTTATATTCTTCTTTTCTTTCTGAAATATTTAGAGTTTTATCAACAACTTCAATGACTCCTGCTCCTAAAGAAAGTGCTGCTAAAGGAATAAATGCAAAAGCTGATAAACCTGAAGCACTAAATATAAATTTGCCTACTGATAGTGATATACTAATTTTATTATAGTAATTAAAACTTTTTCTGTATACATACATTTTCTTTTCTAAATATTCTTCCATTTATATAGGATCAAAGTTATGTCTGTATCTCATATGAGGATTTTTCAAATCTAACATGAAGAAATCATAAGGTTTTTTAATACTTTTTTGATAAGGATCTATATTAAAATCACCATCAATTTCTCTAATAATTTGTTTAATTTCTCTGTGCTGAAGTTTAAAAAATATAAAGTAATCACAGTTTTTTCTTATATCAATAGGTGTTGAATAATAGGTCTGTGATAAATAAATAATGGATGCATTTTTCTTCCTTCCTCTTATAAAAAGTTTTTCAATTTCGGTTTGATCTTTTTCTTTTACACAGTCATCAAAAATAACTAGATTTTTTAATGAAGGATCTAAGTCATCTACAGTAATAAATTCATTTATGTCTGAACTAAATAATGTTTCTTTCTTAAACTTTTTAAATAATTTTAATAACTTATTTTTATTCTTTCCCTTTATTTTTAAAATGTCTTCCTCTTCTATATCATCAAACATTGAGTAATTTTCTTTTAATTTAGAGTATTTAGGTTCGTTAATATCTTTTGCACATATGAATAATGCATCAAAATTTAAATGATCATATATTAAATTTAATAGTAAATTTGTTTTTCCACATCCTGAAGATCCTGTTATTAAAAGTTTAAAAGGATGAATAGGTAATATTGGATTTTGATTTGGATCTATAAATTCTTCTGGTTCTGAATAATCTTTTAGTTTAATGCTGCAAGGCTTAATCATATTTATTTAATAGAAATTCAGCATCTTCAATAAACATTTCAGCTTCAAATAATAAGTCTTCAGCTGGTATTCCTTGAGATAAATAAAATTCAGCTAGATATAATGCCATTTCAGCAAAAGATAAATATTCTTCAATTTGTTCTTCCATTTATATAAGTAAAAATTTGCTTGGTAGTAAAATAATTTGCTTGGAAGTAAAATAATTTGCTTGGAAGTAAAATAATTTGCTTGGAAGTAAAATAATTTGCTTGGAAGTAAAATAATTTGCTTGGAAGCAAATTTTCAGTTAAATAAATGAGTAAAGTGATACAAGATTTATTAAAATTAGCAAAAGTAAATGCTGAACTAAGAAAACGAAATAAGGAAAAGCAATTAGAAGATTTAGGATATGAAGAGGCAATCACAAAATTTCATAAACCTATAGTTGAAAAATTAGAATATCAAGATGTATCTAGAAAAGAAAATTTAAAAGCTATTCAAGATGCAATTGAAGAACTTTCATTTCAACCAATTGCAGAATCTTCAAGAATTCCTGCCTTAGAAGATGTTGAAGAACCTATTTCAGATGCTAAAGAAATGTATGAGAGAGAAGCAGGAATTCATAAAATTAACTTAAACAAAAACTTGAATGTATCAGTTATTAAAAAAAGTTAGGATTTGATTTACCTTCAGAATTAGTTAATAAGTCTGATGAAGAGATTGATGAAAAAATAAAACAAGCAAATGAAAAAATCAGTGAAATCGGACGTCTAAAAGGTCCTCAAGTAAAAGCACTTAATAATGCTAAAGATGAAGAAAAAAGAAAAAATTACAGAAAAAAATTGATCGTTTCGATTATAAAATGGCTGAGGTGCGAAAATATATTAGAGCATTAGAAGCTCTCAAAATGGGGAATTACTATATGGGTGAGGGTCTTAATATTTTAGATAAATTAACAGATAAAATATGTAAGGGAACTAAAAGTAAGAAAGTATATAACCAAGTAGTTCAAATACTAGATTTATTATTGAAAGAGGGTAAAATGACTAATGAGCAAGTAAAACAATATTATTCAAAGTTTCTATCTTAATAAATGAGTAATTATATTGTATCAAGAATTTATTTGAGTGAAGGTCAGAAAAACAAATTAAAATCAGCAGTTAAGAAAGGTGAAGAAATTACATTGCAAATTGATAAAACTAAAAGTGCTAATCATAATATGTATTTAACAAAAACTCAAATTACTCAAATTAAAAATGGTAAACGAATAACTATAAGTAAGACACAATTAAAGAAAAACGGAGGTATTTTACCCTTTTTGATCCCTATCTTAGCAGCTCTTGGTACTGGTGCTCTATCTGGTGCTGCTAGTTTTGGTGTGAATAAAGCTTTAAGTAAAGTAACTGGATCAGGTTGTAAACCGAAAGGTTCACACCTTAAAAAAAACATTCTGGAAAGGGAGTTCTTCAGAATTACGAGGTATATCCAATAAAACGATAGAACAAAATATGAAAGATGTAAAAGGATTCAGAGGTGTATTTACATCAGATTTATTACCTAAAAAGATTAAGAAATTTGAAAGTGGAATTATTAATTTAGATATATCTACAGGACCTGGGACTCATTGGGTCTGTTATTATAATGATCCTAAATATAATTTTGTGGAATATTTTGATCCATTTGGAGAATATAAATATAAAGACATTAAATTGAATAACATTTTCATACCTAAAAATATTGTAAAATATCTTGAAACATCTAATAAAGGAATTAGATATAATTCGAGTTTTTTACAAGAACCAACATCTGTTAAATGTGGTTTTTATTGTATGAAATACATAACTCAAAGGAATAAAGGTAAATCACCTGTTGAAGTTTTATATTCTTTTACCCAAGAACCAAGTGGTTATAATGAAGATTTTGTGCTTAATAAATGTTAATTTTAGATTCAAAAAATTTTGAGAAATCAGAAGATTTTACAATTGAATATGTCCCACCTATTCCTGTTAATGAAAATTCAAAAATAGCTTTAAAATCTATGTCTATGTGGGTTTCATGGAACAATATTGATGAAGAAAATAATACATTTAAGTATTTTGATGGTAGTTTATGGCATGAAATAACTTTAGATAATGGAAATTACACATTAAGGGAATTAAATAACTTTTTAATAAAACGATTTGGAGATGAACCACCAATTAAATTTAGAGCTAATTTCGCTACACAGCGCTTTATAATTGAATTAAAAGATGAATATAAAATTGATCTTAGAGAGAGTAAATTACATGAAATTTTAGGATTTGAATCAGAAATATATGAAGATAATCATCAGGAAGGAAAATATATGGCAAACATTTCTAGAGGAGTTGATGACATACACATTCATTGTGATGTAATTACAGGAGCTCTATATAATAATATTAATTCAGATATTTTGTATTCCTTTACGCCATCTAATCCTCCTGGTAGTTTAATAAAAATTGATGAAATAAATCCTTTATTTTTACCCATTAATAGACGAAATTATATTCATAGAATTCGAATGTATATCACGAATCAAGATAATGAACTGATAGACTTGAATAATATGAGAGTTTTATATAGATTAATTTTAGCTTAATAAATGAATTATAACAAACATAGATTATATGCAAAACGATATGGTGGTAATATCTTCACTGAAGGAATTGGAAAAAAATATTAGAAGTTTTAGGTAAATCAGCAATTGAAGATAAAGCTAAAAATGTTATTCAAAATAAACTTGAAAATATATTATCTAAACCTCCTGTAACTGTTAATGATATATTAGCTAAAACGAAAATTCAGGATGGATCTGGTTTGAAATGGTATAAATGAGTTTTTTATCCTAATAAATGGAAAAACTTTGGGACTTAAAAGCTATTCCAGATTATTATAGTAATAAAATTGCTAAGTATGAATATATAAAACATAATGAAGATAGTACTAATGTAAAAGAATCTGATCAATATAAGTTTACTATTAAAGATACAAATTCACCTATATTATATAGTAACGGTTATATATGCTTAGAAAGTAAAATAGTAAAAAATAATAATGATACTATAGGAACTGATAATGTTACATTTGTAAATGGTGGGAATCTGTTTAGATCCGCTTCATTAACTATAGGAAAAGAACAAACTGATTCTAATATTGAATGTGCTTCATTAATTCATCAAATTAATGGACTTATAAATTTCACAAAAGATTATTCCACTTCAGAGGCTACAAATATGATGTATTATGTTGATACATCAGAATCAGCTGATAAAGATAAAATAGTAATAGATGATCCTAATAAAGATGTAAAGAAAGGATCAGATATCAAATTAAAAGAAAATGCCTCTTATAATAAAGGATTTAGACAGAGATGGCTTTTAACAAAAAACAGTAATGTAATAAAATTTTGGATTCCTTTAAGACATCTGTTTGGGTTCCTCAACGATTTTAGAAGATTAATTTCTGATATAAAAGTTACATTTGAATTTCAAAGAAATAGTCATAATGATATGTTATACACAGATGTTGCAAATCCTAATTATAAAGTTATTATATCTGATTTTCAATTATGGTTACCTTATGTAGAGTTGTACCCATCCATTGAGGCTGAATTTAAAAGTATAGCTTTGAATTCTACACCTATTGAAATTACTTGGTGTTCTGCTTCAATTGAGAAAAGCAATCAGCAAACAACATCAAGTGGTGCATGTCATATAAGAACTACATCTGATGAGGTGTTAAGTGTTCTTGTCATTCCACAGTATATAGAAAAAGAAAGCAATCAAAATCAGAACAATATGGTTTTTGATAATTTAGATCTCCTTGAATGCTGGATATTATGTAATAATAAAAAAGTTCCAGAAGAAATTTATAAAACGAATTTTAAAGATGGGCAGTTAGATTATAATAGATGTTATTCTGAATTATTAGCAGCTGGATTAAATACTCATAATACTGAAAGTGGATGTCTTATAAGTTATGTAAATTATGCGAGATTGTATCCAATCTTTTATTTTAATTTATCTAATCATCCAGAGTATACTAATATTTCGAATTTAAGACTAGAATTTAACTGGAGATTAGGATCAAATCCAGGTAAACCATATAGATTTTATTTCATCGTGAATGAAACAAAAAGAGGATCACTTAATATGGCTAATAAGGAATTTAAAACTTTGAAAACTTTAGATTAAATAAATGAATTGGTATCCTTTTGGTTCGTCTTATGAAGAATTTGGAATTGGACCATCTGGACCTCCTGGAAATGGATTTAAATTAACAGATGATGGTAATTATGATATGGAAGAAAAAAATTTAAAAAATTGTAAAGAACCTATAGATGAACATGATGTTACTACAAGAGAATATGTTTTAAAACAAATGAGAGAGAATAATCTGGAAGTTAAAAGTGAAATAGAAAAAAATATTAATGGTAGTTTTTCAGATTTTGTTCAAGAAACTGCTGTAAGAATAAGAGATTTAGATGCTGTACTTAAAGGTGAATTAAGTAATTTGGATCAAAAATATTTACATATTCAAGATGGGAATGTAATTAATGCAAAAGGTAAAAGAATAGGAAATGTTGCTGATCCTACAGCAGATAAGAATGCAGTGAATAAGAGGTATTTAGAAAACAATGTTTTAATTTTAAAAGATGAAAAGTTTGATGTTCAAAATAAAAGATTAGTGAATATTCCATCTCCTCAGGATATGTATGACGCAGTTAATAAAAATTACGTGGATAATCAAAAATGTTATGCAACAATTCAAGAAGATAAAAAAGCATATAATACTCTTGGTGCTATGCGTTACTGGGAAACAGTCGTTTTTATGAAATTTAGTAGCAATCTCCTTGACAGAAATATGAAACTGAGTGAAAATATGGATATGAAAATTACATTTTATTTACGTCCTAATTATACTAATGGGAAATCAGAAGTTTTAATTACACTTGGCGAGAATATATTATTTAATAGTGATGCCTACACAGATAAACCTTTAATACTCTTTGCATCAGGAAAAAAGAATGATGAATTAAGCATACAAGTCATGTCTTATTTAGAATTAAACATTTTTAAACCTTACTTAGAAATTGAAAAAATAACATACTTTTAATTCCATTTGAATTAGAACTTTAATCTTCCTACACTTTTTATCTTCCTAAATTTTTAATCTTTCTATAAGGGGTATCCAGTTTGGGTACCCCTTTTTTAATGCATTTTTAAAAAGGACTTTGCAAAGTAGTTTGTTTTACAACTTTTCTATTGATCACTAAATCCATCATTTCATCACTTTCAAAGCTATTCAAAGCTCAAAATGATTGCAATTGTTCAAAAAAGTCGTCAAATATCATCAAAAATGTGTGTTTTTATGATGTCTGTTTTTATGAAAAAACAGAGTAAAAACTTCAATTTTCAAAAATCTGATGTTTTGACTATTTTATGCCCAAAAATCAATGATTTTTAATGAAAATATGGTGTTTTTGATCATAAAAAGCCTTAAAATGTTCGTGATTATTGAGGTCTGAAAAATCAAAAAATGCCTGATTTTGAGGTTTTTATGTGATTTTGGGGTGTGCCATAGTACCCCCTATATACTACTTCTACTTCTCCTTACCTCACTTAGCCCGACGATGTCCGACTTTGTAGTTCCTCTTCCAATTTAAAAAGCCTTGAATCAGATGATAGGGAGCGTCCATTATACGTAGCCAAGGTCAGCATCAGATGGCAGCCTAGTCCTGTCTTCCAGGGATTCTTAGCACCCTTTGCCTTTATGTCGCACTGGCCGCTGCCTTGGCCAGGTACATTCCAGCTGCCGGAGACTGAGGGCCAAGATTTAAGTTGTGGTATCATTTTGGAGGGGTTTGGTCGTAACTCACCACGCTGGCCAAGCGGGTTGGTGAGTGTGGGATAGCATTTCTTCTAATCCCGATGGTATACTTATACCGCTATTAGCGGTCGTCAGAGCCTCTTTAGTGGGAACAGGATGCACCACGAGAAAGCGGGGATGAAATTTGTCAAGAAGAGGCTGTGATGTTACGCCTCACCTAACCTTTCATAAAATATATTTACAAAATTTTTCTAAATTAATGTACTTCAACAATTTTATTCAATGCATTTAATTCAATTTTGTTAAATGCCTGCTTCTCCTCAATAGAGAAAATTCCAAACTTGGTTCTTCTATCGTTTACCAAATCAAAAATATCTCTGGTTATTATTAGGCTATGATGTATATTTCTTCCCTTTACAGCGCATGTCTGCAAGTGGTTTGTCAGCTTTTTCAGAACTCTTGTCAGTCTTGTTTTCCAGCCCTGAAAGAATTTTCTGGTCGCAATTCATGAGGGAAATAGTCGTAAGTTTATCGAAATATATTGCTTTGTCTTTTGGTTTTTACCTAATTTTATGAAATACTCATTGAAATCCTCAGGGCCGCACCGGTGGCGCAGTGGTCTAATCGATGGCCTCTGATCATTCGTCCAAAAGCGGTCCGGGTTCGAATCCCCGTCAGGCATGGATGTTGTGTTTGTCTTACGGCACTGGTTCTGTCCCTTCTCTCGAACCAGTGACCCTACATTTTGGACGGGCTACTGCTTATAGCCCATTAGGTTATCACGGTGGTCGTTAAACTTCCAATCAAAGAAAGAAAAAAGAAATTCTCAGGAATTTCATTTCTGATAACAAACTCAATAAAAAATGTCTTTATGAATTTGGAAATCTCATTTTCAGCATTTTGGTAGAATTCCACTTATACACTGAGGGGAAGTGAAAAAAGAACACCAAGAACGAGGCGTCTGATACAAACGAAATTGATACAGCATAATAAAGGAATACAGAGGAAAACGTGATCAAAACATTATGGCAAAATACAGCTGTTTTTGCTGGTAAACTGAAAAATAACGTTTCCATGTAACATGGTTAGTACGAGGTTGAACCGCCATGAACTGCGTCACACTGTGCAATTCTGGCATGGAGTCTGTCGTAAAGATGTTGGATGTAAGTTTGGGGTTTTGAGTTCCAAGCATCCTCAACCTGGACGCGTAAATCAGGGATGGTCGTGGCTGGCCGTAGAGACCAGATAAGCCGTTGTCACATAAAATCCCACACATGCTCAAAGGGGGACAAATCCGGTGAACGTGCAGGTCATGGAAGTTGTCTCACACACTGAAGTGCATGTTGCGTTGCACGTGTCGTGTGTGGGCGTGCGTTATCTTGCTGGAAAACACCACGATGGACCGACCTTACAAATGGCACAACAACGGGCTGAATGATGTTGTTGGTGTAGGAGGTGCTGTTTAACGTACCCAGTACAAACACTAGTTGTGTACGGGAGTGATAGCTGATCGCTCCTCACACCAGGAGACCAGGTGTAGGCCCTTTGTGTCGCTGGCGGATGCAAGAAGGGTGGAGACGCTCCCCTGTGCGTCTGCGAACACGCATACGGCCATCGGAGGCTCCCAAGCAGAATCTGCTTTTATCGCTGAACACGACTGATCGCCTTTGCGTTCTCCAGTGCAGACGTTGGCGACACCACTGCAGCCGTTCCTGACGGTGGGCTGGAATCAGAGGTAAACATGCCAGAAGCACACGTGCACGTAGTCCTGCATCCAGTAGCCGGTTGCGGATTGTTCACACAGTCACCTCAGGTGCAACAGCAGCTCGGATTTGCGTCGCAGTGGATGTTCTGCTTGACAACGCCGCTCTTATTAGGCGTCTATTGGTCCGTTCATCAGTCCGTCTGAATGTTTCTAGGACCATTTAAGCCACCATCGTACCACCACCGATACTTCCCGTCCAATGCGCTCTGCAATACGACGACACGACTACCCGACCTCGCGGACTCCAACTAGACGACCTCGCTCAAATTCCGATAACTGCTGTTATCGTACAAGTCTTCCATGTCCAGGCTTTGCAGCTTCTTCAGGGTCCTTGCACGTGTCCGTACTTTGCCGTACTCCTTAAATACCACCGACGATAATTTGCATATTATGCCGTGCTGTGGCGTAAGCGCTTACCGGTTGGTCCCGAAATTAACATCCCACCTACGTAAACTGGACCCCATTAACATATGCAAATTTCACGATTGTCTGCCACTTCCTTCTTGGTGTTCTTTTTGAACTTTCTGCCAGTGTATAACATCTGATCCTGGCTATCTTACGTTCTTTAGTTTTTTAATAACAGCTGAAATTTCTGAAATTTCAAAATGAAGTTCTAGGTCATTTATTTCATCCTCTTCTGGACTTGGGATGGCTCCTAATCATTCCCGAAAGTTTTCCAAGTCCATTGAGTAGGAATTCAATAAGTCCGAGGAATGCCAAATATGAGACGTTTACCTTTTGCCTTTCTGTTTTACTTGATTATCCATATAGGACAGAAGAATTTCCGCCGATTTATGATTCCTTCTTTGAAAAAATGTTTTGAGTTTTCCTCTATGAGAATATCTTCCATAATCATCCTCTCTTTAATCTGTCCAACAACGTATACACAAATTTCTGCAGTTTCTTTTAGTATTTATTTACCATTTCATAATGAAGGACCAGTCAAAGTCGAGTTTTTTCCAGTGACACGAACACAATAAAATTTATCTTTACAAAGAATGTAATATATAAATTAATTTGTTTATATAAAACTGAAAGTAATTAGGTTGATGTGAATTTTTCTGTATAGTATAATCACACATGTGAAAATGTCAGTAAAATATCATTGAATGACTATTCTATAGTAAGAATGCAATGGGAACGATGAACGGTATGACAAATGAAGTTTCAATAAACTGTACACACCAGAAGCTCTATTCAGGCTTCTGATGTGTACAGCTAATTGAAATATCTTAAAAACAAAGAAAATTCGAACAAAGCTTCGCGCAGAACGATAATAAAAATACCTGTTCCATTGTTATTTTATTTTTCGTTTTGAATAAAAGATCACACATTCTTTGTTTAAAATGTTATGTCTTTCGGAAGTTTAAGTTAATTTAGTTTAACAATTGCTGTGCAACATATATACGTAGACATACGTTATTGTCCCACAAGTGCTGACGTGTTCTGGGTTAGCTCAAACACTGTAGGTTGAGTGATACATGGAAGAAATGAGGTTATTTTAAGGAGACTACCTTCTATAACGTGTCCCATTACGGATTGGAGATTTCAATTTTTGTAATTTACAGCCATAAGTCGTGATTAACTGAGGAAAATCTTCAGCTTCCGTCTTTCAGTTTTTATGAAGGGAAAGTTTTCCAAAATAGTATTTTGTTAAAATACTGGGAAATCTTTTCAGATAATATGCGTTTAATTTTCCATTAACTGTGCGAGCCAAAAGCACATGCGTTCGGCACGCGACAGTCCAACTTCCTCATAGGAGACGAATGCAAAATGGGCAAATTTCTTCAAACTTTTCTGGCAATTTCAGGGTGATATTTTTTTCTTACATTCAGCTGTTAGGATCTCATTTTTGTAGTCCTATGTGGCGCCGGTATTTCCCTATGGTTCCAAATCAGGCATTGAAAGGGAACGAATTGTCTAGCTGTTAATAAACGTGAGTATTACAGTTTAAATCTACTCTGAGTGAAAAATTCAGAAGTGTAAAATTAAGAAGAATGTCCAACTTAGAGCTTGACTCAAAAAGTGACTTGCCGAGCATAACTAAAGATGAATATACAGTTTCAGTAATTAATCAATTTTGCAATTATAAAACTGAAAGCATCTGACTCGTGGAACAGCACTTTTGTCTTCAAATAAAAGTGCATTACGGGCCGACCAATCTTCCTTTTCGACAATCACCAGAATGATCAACAGAGAACCATCTAGTTTATGAGATATGAACAAACTGTTTTTGGCTCATTTCCATGATATGTAATAAAGATTTCAACTGTTTTGTATGTTTGTACGATCTGCTGATGTTTTGGAATATTTTGTTCAAAGTTTCCTCTTATTTTACCAGATGTGCGATACCATCTGTGGCCTAAGACCGTGCTAATGCCAATCTGTATGTACAACACAGAGGCAGGAGATTATATGTGAAGGATCTTGTTTCAGTAACACTAACACACCAGATTGTATACCAAACATATTGCTTGAACTGTCAGTGGAAATTCCAGAAAATTTTATTTTTTATCTAGTATAACAATGCTCTTCACATATAGTATGCTATCATACACGAGATGACAAAATTATCTGGGCTTTCGTTTATCATTACTGAAAACCAAGAACTTGATTTAACCGAGTTTACAATATAAACTTGCTCTACTGCAACTATTGCTTTCTGTGTATCATGCACATTATTGGCACGCTCATCGTTTGCATGATTATGCGCATTCAACGAACGCTTAAGTTCAGAATCGAAATCAATGCACAGCTCCTTCAAACTTTTGAATTTCCTTTTGGACAAACTTTCCTTAACCTATAATAAACGATGTCCACAGCACAGGTCACTGTATTTTCTTATTTTGAACAAGCCACGGAAACAGATTTCTTCGAGTACTTTTTCTAAACAGAATTTTGCTGTCCATGGAAATTCAGTATTCCATTAAGGAACAAGCAATAATATCTTTACTTCTTAAAATGATAAAGGCTTCTTGTCAGAAAAATGTTTATCTGTGTTAAAAATCACTTTCATAGTATACTATAAATATCAAAATAAATAAATACTGAAAAGTAAATTATCCAAACATTTTTTGTTGGGTACAATCCATTATTACATTGTTTTTACGGCCTGTATAAAATTCTGAAATTTGATTTTAAAAGCCTTGAAACTACTTCATTTTTACCTGATGTTCTTAAAAGCTAAATAATACGTACCAGAGGAAAAGTGAATAAACGTATGTGTAAGTACATAATCAAACTTTGATGTATATGTATGTACACATTGGAAATATGTAGAATGTTGATTAAACTGATAGTAATGGTTTCCAGCAATGAAGAAATGAAAATGATTTATTTTTTGGCATTCCTCGATTCTACTTGTTTTTTAAAAGGAATAGCGTTTCTCGTATGTTCCGCTGATTGTTAAATTTCCTTTTTTTCTTTTGCTTTGTTTTTTTGTAATCGCCTTTAATCATCGGAACTACTTTCGTTACGCCCGTTCGTTTAGCATTGATAATGGAAGAATACGCGTGCATGCATTTTGGGTAATACGGTATATTGGCCAAAACATCTCGTAGCGGTGAAATCGGCGCCCCCTAGAACCGGAGATTTAGTCTCCGCCGTGAAGTAAAACGAAGGCGTGATATTGTCCGTCGGATATGCCAAATCGATATTACAGCGATAGGAAACTCGAATTCAGGAAATACCTGAGGGTCCTATAATTTGACCAGTCCCAAACACGGCCCAACGGCATTCGAATCACTACATGCTGTTTTGTCTGATTTTTTTCAAATTTCGCCTGAACATAGGAACTTTTTAAAGAAATTTATGCAGAAAAGAGAAATATAAAAATACTCAATATTACTATTTTTTAATAGGATATAGAGCAATATCGTATCACCTTCAGCAAAGGAGTTTTTCTCCCCATCACTTTTGCACAATTTTTAAGTAAAGACGCAAACGTTCCCTGTTTTGCTACCTCTCAGAACTGACAACTTTTTTTTCTTCTCTATTAAGCACAGAGAAATAGTTTTTGGTCGATTCTTCATTACTGATCTTTTGATTTGTAGAAACCCAGTAATCACTGGCAGGCGATCTACCCAACCACTTTCCCACAGTTTAGTACAGTTTGATGTATTGAAGAACACAAAACGTTTTCTGAAACAAACGAAGATAAAGCAAACACATGTTCCCATTCCACGCGCAGGAGATAAAAACAGAAGTTACGTCAGTGTCTGTCAGTATGCTGCACGTCACTTGCAAATGGACCTAAAATGCATAGCAATGTTTGCACCTTCCATAGCAACGTGTAGTTAAGGCCCCTTTCACGAGAACCTAAGGAGGTTGAAACATTCATCGCATCAGATCGCGTGACACACGTATGTTTTATGGGGATTCTTTTTTTTTATCTACCCCAGTCATTAACATCGAGTTTTCCGGCAAATTTACTTCATCACAATTTGGGGGATTCTCCGACGAGCTCGTTAGCGAAATTCAAATTTTTATCGCAAATTGCAACAAAAACGAGCGGCAGGTTTAATCCATGTGCATAAATAGTAAATTCTAGAGAAAATCGAAGTTAAAAAGAAGCCTCTCTTTTAAAAATGATTCGTACCTTTTTTTATGAGTGAGGATCAAAGCCAGTATTATTTGAGAGTTCATTCGGTTTACATTTGATTTTTTTTTTGTTTAGGACAGGTTGCGAGCTAAAGCTTGCGAAATTAAAAAAAACACTCCATCACCCATTCAAGATTGTGATTGTTTCAATGTTAATGACAAATTTTAATAAGATTATGTTTCGAACTAATTACTGCATGACTTTTAATTTGCAATGTTTAATATTTTTTTGCTTTATAATTGATAATATTTAACAATAAAAGATAGCAAGATGTATCATATTGGCAATAAACGAATTAATCAGTTATGTTACTTTCGTTTAGTTTGATTTTTACGAAGTGTTAACTTGAATTTGTAGGTACTCTTTAGAATTATATTGATGTAGGGCTTTTATACGTTAGTGAATAAAAAGAAAGTGACGTAACATCTGACTCATGTAAGTTTAAAATCTCTTTTAATGGGGTAAATAAAAATACACGATAACTAAAGACCATTCGCGCCCAACTATAAGGCTTCATCTGGGCTAGATTATGAGGGACTTTGAACACTAACAGATAACGCTGAAGCAGTTAAAGACCTTTTGGACATATTGGAACAATAATTCCGTCCGTGTGGAAGTCAGTCAATGTTTGAACCATTGTCCCGTATTATAGAGGGACATTATCTGTTGTTTTTCGGTGTTTGTTCAGGACGATATCCAAAGTGAAAATGTTTAAAATACGTGGTGGCAGTGAATAAATAAAGACATCGGTAGTAGGCTAAGGAGACAGACGTCAAAAGAGCTCTGCTAGATATCGAGAGATCTGGGATACGGGTCATCAGCGGTGACCAGATAACAATACTTCAATACGTGGATGGAGCGATGGCTTTGTTTAGTGTTGATAAAACGTGGATGGAGCGATGGCTTTGTTTATTGTTTGTTCAGGAGATTTCTCCAAGAAAAGGCTTTCGTTGCACGGTTGCGGATAAGATATGAGTTCAGCCTCCCAGTAGAAGGTAAAATCTCGGTAATTAATGAGTGTTTTTATTTATGCCATTAAAGAAGATTTTAAACTCACAAGAGTCGTGTTATATTATAAAAATAGTGTAACGTATTCGGTAAATATATAGTGCTCGCCGATCTGATTTTAATATCAATACGTTTTGACTATCGATCACTTAGATTTTACAACTGATTTATTGCTTGTTCCTAAACCGTATTTTACACTCTTTGCAAAAAAAAAAGGAACACTTAGAAGGAATTACCCAATTGAGATGAAAATTGGTATGTGCAATGTACATGCACAGGAAAAAAAGGATTGCAATTCCAGAGCAGTTGGCACATTTATTAAGATAAAACCCTATACGAGTGGAAGAAGTCAGTACCTTGTAGCGCCATCTCTGGGTCGGAAACAAGTGGTTACCTGCTATGACATACACACATACACGGATACTTACCTGAGGTATAGCATGCTAGATGATGTCAAAATTGAGGACAGTTCGTCGACATCCGGTGATGGGAGTATGTGGCGTCCCATCCAGTCCGAAACATGTTCGATCGGTGAAAACGCGTGCAATCGGGCTGACCATGGAAGGGTGTCGACATTTAGGAAGCAAGACTGGGTGAGTCATGCCGTTTGAGGCCGGGAATTTTCATTTGGAAATATTGCTGTGTGATGCTGCGGAAGGAATGGCAAAATAGCAAGGAGAGGTATGTTTTCGACGTATAAGAAACTCACCGTCGCTAATTTGAAGCCACTGGTTCCAGGAACAAGAGATGAGCAGCGCCGTAAGTCAAAAACAAATTGCGTGCTTCATCGTGGTTCGAACACAGATACATGTGAAACGAATATTCAGAATGCAAACCTTAGACCAGTGCGCCACCGGTAATGCTTAGTGTAAGGGTTGTGAGTTGTCACCCGCCTCTATTTTCTTTGTGTTTTAATGAGGTAAGGGCTTTAAGCCTACATTGAGCAAATCAGTGGGCTATACTTTTAATTTAGAGCAACTGTTTTATTTTTATTTCAGGGTTTAACCACCACCGATAGCATCTCTGACAGCCAAAAACAGGCGCCCGTTCGAAATTTAGGGTGACTGACTCCCTGAAGCAGAAAGTTACGCAAGACAAACATACCACCAATAGCTCACCGGGATTTGAACCCAGGTCCAACAGTCAGGAGCGTAATATTAGAACACTACTTTGAAAGAATAAGAGGCCTGAGCATCATACCACTCTTTCGCCAGATTGGGTAGACATCTTTGACGTCAACGACGAAAAATAAGAACGAAACTTTGCACGGTAATGAAGTTAGCTCTGGTAAGAGTTCTGAAGTCACCATTTATGTCTCTAGAGGTGTGTTAAAACTCAGTTGCGTTCAAGTTAATTAAAACAAAATTTCAAAACCAAAAGATGAAGAAAATTCTCGAGGGAGAAATGAGCTAACGATTTTCTACGTGAATTATAGTTCCTAGCTTAAGTGCATAGCCCTTTCTAAGTGCTAACTTCATGGGTTCAGCGTCCTTCTCCGTTAAGAGAAAAATTGTGCAATCGTGCCTCAGTTGGAGAAAACGCGGCCTCAATTTCAACGCTCTTCTAGAAGACAGAAAATCATCTTTATGCGTTATTTTTCGTATTAAAGGATCATGTGCGAATTAATTCAGGAACTCTAGCATGTCATGAAAAAAACGAAGACAGAAACGAAAAGTTATTTCCTCTAACGTAGCACTACGAAATGCAACTCTTTCATGGCAGGATACGTATATGGTTCCTCCGTAGTATTCCACATGTAAATTGGCCGCCGACGCAAGAAAGAATGGCCTTCGATTCGGCGGAGTCTGATTTGTAGCCATCATCCAGGTGCGGTAACGCCCTGCTGCCTACTGAAGTGCGTCGATGAACTGCTTTATGGATCGGCTACCAGTTGTTCGTGAAAGAGGTTCCAGTCGGTATTTAATTCTCTTATGCAATTTTTAAAGAACCATGTTTAACGCATTTACACAGAGTCATCGGGCTCCTATCCAAAGAAGTCGATAGCTTGAGAAGATCAATTCGAAAAATCAGGGTCGACTTCTCTATGCGACTATATTTTAAAACATTCATTACAACGAAACACCGGGTACTAACGTGTAAACCGCCGCATTTTCAACTTTACATCATATAACTTTTTAGCACCAGCTGTCTCAATAAATGCAAGTGTTTCTAAATTTTGCAAGAAGAGGAATATATTTTTACGATGCTTTTACAAGTAGCGGTGACATACCACAATGATTTTAAGCAAGAAGGCCTGCGCTTACTTTAATCACATTAGAAATCAAATATTTAATAATATTTTATTAGAATGAATATTAAGATCTGATCAATATTATTAATGTATCGAAATTTTAACCTCAATTGAAATAACGAATATCTATTTGACACATTAGTACAAAATCCAACAGAGTGAAATAATTACGAGAACCGGAGACCCCTCTATCAGCAGCGTGAATTGCAATATGTCCCGAAAAAACGAAAAAATTTTTGCCAAATCAATTCAAACTCCAAGAAAGTGAAATTAGTAAAATAACTTAATACCCCACCCCCGCTAAATCGCGCGAATTCCAGAATAGCCACGGAAAAGCGAAAATAACTTTAATATATCATTTCAAAATCGAAGAAAACTGTTTGGAAACTCTGACCCAGAAGACGATTTATTTCCTATGTTTTTTGTCAAACACCGACAATCCCAGTTACCTCAGTTAGTTTTCTAACAAACTGCAAAATAGTGTTTGCTCTGCAATTAATTAGCTTCTTTGCACTTATAAAGACATGACTTCTAATCATTGTGTTGAATATGAGGTACAAATATCTGAAAGTCAGTTTCAGAATAAAGTGGTCTTCCGTCAACTTTATTTAGCAAGGTCTGTATGTAATACCATCGAAAACGAATTTATGTTTGAAGGCAGTAGCGAGTTAAATGATAGAAAAGTATTGAATTCCGCTGTGTTTTGAAGAGAAAAAGAGACGATAGGAAAAGATCGGAATCGTGCGGGATGTTTCGAAAATAAATAGACACGTGGTAATACATGGGTGCGGTAATAAGTCCATGTCTCCACGCAGAATTGGAAAAATCAGAATTTACTTTTCAGATTATCGCCTAATCAAAGGCTTTTTGTTCTGTACACCTGATATTTACAAGACTGCAAACCATGGTATTATTTTTTTTAATTATTTTTTTTACTTTTAACTTGCATACTACTACGTACAAGCTGAAATACCGTATCTGGTTGTAGAGTGTATTCAATGATATTTAGGAAGTCAAAAATTCATTACAGATATGTTAAAAAACCACAAAGGTTCTGTTCAAACACCATCCTGAATATTAGGGAAGGTTTCTACTTCAAAGAAACGGCTTGATACAATTTCGTTAATGAATTAAAACTTTTCTTCTTAAACTTACAGGAAATATATTTTCATTAATAATTACATTAGTGTAAAGTTTAATATTAAAGCATACAATCTCATTTGTGAATTTAAGCGCTAGGATTGCAGTGCTATATTACCTATCAACACTAAGGATAAATAGGTACCGGAACGGATTATACATAAAAAAGATAAATGTGGAATTACCGCACATAAAAATTAAAATCATAAGTTTTGAAAATATACAATTAAAAAATCTTATGTAATGTTGCGTAATCATCATTGCAAGATTTCATTTGCATGCAATACAAAGGAAAGTTTATTCAAATCCTACAAACTGTGATGCCAAAATTTTAATATTTTTACATGAAATACGTAAAACGAACAGCAATCATCATGGCTGTAAGTAATTGTGAAATCTTAAATATTGATATAAGCATGATATTTTCGAATGTTTAGGAAAAATATTAGCAATATAATTATAAAATACTGAAATTGACTGCATTAAAAGCATAGGCTCATTGCTGGCATTATTTTAAGCAGCATCGATGCGTAGTTTAACATTTTATTTTTCAAACCACACCTACCCTCTGAATACTTCCTATTTTGTTAAATATGTGGATTGTGCAACTTTCTTTTGGTAGCAGATGTCATGTAAGAAGTTGTTGTCCAATATGAACAAATTTAAGTTTCCAGTTGCTTCACAGGATGGATGGGAATGAACATTATTTTGGACACCAGTAGTTATAATAAAATCAGTAGCGTTGCGATATTTTTTTTGCCGATTGCTGTGTTCCCATCACTAAAACATGAGCAAGAATTTCGAGTAATAACTAGTATTACGGTTTTTTAAGAATGTTAAATTTCACGAAAATATCACAAAATTAATTTACTAATGAAAAAATTATGTTTAAGCAGAAGTAGGTATAAATTGCTGTAGAAGTCCAGTAAATACAGTGTGGGCAAAGCACTATACTTCGCAGAAAATGGAAAACCAAATATCACAGAATAAGTGCAGGTCTTCAAATTCGTGGGATTAAAAGAAATCAGTTTTCGCTGTACACCAAAAATATTCTGTCAATGGAAAAATCAAAAGCTGTACCACAAATTATTGAATGATCGAGGATTTCCCAGCAGACATTTTTAAAAGGAATTATGAAAATTACATCATTAAACCTTTTACCGGCTGGAATGAATTAACTCGAGGAGTGTAAAATAGACAGAAATGCGCTGAAGAATATGTCTGCTGCCTCAAAGGTGTGGCAACGGATCTGGAACAAATTAACCTGATCATAAAAGCGCTTTGCCTTAGCCTAAGAGAGCTGTTTGACTCATTTGTTTGTACCGAGTTGCATGATGTTAGTTTCAGGGTATTAGGTGCACCACATCATGCCCATTAACAAAGAAAAAAGGCTTGGAATAGTGCAATTATCACCAGCGAAATATTTAATTTATGGTCGTTATTTCTTACATGTCAGTGGAGAAGGAATAGTTCCGCCATAGCTTTAGTAACATTATTTAGCCATTGTTTAGGAAGTCACAAAAGTTTTGGCATCATTTGTTTCAGGTACGTCGGTCGCTTAAAAGGTTGAACGAATCTCTATTCCGAAAAATATAAGAATTTTGATGAAATGCGTATTGAGCCTGGCATCGCACGCAAATTGCGTGAGGGTTAAATCGAAATCATTACTAGCTTGTGGGTTCTTCATCGACTGTGGTAAGACACCAGATGTTGAATGCTGCGCACCGCATTGGTTCTGACATCAATTTCAAGTGTCTCATATAAGGTTTGCTTTATTTGAGACATGTTTTTTCTGCTTTCTGATCAGATATTTATTTGCACAAATTTCCTGTCTCGTTCTGTTAGCATCAGTAGTCTACATGGTTACGTCCTGACACATTGATTCCAGGCCTCTGCGATTTGCATATCAAACAACCTAAGGCCAAAATAGATATCACCGTAGCAGTAGAAATATCAGGTTCGTAGCTGTTGCTTATGTTACACCTTATTATAAATCAGCGCAGAAACTCTTATAAATCTTCTTATCGAGGTATCTTGAATTCTCAGTGGTACTGCTGTCTCATAATTTCCGTACGATAATATTTGTGTTGGTGCAGGTATCATGGTGTTTACTTAAGACGTAATTCGCTGTTAATTAAAGGATGAAGAAATATGATTCACATTTCACAGTATTTATAAATTTTAACAAACGGTTGCCCACATTTCAAATCCCAAAATAAAGTTACATGCGATGTATTATTTATGATAATATTTCACCTTCTCTTCTGAAATGCAAATCAATACCTACGAGATGTAATACACGAATGTACTTCATTCGGGGTCTCAAAGGTATCTGTATTCCTCTTCTCCATTGGCCAGAGAGACACAGATAATACTATTATCACTCAATAGAAAAAATAACTTCCTCCAGCTTTCAACAACTGAAACGGTCTCAAAAGTCGATCACTACTCAAAAAAAACACACTCCTTTCATTTACATATGATGGTCAAGTTGCGATCTGAGATTAAATTCACCCTACCTTTGCTTACCAGTTGCACAACTAAATAAAACTGCAGAAATGCTGGTTACAGGCTTTTGGTATTAAAGGTCATATTATATTTAATTAAATTTCATTATATTGTTATAAACTATTGCTCAAATAAATATCTGAAAACGATGGTTGCCTCATGGAGATATTAGATTCGAAATTAATTATATCTCAAAAGAATGCTTGTTATGTCATTTAACACATCTCAACGATACGAGTACCAATTTTATTGTCGATGACACCATTTTCCTCATCTGGAAACATTTGATATCTTTAAAATATTCTAAATAAAATATATGTACAACAGAAATTTTATAGGCGAACTTGACGCATATTTTTCATGCCATTTTCCAAATATTAAATGATAACAAAATAACAACGGAAACACACCAGATTAAAAAATTCCAAACACCAAGAATTTGAAACATCTGACATTTTCGAACGACTAAGTAGGATTTTCTCAGAGCTGAAGTGAACGAATAAAAAAGGCACTGAATCAACTATATCTAGTAAACTTACGGGAACAAATGAGGGGTTTTTTTTTGTTATTTCTAATGTTTGTTGGCAGGGAAGCATTTAATGCTATTATTGGCATATTTTCACTGGATTCCATGTAACCACTTCCTTCAGAAAACTTGAAAATTTTCATCGTCCTGGAGCGGGAATCGAACACGCATGTCCCCCAATTTCCGGTCGAGCATGCTAGTTATTACACTACACAGGACAAGGAAATTTCAAACAACTGAGCGTAGGTATCTGAGAACCTTGAGATTTTTTTTTTTTTTTTTAATTGGAGGTTTAACGACCACCGTGAGCAACTCAATGGGCTATAAGCAGTCGCCCGTCCCTAATTTAGGGTCACTGGTTCCAGGGAAGGGAGAGAGCCAGTGCCGTAAGACAAACACAACATCCATGCCTCACCGGGATTCGAACCCGGACCCCGTTCGGACGAATGATCAGAGGCCATCGCTTAGACCACTGCGCCACCGGGGCGGCAGCCTTGAGATTTGCGCTAGTCGAAGCTATTCATGCCCGAGACGCTCCGATGTGGCATAAATACCTTCCACTAGGGCACATCTGAAGGTTCTCAGATTTCTACGTTCAGTTGCCTGAAATTTCCTTTTCCTGGTTAGTGTAATGACTAGCATGCTCGACCGGAAACAAGGAGATGTGGGTTCGATTTCCGCTACAGGAAGATGAAAAAAAAAAAAAAGAAAAATTTGAAATTTTTCTGAAAGAAGTGGTTACATAGAATACAGTGAAAATACCTCAATAATAGCATTACAATGCCTACCATGTACTTGTGAATAATTATTTCTTCGGGGAAATTCGTTTCCCAATTGTATATGAAGCATTTAGTACTGAATTGAAAAGTATAAGAACTAGAAGTAAAGGTTTTACGGAACAGAAAGAGGTCAGTGATAGACTTCTGTGTTGGAAAACTCAGTAAAAGTGTTTAATATCTTCTATTATTTAAATCAATGCCCATTTGCAAATCATTCATGCTATAAATGAATTTGCATTTGCTGTCCCTCTGGCGCAGTGGTCTAAGCGATGGCTTCTGATTATTCGTCCGAAAGGGCTTCGGGTTAGAATCCCGGTGAAGCATGGATGTTGTGTTTGTCTTTCGGCACTGATTCTCTCCCTTCCCTGGAATCAATGACCCTTATTTAGGGACGGGCTACTGCTTACAGCCCATTGAGTTATACACGGTGATCGTTAAACCTCCAATCAAAAAAAGGAAAGAAAAAAAGAAGGAATTTGCATTTCGTAATGTAAAATCGATGCATTTGAACGCCATAAATATCTATGACGTCTAATTTTTTCTGTTTTCTCTTTCTCCATATCTTTTTTCTAAAAATATGTTGAATGTATTAATGAGGACAGAAATATTAAAACAAACGATGGCCTACGAATCGTAAATGAAACATATAAAGTGATATTGAAAATGAAAGAAGTGCATATACGGGTATATATGAGGTGCTTATGGAAAAGAGACAAAATTGTGGTGCACTTACACCATATCAGTCAAAGCAATTTTAACACACCAGTTGTTCCACATTATTACCTCTAATACAATCATGTTCGAATTTATAGATGCAAAGTGACTTTTTATTTGGAAAAGGAGCTGCATTAAAACTTTTAGGACAAAGTTAAATAATGTATTGCACTGTATCTTTAATGTTTAGTTTTAATCAGTGAATAAACTTTAAACAGAAAATAACATTGGCGCTCATACATTTACGATCATCCTACGTTTTCGAAATGCTGCACCGATATTCCCTGTATCTGCGATTTCATTGTGTCAGTTGTTGGTGTCACGTTCATGCGCTGTAAAAGAAACATACTCTCCATTCTTCATTCGCAATTTGAATGCAGATGCACGGTTAGCAGTCAGCATCCATAAATCAGGGACGGGTAACTGTTTATAACACTTAGACATTCTCACGGTGGTCGTTAAACTCTTTAACCGTAGGAGGACAAAAAGCAGACGGATGGGGATGCAATATTTTGAGGATTACTCAGGAAGCAGAAATGCCCAGTTATGTTTCTGTATATGTGTTCCCTACTTTATGCTATAAATGCACTGCATCTCGTAAAAAATCCCCGAAGAGCTCAATATAACCCTCCGTTAGGTATGTTTAAGTATGCGATTTAAACCACGGATTTTTAATTTCCATATGAGTTACATCCTCAGCCGTGTCCAGTTGAGTACGAACAAAGAAACGAATTATGAGTTTAATAAAAATTGAAAAAATCTTATATAATTCACTTTTTCCACTCCCCGAAACAGAAACTTTATAAAATCCTTGTAAGAAAAGATAAACAAAGCAGGGTTGAGAGAGGTTCCAGCGGTACTGTTGTTTGAAACAAATGAATGAAATTTATCACAAAACGATCTAAGACTCTGAAAAATTTAAAAGTTGCAAACGCCTAAATGACTCAAGCAAAATTATTGAACTTATCTGTCCATTTCGATGTGAATTAAAAAGAAAATGACAAAAATTATTGAATCGGCCCTTCTTCCTAAGCACCGAGGAACTGTTTTTTCAAAGAGAGGAAACATAATTAAATGCGAGACATACGAAAATAGGTTAAGACAGTGAAAACGTGGACTACTGAGTGTACTAAAAACGGAGATACAGGTAAACATGTTCTTTGCATTGATATAGGAAACGGGCGTCTAATTACAGAAAAGAACCCAAGACATAGGGCACCAAATTACAGGAAGTAAAATTCCTGCAATGTAATCAATAGGACGTTCTTACTTTGTCTTTTGGTAATTTTCCTCGCCACACACCTGGCAAGCAGGTTTGGCAGGTTTCAATACATTTTTCTTTAGCTCGAAGAAGAACTAAAGAGCTTTTTTTTTTTTTTTTTTTTTTTTACTTAAGGTTTAGGTCCAATTCACATTAAGTTGTATGGAGCGAAGAAGAAGTAGATAGATTTGGGGTAGGGTCCCCTGATTGGAAAGGTTGAAAGAAGAATAGGAAAATAGAGTTGTAGATTTATACTGCTAAAAGTGAGCGCAAGAGAATTGCACTTTTAACAGTTAAGAGAAAAGTAACAGCTGACGCTTTTGATAAGTTTGAACTAAAGAGCTGCTTGGAAGCTTTACACATGTAATTTATTTTTCAAATTTTATATGGCATATTACTGTATTTCCAACATTAGGTATATACATAGTTTCATTTAAATTTTTCCCCTTAGGATCTTATTGCAAAATACGTTTTGGCTTTTAATCACAAACCGTTATGTTTAAATTATTAATGACGACCGGAGAGATTCGATTCTCGAGCTGAGTTTGAGCCAACATGTTTTTGGCTAAATGCCTCGAAGTAACCCCAAACGAGCATGGTATTCGGTTCTCGCAAACTGTATTATATACAGTCCTTCTTAATAATGTGGTTTGCCATCCGCATTCTAAGTTACATGCAACTGCTTGTGAGTAACATCTTAACTGAACACATTGTTTTTTTACTGAATATCAAAAGATGCGTTAATCGTGTATGTTGATTCATCCATGGTTATTACTTTATATTCTTTCCAGACATCCAAGTAATCCTTAATTTGTAACGTTATTTTCACAAACGATGCTAAATACTTTCCTTTTCTATAAACAGGACTAGTCAGCTAGCTGCAAAATTAAAATTTACGATTTGTTTTCTCCTATGACCCCAAAGAAGGCAGCAAACATAGATTACAGCGAGACATAAGAACAAACCCTAGGACAGTGTGTGGACTGATGCCTGTACTCACTGCGAAAAGGTTGTAAGTGTAAACAGGGAATGAGCTTATTGTTAGAAAAAAAGCGCTTTAATTTGGGTGTTAAAACTCTTTAGAGAATAAGCAAAGGGCCATTGCAGGGGAGATCTTATGTCATAAAGGATTGGATATGTACGGATAATATTCCATAGTAAAAGAAATGTTCGTGAATAAAGAAATGTATGTATGACCACTTTGAGAGTACAACTATGGAGCCGACCAACAGATACCCGATAGATAACACCTTCCAATTCAATTTAACGAAAAGCCACCCAATCCATTGAAAAACGCTATTAACTAACGCTGTCACCATGTAAATTCAAGTAAGTTTAAAAGGTCTATCTAACTACGTTATAGAAATCATCTAAACAAACGAATAATATTATTTAATTTTGCAAATGCACGTTATTATTCTCTTTCTAAGGACACACGCATTTTTTTTCATTTCGTTGAGGAACAATATATTATATCGCGCAGTGGCATTAGGAGATACATGGTAGGAACGGTAAACAAGCTCGCTGACACGCGGCGATTCCGAAGTGCTTCATATCCTTTCCAAATCATAAGTTGTTTTTTTTCTTTATATTTATATTATGATGTTTTAAATGGCGAAACTAGTTTATGTGCCTCGTGAAGGCTGGTGTGCGACATTTGTGGAAACAAAGCACATTAATATAGTTTGGAAGAAATATTCTTCTCAAAATATGTGGGAAATACGTGATGATATTTAACACATCAATCTAGCATCTCTCAATCGACTGTATATACTGACGTCACGTAATATCCATCACATCAGAAAACTTAAAATGTTTTCGCCCTGCAGCGAGAATCGAATCCGCATCTCCCGATTACCGTTCGAGCATGCTTACTGGTGGTGTCACAGTTAGCATACTCGAACGGTTATCGGGAGATGCTGGTTCGATTTAAGCTCCAGGTGGATAATACGAGATAATAGTATATACAGTGAATTCAGAGATGTCTGATTGCTGTGTCAACGCATTAATACTCAAAACTATTTCATGTGCTGAAAATCAGATAAAAAGTAACAATTTTACCATAGAAAACATGTTTTAATGACAAAATGTTTATATAAAAACATCTGTAGAGCTTTCTAGTAAGCGAGTATACCACGACGGGACAGTGAACTCGCCAATTTTCGAAAAGCATGGCGAGTGCAAACTCGCAGCCTGTAGGAGTAAGCAGACTGATGACTAGGACTAAACCATAGAAGCACAAAGCACTGTTCTGTTGAATATCATTGAAATGGGGTCAAAGGTCGGGTCAAAGGAGCGAGATTTCTCCTACAGCCATTATCCCCATACCTTGAGTAATGATTTCTGGTATGTTGGAAAGCGTATCATAATCAATGCATTGCATGCTTTTACTAACTTGTTGACCTTATTAATACTCACCTCTCTCTCTCTCTCTCTCTCTCTCTCTGATTCTCTATGAGATGCATTTGGTTTTCATTCTTTTTTGTTTTTGATTTATTTCAACATTCTGAATCTAGACGGCCACGTCTGAACTCGGGACTGGTATTTTATTCTGGAACTGAAGTACAGCAGAGCCGTGCTGTTCAGTTTTTTCCCTGCATACCCACAATACAAATTTTCCTAATTTTATACCCCCAATATCTTTAGCAATCTTAGGTTGCCTAATGGAATTATTTAATACTAAAAATACATATGTATTGTCAAACTACATTGTTTAATGGCATACGTATACAGGACTTGGAAACCGCAAAAGCTTAGTATGAATAATGCAAAAAATAGGCAGTAATAATCTTATAAAATATCCATTTAGTGAGAAGCTGTTTTTTTTCTTGTTTTTTTAAGCTAGAAATTCTATTCGTGGACGGAGGTTAATTAGTGCGTAGATGAGGCTCGGCTATGTATCAAGTCAATTCATCACATTGGTTTTGGTAGATAATAGTGTAGAGAAGACTTGTCCACATACGTAGGTCAAATGAAATGGAATAAGCCAATAGCAATGTCACTTCAATAGGTCCGTGAACTCATTTCGAGCTGCTGTCAAAAAATTGGAGACTGACATGTTATCAATTGTTGCCTTTAGTGTGCTATAAGCACATTTCAAGTAAGTCTCCTTTTAAGTTGATGGAAAGATAAAATGAAATGCATGGAATAGCATTAAAACATTTTTTAACACAATGATATGTTTTGTCCTGTGGAAAGTATTTCAGTTTTTTTTATCTGTGGAAAGTATTTCAAAGATGCTTCAATCAGACAGACCAAGTGGTATTTAATGATTCCCAACACGGTATCACTAACAACGACTCCACTTTGTTCAGTAAATTCACAAAGACCTGGAAAAGTCGCAATATTTCTATCACCAATACATTTATCCAAAACAAAACCTTTTTAAAACACGCAATGATCTTGCTCTGTGTTTGAAAAGTATGTGGATCAAACCCTTGGAGCTGTGAGTTCAGTATAATTAGTTTGCTGAAAATGTCCGCCAAGTAACTTAGTTGGCCAAGCCAGTCTTTAATTTTAAAATATGTTACCAGTTCATATTTGAGTTCTGAGAGAAAATACATTACTTCTTCCCAAAATTCAAACAGAGGGTTAAAACACGACCTCGTGACAAACAGCTGTGTGTAACAGTAGTTGTGAATGTGCACATCCCATCTACTCACATATTTGCTTAAAGGGACGTGGTTTAACTTGACTTGACCATATTGATTACGGTAACATATTGTATAATGTTTCATGCCACTCGGGATTTTTTTTATATTTTTATTAATCAAACTTAGTTTATGCGCAATTCAATGCATTGTTGTCATTGGGTGTCCAGGTTAACTAAGGCCATTTGCTCAAAATGACCACTCTTTCCCACCTAACATTGAAGCTCCTCCATCCGTGGATACATTGATACACTATTCCAACTGTAAACATAATTTAAGCCCTATAAAACTCTGAACTGTTTGAAAAAATCTTCTCCCTTCGTATGCTGTTGTACTCCTTTTCATCCGAGTATATAGAATATTCTGACAAATGATTTAATTCCTCAGAAGAGGGATAACAGGCCTCACAGATTTTATTCCAATAATTGGATATCGGAACAAAATTTGAATTTCGACGGCGAACGTCCATATGGATAGGAATTTAGGACAATATTGTTCAACCTGTTGCTTTTTGATGAATCAAATGGAAAGTTTGAAAGAAAATGCAGACAAATCGTATAATAGTCACAGATTGAATTTTGTATATTGAATCAGATTTTAAAACTTCTGGTATAATTTTTAAATAAAACTTTTCATAAAATATTTTATTTGCAATTCTTTTTATTATGAAATCAAATTTGAGTTTATTTTTAATTCATACCATCCCTTGTAAAGTGCTGGCGAACTATCAATTCGCGTGTGGTTTGACGCGAATCCAAGTGGATGAGATGGTTCAAACGATCATCATCAATTTGAGATGGACAACATGAGCTTGGAGAATCGTTGAGGCCAAAATTTCCACCTCGGAACCGTTCAAACATTTGAAGGTTGCCCTCGGAGTAATAGTATCCTTCCCACACACAGCAGAAATTTGTGGAACAGCCTTGGCAGCAGTGGATCCCTTGCTAAACTCGGGCCGCGGGTGGACTTGTGGGCAACGTTCGTGACTGCCACGGAAAGAGCCTCAGGTTCGACCCCAGGTAGGTACGAACGCTCGATCCACTAAATATACGCTGTGCGTCGGATGGGCACGTTAAGCCGTCGGACCCCCGGTAATAAATAAGGACGTATCCCTACCCCTTTCTACTTTGCTTCCGTGTCACTTTCCTATTGGGCGTTCTAGCCCAAATCTCCCAGCTTCCTATTTTCAAGGGCTTTTGTCAGACACTCCCTTCCTACAATCCTCTACATTTGATCATTTGATCATTCTTGTTAGACCCGTAGAGGAGCAGATGTCGGAAATGTTCATTCCTCTCTACTTGACAATACATATTTCCTGATCTGAAAACCACTAGCCAGAATCCCACAACGCAATAGGATTTAGATACACGATAATAAAGGTTACATTTTGATATACAACTGGCTATCTGCCCCGTCACTACTGACCTAAGAAACACTCCTGAAATAAATAAACACAATAGTATGAGATATATCGATAGGCAATGTATTAATTTGAGAGTATGAAACGATCTCTTTAAATAGCCGTATCGTATGAGATGTATATATGTGAGTGCTAATGATTACATTTACATGACCGTGCCGTATAAAGTTAACATTTGCGAGCACTACATCAAGCTTTTTCTGCTAGAAGAAATTTAATACCTGTACATTTCTTCTATTTTGAGTTGCGCAGTGCTTTCCTTTACGAGAAAGACACTTTGAACAATGTATAGCAAAATATGAGAAAGATTTCTTGAGAACAAAAGCATGAAGAGCTGTACAGACAAAGCATTACTATTATTCATTCTTTATTACCTGTTGTAATTCCTGAAGTACACCATCTCAACACATTTGTTATACTTTATTTTAATATTTTTAACTTCAGCATTTCCTTCTGTATTAATTTTATTTATTGCTTAACATACAGAATTAATTAAAAAATAGGCCCTTAATTTATGAGGTAAATAGCCAGAAAAATGTCTTCACATTCAGATACTGAAAGCTTAAAATATGAAAGCATTAGTTGCGGTGAGTATTAAATTTTTCTAATTATGAGACATTCACGTCAGTGAAAAATATCAGTTGATGCACGAAAACAAAACATGTATTTCCGTGAAACTCTTTCAGAATGGGAAAAGCTGCCGAGTTATCGAAGTTTGATAAAATACCAATTGTGATCGCATGGCGCCTCGAAACAGCGTTTCTTGTTGGTCGTTCACGTGTGGCTGTAGTGAGTACGTATTAAATGTGGAGCACAGATGGCCAAAAGACGAATCGTCGTCTAGCCGAGTCGTTTTCCCATTACTGATGCCTTAGGGGAGCGGATACTGTCGCGCATTATTCAAAGCGACCGCAGGGCAATAGTGCTACAAATTACCAGCAGCTATAACAGTGGTTATGAGACCAATGTGTTACAGCACACATTTCATTGCAGCCTTCTGCGCATGAGCCTGCGTAGCAGAAGACCCAGCCAGGTCCACATTCTCACTGCATGGCATCTCCAACAATGCATAACATGGGACGTAGATAATCGGGATTGGACAGTGAATGATTGGAAGAACGTGGCCTGGTCTGAAGAAAAAAGCTTCCTGCATCATCACGTAGACGGCCGAGAACGGATACGCCGATTACCAACGGAGGAAGTCTCACGTGGATGCACTCCTGGGCGGAAATAGGATGGCTGCGGCTGTGTTATGCCGCTGGCTATGTTTTCTTGGGACTCTTTAGGGACCGTTATCCCAATTGCGCAATCCCTAACTATTGTCAGGTGTCTGAACATCCTTGCTGGCCAAGTACACCCATTCATAGCACTAGTGTTCCCTGTTGGTGACGGCTATTACCAACAGAATAATACGCCATGCCACATTTTCAGAATTGTCAAGGTGTGGTTTGAAGAACATACTGGTGACTTTTTCTTATTGCTCTGTCCTTCAAATTTTTTTGCGCATGAGCCTGCGTAGAAAAACTTGTGGTTCGACTTGGAAAAGCGGGTTCGCGCGAAGTCATCACCACCCCGAAATGTACGGGAATTGGAGGACCTTTTGTTGACATTATGGTACCAGATATCACTATACCATCGGGATTAGAGGAAATGCTATCTCACACTCACCAACCCACTTGGCCAGCGCGGTGAGTTATGGCCAAACCCCTCCAAAATGGCTCCAGAACTTAAATCTTGGGCCTCAGTCTCCGGCAGCTGGAATGTACCTGGCCAAGGAAGCGGCCAGTGCGACATGAAGGCAGAGGGGGCTATATCCCAGGAGCAACGGACTAGACTGCCATCTGATGCTGACTTTGGCTACGTATAATGGACGCTCCCTATCTTCTGATTCAAGGCCTCTTTAATTAGAAGAGGAACTACAAAGGATCAAGTGGGACATCGTCGGGCTAAGTGAGGTAAGGAGAAAAGGAGAAGATCTCATTGAACTGAAAAGTGGACATTTCGTCTACTATCTCGGGACAGATACTGGCTGAACTAGTGGTGTTGTATTTATAATAAACAAGAAACTGAAGGGTAAAGTTGTAGAAGTTGAAAGTTCCTCATACAGAGCTGCACGACTCGTTATCCAATTCTCGAGAAGATACAAGGCTTATATTATTCAAACTTATGCACACACCACAAGTCATCCTGAAGAAGAAATTGAAGAATTTTATGAGGAAATTCGTCATCTAAATACTAAAGGTAAGCAGCACTTGAAGATAATTATGGGAGATTTCAATGCAAAAACAGGGCAAACGGCAACAGAATGAAATTTCAGTAGGTAAATTTGGTCACGGCAACAGAAACCAGCGTGGAAATACTCTCGTTGAGTTTGCAGAGGCAGTAAGGTTTTTCATCTTGAACTCCGTTTTCAAGAAAAGCCACACATGAAATGGACATAGAGACATCCAAATGGGACGACAAGTGAAATTGATTTTATTATGTGTAACAAAAAATTCGTCATCGAAGACTGCAGTGTGCTAAACAAGTTCAACACAGGTAGTGACCATAGATTGGTGAGATGTAAGATGCATCTCAACACTAAACTCGAACGTTGCACGTTCATAAGACAAACAAAATGTATTGACATGACCAACCATAAAAAACACCATAATACCTTCAAGCTGGAACTGAAGAACAGGTTCTCTGCTTTAGAAGGCCTACTAACATCGGAAGAAGTGCATATTTCTGAAGTTAACGGAAAAGTAACCAAAGCTCTTATGGAGACAGCAACAAAATTAGCTGGGTCTAAGAAGAAGTTGCATGTGAACAAATTATCAGGAAAAACCAAAATGCTGATGCAAAAAAGAAGAGAGATGAGGACAACTAAAGCAGATGTGACTTCCAAACAGGAATATATAGAGCTATGCAAGACAGTACAAAAAAGTATCACTGAATACTTAAGGAAACTCAACTGTGAACTAGAGCGGAAAGCAATTGAAAACAACCAAAGCCTAAAGATAGCAAAGGGACATCTCAGTAAGGGAAGAAAACAGATTATGGCACTGAAAAATGATGGTTCAGTAACCAGAAATACAGGCCAAATTTTGACAAGAGTGAATGATTTCTACTCCAAATTATATGAAAGGGACGACACATGTACTCCAGACATCATGAAAGGTACCAGTACCAGAGTTCTTCCAGTCCTCCCAGCAGAAGTTGCACATCCAATCAAGAACATGAAGCGGGAAAAAGCTCCAGGAGAAGATGGAACTACTGTAGACATCATACAAGAAGCAAGTAAAGAAATCGAAACAGTACTCGCCCAAATTTTTGCTCGATGCCTTATTGAAGGGAAGATTCCTGTAGATTGGAACAACGCTACAATGATCGTGCTACATTAAAAAGGTGACATTGAGGATCTCAGGAACTACAGACCTATCAGCCTCCTATCAGTGGTTTATAAAATCTTCACTAAAGTTCTTTCACACCGTTGGAAGGTAACACTGGACATGGCTCAACCGAGAGAACAAGCTGGATTCAGGAGTTGCTACAGCACAAGAGATCATATCCACGTACTGAGAAAACTAATTGAAAGAGCGAGGGATAGTGAACTTCCATTGTGCATGGCTTTTATCGATTATGAAAAAGCCTTTGATTCGGTGAAACCATCAGCAGTTAAAATGACTCTGAAATCCTGAGGTATTGAAGATACATACATTAGTATTATTAATAACATCTACGAAAATACAAGTGCAAAGATGCGGCTGTTTGAAAATACAAAACACATAAAAATTGGAAAGGGAGTGAGACAAGGTGGCATCATATCTCCGAAGCTCTTTAATGCCACATTGGAAAATGTCTTTTAATCACTGAGCTTGGAAAACAAAGAGATAAAAATTAACGGAGATTATCTAACCCACTTTCGTTTTGCTGATGACAAAGTCATTTTTGCAATTACCCCATCAGAGCTACAGAGTATGATCCAGGAACTTGCTGACAAGAGTAAAGATGTCGGATTAAAAATGATATTTCAGAAGAAAAAAGTGATGTTCAATGCTTTTACGAGAAATTGAATATTTATCGATTGATGGAGAAAAGCTGGAGATAACGAACACGTACGTTTATCTTGGACAGCAGATATCAAGTGAGGGTCACATTGATGAAGAAATTAATCAGCGTACGAAACTTGCCTAGAGAGCTTTTGGAAGAAACAGCATAATTTTCAAGAGCAATATGCCATTATGTCTTAAAATAAAAGTGTTTGATCAATGCACCCTTCCAGTGCTTACGTGTATTGCAGAGACGTGGACTTTAACTAAAAGAGACATACCAAGGCTGCAGACAACTCAAAATAGCTTGGAAAGGTGCATGCTTGGTGTAACCAGGAGAGATAAGAAGAGGAACTCGTGGATCCGAAAAATGACAAGAGTGGAAGACATCATGATCAGAGGTAAATCCCTGAAATGGCAATGGGCTGGGCCTACTGCCAGAAGGACAGACCATCGATGGACAGCCGACATTTTAGATTGGATACCAACGGACAGGGAAAGACCTAGAAGAAGACCACATGGGAGATGGGTGGATGAAATTCGAAAGTGTGCGGGAGTGACATGGAGGAGACTGGCAGAAGACTGACCGTTGTGGAGGAAACTTGAGGAGACCTTCGTGCAGGAGTATATTGATAATGGTTGACAATGATGATGATGAGTCTAGGACATGTATCGCCACCTCATCGAACTGTTCGTCGTAGAGTGGCCTCTCTTTTGTTGACTAAATTGGGTTCTACAGATTATTAGGTGGGGAGTCAGAATGTAATGGCTTATCGGTGTATATATACAGTTTTTGTTACATATCTGGGTTACCCATGCGACAGAATACTTTGAGAAGAAATATAATTTTAGTGAAATTGGGTTAAAATAACGCTCGACGGAGAAAATTCCTTTGTTGTTTTCGAAGCGCTTGGGAAATAGTACGATTTCAATAAATTTCGATGATAAATTTCGATTCTGTCTAAAGTGATTAATTTGTATCAATTTGCGTAATTTGGTCCTTAGTAAGGTTTTCAATACAAGGAAGATATGTGTTCCAATCATTTTTCAATGACGTGTGGGTTTTTAGCAGGCTCACGCGTGATGCTCGCAAAATGCGACTGACTGAGATAAAGACACTTGTATCTACACTGCTGGACACCCAAAATGCAACACTAAGAAGGAAGCATCCGATTGGCCTGAAATTAGCAGCATACGTCGCCCGCGAGAGGACAAGCAAACGAATAGATGTGCAGGGTATATGCAGATCATTGCGCCCGGCACGCCACCGAGAAGCACTATGAGAAGGGTGCACATAAGCTGGGGTGTAAGTAGTGGAGGTGTGTTGCGCTGCCGGAACTGTGCGTGGGAAGCTTCCTGATGCCTCGTCGCCGGTTACGGCAGTCATTTCAGCACGTTTCGGAGTTCGACCGAGGAAGAATTGTGGCTTATCATACCGAGACATCGGCGCTCGTGTGGGACGATATCCAGCCACAGTGAGTCGAGTATGGATTCAATGGGTGCAGGAGTGACGGACGGACCGACGTTAGCGATTCCCGCAGCCGCGGCACTCCGCCGAGTGAGAGGACCGGCATGTTGTGCGCCTGGCATTGACGGCTCGCACCTCCACATCACGAACGTTAGCGCAAGAATTAGGGTGTGTTGCACAACAACCTGTGTCAGCACGTACCGTTCGACGTCTTCTGCAGGAGCGGGAATTGTCGCACGGTGTCCATTGCTTCGATTACCATTGACGTTACACCACCGGCGAATGCAGCGACAGTGGGCCGTTGAACGCCGCGCCTGGACTAGGGAATGGCATGACATTGTCTTCTCCGACGAATCACGCTTCTGCCTGCAACACCACGATGGTTAGATCCGCGTGTGGAGACACCGCCGCAAGAGACTGTATGGCGCCTGCATTATGCATCGCCATACCGGTCCGTCGCCTGGCGTTATAGTTTGGAGCGCAATTGGTTATGACACCCGCACCCCTCTTGTACGCATCGCCGGTACAATCCACAGCCACCTCTACATCTCCGATGTTTTGGAGCCTGTAGTCCTCCCTTACTTGCAGGACCTGCCAGCGGCCACGTTTCAATAGGACAATGCGCACCCGCACGTGGCACGCATCGTGCAACATTTCTTCACGGCCAACCAGGTGTCACTGCTGCCGTGGCCCGCCTGTTCTCATGATATGTCGCCCATCGAACACGTCTGGTCGATGATCGTCAACCGAGTGGCCCGGCAAGCATCACCCGCGGCTACGCCTGATGAACTGTGGCAATGTGTGGAAGCAGCCTGGGCAAACATACCCCAAGCCCACATCCAAAGCCTCTTTCGTTCGATGCCGCGGCATGTAGCGGCCGTTATTGCCAGCCATGGGGGCCACACGAACAATTGATGTCTGCGTGTTCCGCAAGTCGCACGGGCCTGTAAGCTCAATCGTTTCATCTTTGTATCTGTTGTTATCCGTCCAGTAAATCTCGCTTTGCTATTTCGTGTCCTTCTCGGTGTTGCATTTCGTGTGGCCAGCAGTGTAGATTAACGGAAACTTAAATTTCACATTTTCTATAACCAAATTTTTAATATCAAACTGTAACCATCCATACCGCTTTTACGAACGTGTATGTTGTTAAAAATTTGGTTAGAGCTTACTAAAGTTTGTTGGTAAAGTTCTGTTCCAGCAGTAATGAAAATGTGTTTATCTTTTTCTTAGCAAGTTTTATTAATCAACGAATAATATGTATCCACCAAAATTTTTCATTGATGTATTGATATTTAACTGACACTCATTCAATGCCCACTGAAGGGAGATCAACACAATTTTCGAAACCAATAGGGAATGAAAGTTAAATTTTATTATATTTATACTCTATTTTTGTAATTTTGAACTGCAAAACGTCCACCTAGCCTTTAAACATATGAATGATGTCTACAATTTGTATTATAATGAAAGTATCTAAATGAATATCAGCAGGTCACCTAATTGCAAAAAAGTATGAAAAAAAATTCCGAAATATACATTGTTGTTTTCTACTATGGAGAAATGTAAAAAAAAAATGTCATTGATCTTTTAGATTATGTGAAAATAAAAACTTCAGAGGCACTGAAGTATTCAGTAGGTTCAATTAAACAAAAATGTCAATATTTCAAATCAAACTAGCTCTTTTAACATATAATGTGTTTAACAAGCAAACACTAATAGAGTGACACAGTTAAAAATATTAACATGGCGTACTACTTCGCTCGGAATATCTTAATTTTACAGCACATATCTCTCTTCATACTCCTCTTCTTTCAGGATGGTAATAGCACATCCTTTTGTTTTCAGTGTGAAAGGTATCAAGTAATAATGCCGCTAATACGATTGGTCATTGATTCAGTCGGATGTCATCTTCTTTTCTTTGCATCCGTAGAGAAAATTGTCGATTACAATGGTTGTTAGTTAGATATTTGTCATATTTTGTAACGTGAAGGCAAATGTTGTAGCAATGAATGTGTAGCAATCCTGTCAACTATGGGGTGAGTAACCAGTTGCTGGCACGGCTTTCGTCCGCCTGTTCTTTAAGCCTTTACGATTGAGTGTCCTCTGCGTCGCACAGTGGACTGCGTCCTTGACTCTTCTGTTCCTGCCTTCCTCAAATTATCAGGATCGCCTAAGTATCTTATTTTCTTCTGGATCAGCGCCCGGAGGCTAAATCAATACTAATCCCTGGGTTTGCTCCCCGTTCTCTGGAAACATGTGCAATCTCCTATTCCACTAATCTGCGGAGGCATGGCCCTGGAAAGGTAGAAATGTTCAAAGGGGTAAGGCAAAAACAACGCAAGACGGCTTCTAATTCCCAAATAATAGCATCTCTTTGGCCCTCCGTGGGACGAACTCCTTAATGGTGAATATGCGTCAGCGTTATTATGTCCTCATATTGGACCTAGTCTTCTAATGCCTTTCATTTTTCTAAAAGCCTATTAGATGTGGCTTCTTACCAACAGGTAAGTATTATGCCTGACCTTGAATAGGCGAGAATGAGCTTGGGGAACAACACATGCCGTTTGGGCGAAGGAATTTTCCTTTGTTACCTGGTTCCCAAAAACAGAAAACGTGCACGACCCCTCGACGAAGGAATTTTCCTTTGTTACCGGGTTCCCAAAAACAGAAAACGTGCACGACCCCTCGACGAAGGAATTTTGCTTTGTTACAGGGTTCAAAAACACCACGTGCATGATTTGCAAAATTCATCTATATACATTTTGCATACAACAGTTGGCGGAATGGTGAATGCAAGCAAATTCATTGGTGTCCTAACCGATTAAATGCTTCCTAGTGCTGCTGACTTTGTCCAATATAGTGACTTCGTGTTCCAGACGACAATGTCCCTCGCCATCCAGCAAAGACTGTGTAGAACTGGTACACAACCAGTGATGTTCGTCGTTCCGATTGGACTGCGCAATATCCTGACTTAAACTCAATCGAGAACATGTGGAGGAAACTAAGTGAGGAAATATCGAAGTTGCAGCAAAGAAATAAACAACAGTTAATTGGAAGAATAAATCACAGATGGCAAAATGTAATTTCTGTTGACTTCTTGAAAGTACTTTTCCATACGACGCCTAATAGGTGTGCTCTAGTGCTCCAGAATACTGGAAGGTCTTGTGTTTTATTAAGGATATGCAAAGTCCACTGTATTAATTTTCAACTGCCTTTTTGTATAATTTCAAAGTATAGTACGCAACTGATGTGTTACCCTTTTATTTAAGAAACATTAAACAGATATATGATACATCTTGCATTTTTGTCTCATAAGTTTTATAACGCTATAAAATGCTTAAATGCTAGGTCGGATTAAAATCTTCATTAATTTATCTTACTTTTGGTATATAATATGCGATAGTATCTCTTTTCCTGAATGTTTTACTGTGATTCAAAGATGCTGACAATCATGTCCAGGCAGGCGTAGCAAGACTTATGCACATCGCTGTATATAAATGACGCAACTCAAAACATAAATGTTTCATTTTGGTTAAAATTGAAGATGAATAGAAAGAAACTGCACTTTAAACAGTAAAACTATTTTTGTGATGTGTTTTATTGGCGCAAAGATCTAAAAAACGTTTTTGCAAGCTTTCGCACATCAGGCAACGCCCTTTTTATGGAAGATAGACAGAAAGCTGCAGTTTATTTATTTATTTAATGCCAGAGAACACTGTTGAAAATCATGCAATAAAACATTAGGGAAAATCGTCAATATTTCCCTTTAATAGCATTTTGCTGAAAACAATAAAAAATTTAACAGCCAGAGCTATTAATGAAATATTTGTCGATCCCTGATTTGTCGTCAAGGGTCACAACATGGTTGTGCAGAATGGGCGATATTTAACTTGATGAATGTAACAAATTATTGACCTACTAGGGATATTTTGTGTGATACCCGGCGCGTAACTTTTCTGCTGATAATGCTTTAGAACGCTGTAACAGCTGTTAAAAAACCTGTCGGAGTAATTTCATGTATCTTGAAAAGCGTATTTTTTTTTCAATTGCAGTTTACTTAAGGAAAAATTTAATTTTTTTTTTTTAGAAAAATTAAGGGGAACTTTTGTAATTCAAATGCAGAAAGAGGCACACACCTGTAGTAAGCAGAACAGCCACATTTCTCAAGATTTGCTTTTCAGGCACTACTGAAATAATTAACTATGGTACGTTTAATCACACGGCGAGTTTGCATAATTTGACAATTTTAAAGCAACTCGAACCCGGACCCCTTTCAGACAAATGATCAGAAGCCCTCATTTAGACCATTGCGCTACCAAGGCGACGAGAACACTATTCCAACTACAGTAGAGCGCATGGCAACAGTCGTTGCCAAAGGTCCTGCACCAGTAGACCGAAAGTCAATTTTTCGTGTTCGAAGTCAACTAATACAGCGTAATGTTAAAGGCAGGAATTAATATTATACATCATTTTAAAGGACATTTAACGCGGAATTCAAACAGTTTTACAGAATGTTATTACCAGTAAGAGAAGTGAATCTACGAGCAAAAATGTACAAGTGAAGAAACACAAATCCAGTTCTGAAGAAGCGTTCGCGCCCCTCTAATCCACTCTAGCTTTATCCGAGGTCCGCTAGTGAGATATAAAAGGATGTAGAATCGTCCGCCAACTTAGAACGCAGCTGCTTGCAGTCCGTTGACAGAGGTGTATGCAGAAATCCGTGTGATATTTCAATTTTGGACTAACAAAGACCCGCAAATTGGTCCTGCCTCTTCAAACCAGGGCAAAAATTTATACTTTGCATGAACTTGGATTCAGTCGTCATAAAAGTGCTGTTAAATAAGGTTGGATTATTCCACTGTCTTGTGCACCATAAAAAGTGTTGCAGAAACTGGATGCGTGGGAAACAGAAAAAGAACAGGCCGAATAACGCTGTGTACTGAAAGTGATGATCTCATGTTGATTAGTTGTCCCTTGAAATCAAGGTTTAAAACACCCACTGATTTAAGAAATGAGTGGGAGAATGAAGTAGGCATTATTGCGTCTGCACAGACAGTACATCGTAGGCTACAAGAAAATGAACTGATTGCACAACAATTTGCACGAAAACCTTTCCTTACTGAACAACAACGGCTTATGTGTCAAGGCACATAAAAATTGAAATGTAGATGAATGGAAAAATGTTATTTTCAGTGATGAAACAACTGTTACTATGTCCGCTAATAATGGAAATTATTATGTACGTCGTCAGGCTGGTGAAGGATATAAGGCAGGCTGCACTCATCCAACAATCAAGCACCCACGTTCGGTGATGTCATGGTCCTGTATTTCAGCCCGTGGTGTTGGCCGTCTGCATATTGTTAATGACACATTGAATGGATCGAAATACTATGTGGATATTTTGGAGCCCAAACTGCTGCCATCTGCACACAGACAAGGGTTTGCAGAATTTTATCTTTCAGGACGATAACGCGCCATGTCATCGGTCAGATTTGGTTGAAGAGTGGTTTAATCGAAAAGTTATAAGAAAATTTCAGTGGTAGGCACAGTCATCGGATCTTAATCCCATAGAAAATCTGTGGGTGAGATTGAAGCAAAAGATCCGTCAACAAGTACTCACATCTAAAACAACATTAACTGAGTCTGTAAGGGCAGTATGGCACCGTGTTATCACTAATGGATAACTAGAGAAGTTCATTAGTTCAATGCCAAGAAGGTGCACTTTGTTAGTTAGACACCGTGGTTCTCCAATGAAATATTAAATCGTGTTTGCTTGTTAGTTAATTATTTCCAGTGTGTTCTACAGGTTTTAATTATGTACTGTAGTGTAATTTTACGTTAAATGTATTGTACACTAATTTCATAAAATCCACTATTTTGTGCTTTTTATGACTAGACACTGTACTTTTGCTAACAACTTCACTTCTATTACTGGTAATAATATTCTGTAAAAATATCTGAATTCAGCAGAAAATGTCCTTCAAAACGATGTATAATATGCATTTCTGACTTTACCATTACGCTGTATAAGTTTACATCAAGTATCAGAAATTTACTTTTGGTCTACTGGTGCTGGTCTTTCGGCCACCATTGTATGTAATCTTCTGACCAAACCAAATCTAAAGATAATTAAAGCATCCAATCAGGCATTAGCTTGCAGGTGCAATCTGCTGTAAGTGGTAACTTATGGGTACAGCGGAAATCGAGGCTCATCGAAATATAACTCATGTTCTTGTGGCGCCTTTACATTACCTTATATTCTATTATCTTTCTTCTGGTTTAATTGAAACGTGTCTGTCTTATAATAACTTTCAGTTGAGTGTCTTATTTTCGAAAATCGCGATAATTTGCTTTTTACTGGCCAAATTTTTGTAAGCTGAACTCTTTTTGTTAGTTAGGACTAAATAATGGATCTTCGACTAATAAACAATCATTCCCACATTTATAAATCATGTCATTATTTTTTCCTCATTTGAAAGTCTTTCATATACTTTTTTTCGCGTGTCGGGTTGTTATTTTGTGTAAATATTTGTTTTATTCGAGCTTTAACGATGACCGTGAAGAACTCAATGGGCTACAAGCAGTCGTCCGCCCTTAATTTTGGGCCACTGGTTCCAGGGAAGGGAGAGAGCCAGAACCTTAAGACAAACACAATATCCATATTTCACCGGGATTCGAACCAGGACCCAACTCAGGCGAATGGTAATACCCTTTGACCACTGCGCAACATGGGCGGCGTAAATAATTTTGTTTTAAATAAATAGTTCTGAGTGCTATAACATAAAGGTATTTATACAGTATATCGTTACACACATTAATGCACACGTGTGACCAAACGTGTTTTGAGGACAGTCGAATGTACATTTTTGAATAAAAATGTAATTTGTCTATAACAAGAAATTTTACTCATTATCGAGGTTGAAAAAATACAAAGATTTAGATGTCTGCCCAAACCTCTCGATTGAACACATTATTTTTGTAAAAACCTTTTAAAGTCGTGGTTAGGCAACTGCTGCGTTGTTGCAAGTGTTTCCGACGAATTATTTAGTTCATCTTTCTAAATCAGCAATTAGTTGAATTTCAAAAACAATTTCCCTTTCTCAGTGTAGATCCAGCGTTCGTTTTCACGAGTGTTGCATTTCAAATGTTGTCTGATTAAACATATTTCGGGCCGCCCCGGTGGCGTAGTAGTCTAAGCGATGGCCTCTGATCATTCGTCCGAACTGGGTCTGGGTTCAAATCCCGGTGAGGCATGGATGATGTGTTTGTCTTACGGCACTGGTTCTCTCCCTTCCGTGGAACCAGTGACCCTAAATTAGGGACGGGCGACTGCTTATAGCCCATTGAGTTGCTCACGGTGGTCGTTAAACCTCCAATAAAAAACAAAACATATTTCAGAGAGTTTCATTCTTTCATGGAAAGTTTGTGAAAAAATAGCTTCGTCGTTGCACGTTAATAGCTGTTAAATTATGTGAATCATTGATTAACTGTATTTCAAACTGTATCTGAAGTATCCATACCCACCAAATTTTGATGTCGCACTGCTGAAAGTTTCTTCAAAAATTAAGAGATGCAACTTTTAAGCATGAAAACACTTTTTAAATCTTTGTATGTCGCCTAAACTTATACCATAAAATTACTTATTGTTGGCAAGCATATTTTCTCTTAGTCTTTTATAGAGTGCGCTAAAGTATCTGTTTGGTAATATACAGATTCTCGTGTCGAGAAACAAATTTTTCCCCATATAACAAGCCTATAATATTTCGAAACACGGATTCTTTTGAATCTTAGCCAAAGATGGACAAAATGTTGTTTTCAGGTCAATATCTTCCAAACAGAATTCAAGATCAACTTATAAAACTGAAGATTTTAGGTGTAAACAAATATCGCCAAATTTTGCATTTCTCAAAAGAGACAGTGGTGAATACAAATTTACTTACGAAGTCGTTAAACATTTTGGTGATTTACCCTGTATATTTTTACTTTTACTACAGTAAATGAACGTTTTTGTTTAGAATACTGAAAAGGTTTTTTTCCGATTAAATTCATATCCCAAGATTCACAAACAAACAGCTTTTTTTTAAATCACGTTCACCATTATATGTAATAAAATGTTTAGAGCAAAATCTGGCATGTTTCATATTCACATCTTTTCATTTACATTTAAGTAGTCAGATGTTTTTCAATGTCTGATCTTTTGGAAATGCGTGATAAATAATCCCAGTTCCTTTTGTTTTCTTTTTCTGCGATGGGTACAGAGCAACGCCAAAATTCTGAGTCGTTGCTTTGAAATATTTGCCCAGACTGGAAGTCGTAAAATTGGATAACAAAAACACATCGACATTCTTTTTGTTGCCACAACACTTGTCTTATAACGCTTGCCTTTTTTACTATAATAGTTTTTTTATCCTATCACAATAAAAATATGATTCTCGATGACAAAGATATGATCAAATACCACTAAATGAAAGCAAGACTGTAAACAAACTAACGCAGCAAATGTTCTGCCTCCACAGCTACGTTAGGTGCGAGCATCCGAAAAATGTCTTCGGTACTGCGCACCATTCCTGGGACTTAAAATCTAGTACGTCAGTCTCAGAGAATTTCTACATTTCCCAAAATCGAAGTTTATGCTTCTTTTCTTATGAAAACCTGGTCAAAGGGTTACGATTAAAAGAATAAACAGAATAAAGTATAAAGTTCAGCTGATATATTTAATTAAAATAACTTTTGTTTTCTTAAATAATTTACTGAGAACTTCTGGCTTTTGAAATGTTTTATCAAGATTCGCCATCTATGATTGCTAACTTACTTACATATTTTTTTATTTTTTCAATGTCTGCCGATTGTCCTACTCCGTAATTGTCTGACGAATAAGTAGCAGTTTGCCCTTCCTTCAAACATTTTACTATCGCCAATGCTTCCTTTCTTGTCAAAAACAACTCGTTTTGTCGCTTATTCTGTTCACGTAAAATTCCAAAACCAAATGCACCAAATAGCAGTGGTATGATTTATTCAGCTATGAAGAAAGTCCAGTAACCCCTCTTGTTACTTGGGTTATGTAATATGAGTCGGAGACGTGGGAGAGAATCAACTCAAGAAGAAACATTCTCTTTGGGGAAGGTAGAACAGGGGATCACAAAAAAGAAGGGGATTGACGCTCCCATGAAATAGAAAAAAATGGTGCGACTGTTGGCGGTTAATCTAGTGTGGCGGATAATAGAGTGGTGGATGAACGGGTGTTCTCTGTATCCCTTTTCCTTCGACACTCCAGATAGTTTTCCCACTGCTACATAATTTATTGATAATAAACACCGAGGTAAGTGGGAATCGCTTTCATACCCATAGCAACACATGTGATAAACCGTGTAGGAATGAAATAATTTCCCTGAACGGTAAAATGATGTTGTTCACTTGATAAATGCCACAGCTGTGAAGTAACTTTGTCACTGTGGAAGCTATTTCCAAACTACTGGATGCAGTCACGGACTCAAATTTTTTCAGCTTCCGATCCAGAATTTACAAACGAAACAAAGAAGTGCCTATGGGGTCCTCGATGTCGGCGGTTCTTGCTGAAGCGGTCCTCCGACCTCTCGAAAATGAACTCTTGCAATCGTCGGTCACAGTTCCTAAAATATGGTTAAGGTACGCTGACGACATTTTCTTTGTTTGGCAGCATGGACAAGCCAGCCTAAGTGATTTTCTCGCCAGAATGAATGATGCGCACCCAGATATTAAATTCACAGCAGATTATGAGTCCGAAGGTGCATTACCTTTTCTGGATGTACTAGTAAGAAGATTACCCTCTGGTGCTCTTAGCACAGAGGTCTACTACAAACCTACCCACGTGGACAACCCCATACTCCCTGACTCAGCAGGCCCGGCCGCACGCAAATATGCCCTTTTTAAGTACAGAGCAAAGCGAGCTTTCGAACTCTCATCGAACAAAGCCAAATGCGAGGAGGAGATCCGTAGCATTAGAAACCTAGCGGCTGCAGCGGGATACGACATGATCGCAATCGACCAAATAGTCAGAAAGGCTGCAAAAACTGCTCTCCCACAGCCTCGTGTCAACTCCACGGCACAGCCAGCCCGGTTCGTGGGTTCGGTTCCCTACGTTCCTAGACTAACGTACTTCCTGAAGAATGCTCTCCGAAGGCTAGGTTATGATATCGGCGTGACAGCTCCTAGACCTTTGTCAGATATCCTCTCAGCAGACCAACGCGCATCACCTTCTACGCTCACTGAAGCCGGAGTCTATGCTATTCCTTTGGATTATCCTGACGCATCCGTTAAGTCCTACATCGGGATGACAAAAAGATCCTTCCAGATCCGTTTTTCTGAACACCAAAGGAACGTTAAGGCCGGAAAGCTTACGACGGCACTAGCCCGTGATGTTGCATCTGTAAGAGCAGTTCCCAGATGGGGAGATTTTAAGAAACTAGCACCGTACGTCAGCGCAAGAGCTACTGCGCTTCGCGAAACCATCGAGATCATCACGCGACGGAATGTGTGTAACAAAGATGTAACCACGAGCCTTCCTTTCATATGGCACCGGCTCCTAGAAGTTACACGTGACCACCCGGCCCTGGGATCAAACAACCCGTGACATCGTGCAAGTGTTTTACTTATTTTGAATTTAATTATATTCTCAGAAATACATTTGTTCCAGTTGCTTCTGCGATCTTTAACTACTAAATGCCTGATGAAGCTACCCGGAGGTAGTGAAAGCTAGCATCTTTTGTTTCCCTTATTTTCTACGCCTAATAAACGGAGTTCACTTTTTATTTTTATTGTCTTTCACATTAATTGGGCGTACAGAAACCCGTTTCTTCATCGATCGTATATATATTTGTTAACTTTGTCACTATGCGCAGTAGGTCAATATTTATGAAACACTCGTATAACCCAACCCAACCGAGTAAGTAATGGGAGCCAATTAATCTCTAATCTGATTGCCTGGTGTTTGAATGGTACGAAGTAGTATGTTCTTTTCCTTCGTCCGAGATTTGTGCGGTTTCTAATCCCGGGAGAAACACGAATGGCGTGTTTGCTATCCCTACCGGGAACGAGGGATTCAAAATAGGGGCAGGCGACTGCTTTGTAGCCGAGGATTTGCTCACAGTGGTGGTTAAATCTACTGTCCCATAAAATAATACCATAAATCTCGAACATACATGTAAGTTTATAGAAATTCTGCTTCAAGTAGTCCATGCTAATTAAATGCGGTAATCTATTGCTGCGAACCAAGTGACGTAAATTTATAATATGGGTCAAGTGCTTAACAACCAAATATAGAACCTCAATAGTTTAGAGCTGTGGCAAAACATTCATGGCAGAGTTTCCTAGGAAATACTGTGATCTGGAAACATAAATAATGAGAACAGGATTCATTGAATAGCGTACACACGATAATCTTCTTAAATTTCCTTCTGAGAAGATAACATATTAAAAAGATGGTCTGAAGGCTTTGGGCTTTGAAAGCATTTGATTTACTTAGTGTATGTCCTGTTGTGGAGGACTGCGAGGTGACGTTTCCTCTATCAAACTTTGATTCTTCAGGTATTCCGAAAATTCGCTCCAGGAATACGCCAGGTGAAAAGCGAGTATGATAGTTAAGTAGATTAAACTAAAATGCTCAGTGACAAAACTATGATATACCATCATAATAGAAAACGGAGATATTTGTCTTTCCAGCTTAAAGGTTCGTACACACACCGGTAATTACTTAAACGCAGGATGCAGATTCGTTAAGCGAGAAATTAAAACTGCCAACTTTTTACATATAATCGGCGAAAGATATTCATCAACTTCATCATATTTGCGAATTCTATTATTATAAAAACAGTACCTCAAAAGCTTTACCATTACTAACTTTACTTGCCAACGAATATGCATACACCGATGAGCCATTACATATGACAACCTACCTAATTAACTGTAAGACCCCATTTAGCCCGCAAAACAGCGGCCACTCGGCGAGGCATCGATTCGATGAGGTGGTATAGGTTTGCTGGAATATCTGGTACAATAGTAGCAACAGCCAGTCCAGCAGTTCCCGTACATTTCGGGGTGGTGGTGATTCAGCACGAACCCGCTTTTTCACGTCGAACCACTAATGCTCCATTGGGGTTATTCCAGGTGAATTTGGAGAAATGAGCTTTAGCAGAAAGTTCCCGACATGTTCTTCGAACCACTCCAGTGTGGCATGGCGTATGATGCTGTTGGCAATATCCATTCCCAGCAGGGAACACAGTTGTCATGAATGGGTGTACTTGGTCCGCAACTGTATTCAGATACCTGACAGATGTCAGGGATTTTGCTATTTGGATAATGAGACCTAACGTGTTCAAAGAAAACATCGCCCAAAACATAACATCGTCGCCGACGCCGCCGCCGCCGCCCGCCGACGGCCTGTTTCCGCCCAACAGTAATTCTAGGTTCCATAGCCTCCGATGGTAATCAGCAAATCTGCGCTCGACCGTCAGCGTGATGAACCAGGAATTTTGATTCGTCATACCAGCCCACTTTCATCCAAGCCTACACTGAGACATGAAACAAAACTGTCGAACAGAAACAGCTAACCTTCTTTTTTTTTCAACAGTTTAGAACTCTTTCGTCGGTGCTACTTATATATCGACTAGTATCGTAATACGCGATAGACGCTATCGTACTTTCATGTCCGACCACTGGGGTGCTGTCTTAAGCTCGAGACTTGGACCTCTGTCTCTCCTCCTCTGTGGTATAAAGAAGACCGCAATCTCGCAAATTCTAGGCATTATGGAAGTGGCTGTTAGAGGTCTCATGGGACAAATATGTGCACGATGGTAGCCCGTTGCCAGGTATAATTTGGAGTCATCAATATGAGATCGTAGTGTTAAAACAAGACAAATGAAGTTTTAAATTACGTTAGATAATACGCATAAGCTTAGGAAACTACAAATTTCATTTTCTGTAAACTTTATGCCTTGGAAAAGTCGAACTCGAAAGTTAAGATTAAACAAAAAATTGAAAATCTGCACCTAACCCATTATTATATAAAACGATTTTCTCAAACTCAGAACTGACAACTTTAGGAATTTAAATCTTTATTTAAACCGTTTTACATGATTTCCATAAAATACGATATATAATACTTCATGCATCAGGTTTTGTAGATCAAACACGTCAATAAAATTGGAAGGTGGAGCTGCAAACAGGTATCACTTTCTGGATATATAAAATGTAGATGTACAAAATAATTTGTGGATGATAGTTACTAAAAGTTAACGACGCCATTGTATTGAGTTAGGCCCCATCCCCCACTTTCCTTTAAACAAGATCCTGTTAAATTAGGTTAGGTAAAGCTGCTTATCTCTTTCAGCGTGAGACAGTCGAAACATCCGGAAGAACTTTGGAAAATTTTTACTATAGATTCCAATGTCAGCTATCACATCTTTTATTTGTTGGACAGTCAGACAGATGTATCAGAATAAGTTATGTCCAAAGACTACAATATTTTTACTCCATCTAAGAAAACGTCTTCGTGAAGCGCCTATTTGGGCTAACCAGTTTAGCCGACAGATGCAGGATGACATATGTAATCGAGTAATTTTATTCGTACTGCAGTTCGAACAGACCCTGCCCTTCGCGATTGAAGCTTTATCGAATAATAATGAAGTGGCTCGAATTTTCATTCGCATGCCTGACCTTACGTGAGATAACTTACGACCTGTACGATTTCTTGTTCATGATAAATGGATGTGTGATTCTGCTTGATACAGACCTCCACTGTTCCTCAAACTCTAGGGGTGTGGGTATTCGGTCGGTCAACGCCATATCGTAAAGATGAGGGTCTTTTCGCGCATTCATTCATTGCAGGACTACTGCTGCGATTTCCGCGTATCGACCCTGGCAAATCGCCCAGGTGTTCTGCCTTTATATCTCCTGAGAAGCAGCTACGAGAAGTGGCAGTCACGAATCATTTGTGTGTATGTGCTGATGTAATTATTTGCACCAACTCACGTGACCTACACATCGTTAAAATTCAGTCCGATCGCATACGTATTTCCTGGTGTTGTAATTTCAACAAACAGTGTGTATGTATACAAGGTTTTCTCACATTGTTGTGACCACCAGCAAATATCCAGAGTAAACAACGTGTGCAGCGCGGATAGCAGTACGACTGGCTGGGATTGGAAAGTTTTCACAGATATGGGGAGTCACGCTCACTGCAGTGCATCTGATAGCTGCTGTAGGGTGCGCGGTGGAGCATCCATAGAGCGAACAACACGATCCAGGTGGTCTCACAGATGCTCAATTGGATTTATTTGTAGGTAACTAGGGAGCCAGGGAAGTACATTGATGTCTTCATCGTGCCCTTCCCACCACTCTCGGACAAATCTAGCTGTGTGACACTTCCCATTGTCGTGCTGGAAGGTTCCATCCGTCCCATTGAAGACGATAGGGTGTACGGGTTCAAGGACGGATTCATAAGGAATTCGGTCCATTGTGTCTTCCACATTAATACGTGGACCCATAGAATGCCACGGAAGCATTCCACAGACCATAAAACTGCCTTCAACAGCTTGAGTTCTGCCAGCAATGGTTGAAGAGTGTTTGTTCTCCGATGTTTCTCGCGTTATACGCCAACAGCCATCTGCTCGATGAAGCAGAAACCGTGATTCATCGGAGAAGGTAATCCTTTGCCCATCAGCGGATGTCCAATTCCAATACTGCCGTGCAAATGTAAGCCTTTTCCGCCAATGCACTTCTTTGGCATTGATGGAGTGACCATCCGTCTCCATCGGAGACCCATACACAACAGGGTTCGCTGAACTGTCGTTTTAGGCACACTTCACGTAGCACACTGATACATTCAGCGGAAATTTGGAAACTGCACTTGACAACATTTTCTTTACGTTTTATCATCATCTGAAGATGCACACTTTGCAGCGGCGTATTCAGATGATAAGCGATCCTGTCTTTTCCAGCAGTCTCTTTTGCCAGTTAATTTGCCCGTTCATTACCACTGACTTCGGACCCGGTGGAAAGAAATTCCAGTACTACCTACTGTATACTCCATAGACTTTTTTCCATGACTTGGGGAATTTTGCACGTGAACTTATTAAGCGACTTTAAGGAAGACAAGCTGTCCCAAGACACCTTAATTTCCTGTGTTGTGTTGCTGGGCAGTGCCCATAACAACGCCTCTTTAATCGCCAACAGATCTTTTTGGTAGACATAGGAGTTAGGTGAGATCTTTATTCGTTTTGCAATCGCCTCGTTGCCATCCGAGAGCGCGCAATACTCTGCTCCTACATGACCCCCGATCTTACAGCCTTCGGTGAATATTTATCTCCCTACCCCCGGAGGCACTTTAGTGTTCCATGCAGGAAAGATTTATTTGGATGGGTGGCAGAGCAGTCCAAAGTTGCCACTTCAGCTTCGGAGGACCGGTAGTGCCCTACTACTTGAGTGACGTACCCACCATTCCTGATGATTTGCATTTCACCTTCGTTGGCCTCTTCGAGGGTCTGATGGTTTGTATTTCTACTACGTAGGCCACTTCGAGCGTCTGATGGTTTGCATTTCTACTTCGTTGGCCACTTCCGGGGTCTGATGGTTTGCATTTCTATTTTGTTGGCCATTTCGAGGTACTCCTGTTCACGCCCAGCTAAGCGGCTGTCCATAAAGTACATCCCAGATTCAGGGGAGGGGTTACTGACAACCGGACCACATGTGACATGAAAGGAGGGAGGAGGTGCAGTAATTCAGACGTCCAGCAGCAAAAATATAGTGGATAATATTTTTTTGTTTTCTTTTGTCTTTTTTAGCACGTCTTTTGTGAAAAACGAAACGATCGTGCTTACGTCATCGGTTTGCCCGTCCGTCCGTCCGTCCGTCTGTAGACACGATATCTCTGCAACTAATAGTCCAATTTAAAAAAACTCATTTTCCATTACGAAGTTTAAATGTGCGAATGATGATCATGTGTTCGCTTTTTTTTACGATGCAAAATGTTGTCGCTGCATCGCGTAAATGCAAATGATATCGATTTCAAAACACATTCTATTCCATATGTTTGCTTTTAAACATCCAATTCCAAAAATTCTTTTACTTTTCGATTCCATTTGTGTCGATGATTATTTTAAGCACTGTCACTGTCCAAGTTACTCATAGATTCACAGCTACGGGGCGTAAAAGTAAATTATTTTTCCCCAGATGTCTCTGATTCTAAAACTTTGATTTCAAAATTTTTCCTTCAGCGGACAGAGCTCGTTATGGGAAATATTTTGCATATAATTTCTACTTTTGGGTACTAAATGGCTTGGCCACGAGAAGGGCGTAAAGGTTGATTTCTGATTCTGACGTATTTGCAGCAAAATGTGAGCTTCTAAAATCTCGAGTGAAGAAATTCTTTGGTAGACCGAATCTACTCACGTAGACAAACCTTTTCGGAATGTTTTCTTCTTAAAAAATGTAAGGTTTCTGCGCCAAGGGGCGTAGATATATATCCTGTTTTTGTCAATATCTCTGCTTCTAATGGCACGATTTCAAAAATTTCTTCTCTAATGGACAGAATTTCTGGTGCGACATGTTTCTACAAAAATTTCAAATTTTTTAAGTAATTCATTGACTTTCCGCTATGGGGAGTAAAGCTAAATTCCGCTTTCTCGATATCTGTGCTTCTGAAACTCCGATTTGAAAAATTCTTCCAGCACCGGATACAGCTACTGACGAAAAAAAGTTTTGTTGTAATTTTTATTTTATTTTTTAATATGGCTTGGCCACCAGGTGGCACAAGCGTTAAATTTCTGCTTCGTAGGTATTTGCAGCGAAATCTCAGATTCTAAAACCCTGATTAAAAATTTCTTTTATGGACCGATGCCGCTCATGTCGATAAACATTTGAGAATATTTTCTTCTTAAAATAATACATGCTTTCTCCACCAGAGAGCGCAAAAGTCTATCTTATTTCTGTCAATATCTCTACCTCTAAAAGTCAGATTAGAACAATTCCTTTTTTGTTAGACCGTGTCCTGTTGCTCAGTCCTGGAAACACATAAATCTGGCCAATTTATGTGAATTTTCATTCAGGACTGACAACAGTCCAACGCATTTTCTATAAAAGAAAATGAGAAAATGTGTGATCACAATTTTTTTAGATGGTCTCTCACTTGTCTTGGCATTGTGCAGGTGGTGGATATATATATCCATATATATGTCCTCTTAAGAAAAAAAAGTTGAGAAAAAGTCAGAAATCTTGTCTCGGAAATTTCTCTTTCAAAATTAATCTATCTTTCTGGTGAGTGTGCTCTGTGTGTGTGTGTGTACTTTAGGTAACTGTAGTTCTTTTTTTATGTTGTCAGTAGGTCGGAGTGAGGATATTGAATTTTAGGTGAATCGTTGTAACGTCATTTCATAAATTTGTTTTCCTCTTTTATTTTTCTGAGAGAAGAAGAGAAAAAAAGAAATATATATATATATAGGTATATGTGTGAGTATAGTAATTATGGTGCTGATCGACCATCTACTTGTATTTATGTAACCACCATTATAAAGAAAATTCGGTGTCGATTACAAATATAATTAGGAAATAAGTATTTGTTGTATGGAACAGTCTGTCCCGCGTAGAATTATGGATATATATGTATAAAAGTGCCATATAACTTTGAGATTTATTTTTTTCTTTTATTCCTCCCCCGTCTTCTGTCTTGAAGTGAAGCTACCACGTAGAGATGGTTAACCAGAAAGGTTCCTTGCTCCCCCCCTCTTTCTTACGGGATGGTGTGAAAGAAAAGCTCAGCTTGCTTCTGGCCCCAGTAACAGGGAAAAGCTTTACGCGTACTCGGGTTTGCCAAGTGTTGCTGGTACGCAGAGGAGGTGGTTTGCAGCTACTCTCTCTTTATTTATGGGATGACCAGAAGTTGGTCAAGCATTTACGGCCAGCAGTGCACCTGCGTTCCCAGGAGAAGAGAAAGTCGTTGAAGGCAGAGTGGTATCAGATTACACATTTTGGAATGCGTTCCCTCTCTTGCGTATGGTGATAAATTTCGCATCTGGAATCGCCCTTTCCATGTTATGTCATAAGACGCAAGCGTTAGTAAGCGGTGTGGGGGGCGACCGCGTTTTTCACGCAGCAGCTGGATGGGGGCAATCTTATTGGAGGAAAGTAGCGTAGGTGCAGAGGGCGCTGGCGTACTCTCGCATCCTTCGGAGAAGACGTGTGAGTTGGAATTTTTTTTTTTTTGACACTCTTCGATTACTTTTTTTGGCTGCTAAGACCGAGTTCTCTCCGGAAGATGAAGAAAATTTCGTGGTCCCCGAGATATCCCTAATCCTCGGGAAGTCCTTTATAGCCTGCCCGCTAAATGAAAGATGAACGACGGCAAAAAGGAAACCGACAACTAAGAGCAGCATAGGATTAACAAAAAAGGGATTTGCTCCCTGTCTCCACGTGCGGCTTTGTAACCGGAGCGTCGGTTGTTGGAAGAGCCTGCTTACCTCAGCGACCGGGCAAGTTCGCTAATCAACCCGTCACATCGACTCATCATTCAAAAAAACAAAGGGTTATCATCCTGGGATGTGTGCTAAGGGCTGCTCGGAAGGAGAACTGCTGCTGTGCTACCAGTCCCATGGTAGATGTAATTAGAACATCAACAGAAAAAAAAATCACATTGCAGTCCGAATGAGTAAATTCATGGACTTCTGCTAGTGCCAGTCCTGTACACTGGAGGTACCCATTTCTTCAGACTAGAGGTGAAAAAAACGTGGAGAGGTATGCTGTATTCCGGAAGCGGTAAGCAGAAATTTTTAAATCATCCTCGTCACACCGAACGTCTAACCTACTAGCCGCCATGTTGGTCCTTCAGAAGTTGACTCTTTTCTCACTACGAGACTTTCTTTTTTTTTCCTCCACCTTCCTATTTGAAAAACAACAAACAAACAACTAAACTAAATAAAAAAATCTACTTTGTTCTGGGAGTTACTCCCCAAGGTAATAAATATTTCTGTCAGTTTAGAAAATGTGGTGTCATAAAATAAAAAGAAAAAAAAACTAGATTTTAGAATCTTGGCCAACATCTCCCATGTAAGAGTAAAATTACCTGAAAAAAAAAGTATATATATTGAATAACGCTAGAAAGTATACAACATTTTTTCTCAAAGTTGTCCTTAAGGAATCGAAAAAAAAAAAAAAAAAAAAAATTTGCTGTGTAAAAATATAAACAAAAATGTGAAATTTATGTAACCTTCCTGTGTGTTTGTGGAAAGCAAAGCAGAAATTCAAATTACAAAAAGAAAGGGAATTTAAAATCACTGATTAAATGGTTTACCAATAAATGCAGACCGACTGGTCTTTTACAAAATTGATTTCTTGAGTTTGTAATGTGTTGTGTGATTAATATATGTTAGTCAATAGCATGTATCCACATTAGCTTAGACTAGTGGGTGGATCGGATTTGGGGCTCTGCCCATTTAGTTTGCACGTCACAGACAGCAAAAGTCCTTGAATAACACAAATTGTTTTTTTTTGTTGTTGTTGTTTTTTTTTCGGCCATAAAAATGGAATAACTGTCATGTACTGCAACAACTAATTTCCTATTATTGTCATCAGTTGTGGGAATAAATTGGGCCTTCATATAGAAATACCCGTAAGTTTTGCTTGTCTACTTTAATACCCATACTCTGAGGGAAAGGGTTGAAATTTAAATTTAAATTTACATATGCCAACTTCATTTTAACTTAGTATCCTCCCAACCCCACAACATAAATGGTGCCGTGACCAGGATTCGAACCTGGGTTATTGCGGATCAAGCTAGTCTGTCATACGTTTTTAAGTTGATTGACCCCACGTCAAGGATAGCTAGGTGGTGTATGTCACTACAGCAATTTGACTACACTATCCAACATAGGCCTGGCAAATCAAATGAAGTTGCCGATTACCTGTCAAGAAATGTACAGGCTACGGAAGTATTTGAACAGACAGCAGAGGATAGAGCTCAAGAACAGGCCAGAGTTAGAGGGTTACAGAGGCAGGATGATCGCTGGGCTAAACAGATTGAGATTTTAGAGGGGAAAGGGGAACTAGGAAAATGTAAGGTATCAGATGAGTTTTTTCTTCAAGATGGACTTCTATGGCATTACTCTATACCTAAGTCCGGAGACACCCGAAGTCAGCCTTACGAACAGTTGGTGATTCCCGAAACTATGGTGGAGGAAATTTTGATACAGTGTCACGATTCAGAAACTGTGGCACACCCAGGCTTTAAAAAACCTTGGAAAGGATTCGTTCGAAGTTTTACTTCCACAACATGTATTCAGTTGTAAAAGCCTACGTAGAGAGTTGCCACAGTTGTCTGAGTAAGAGAGCATACCAGCCGGGAAGAAAGGCACCCTTAGTTAGGGCTGAGCTACCTAGCCGTCCATTTGAGAAGATCGCAATGGATGTGGTAGGGCCTTTGGTAACCACAAGGTCAGGAAACAAATTTATCCTTGTCATTACCGATTTTTTCACCCGCTGGCCAGAAGCTTATGCTCTGCCTGACACTAAAAGTGAAACGATTGCACGAGTACTGGTGGAGGAATTTATAGCCACTCATGGCTTGCCGTCTAAGATTTTAACAGACAGGGGGACCAACTTCTTGTCTAAGGCTATGATGCAAGTGTACAATAGACTTGGCATAAAGAAACTGAATTGCAGCCCGTATCACCCTTCTGCCAATGGTTAGTGCCAGAAGTTGAACGCCAGCCTCATTCAGTCAATCAGTCACCTGGTCTCGGAGAGTCAGGATGATTGGGATCAATGTCTGCCTATGGCGCTTCTGTCTTTTCGGACATCAGTGCATTCCAGCACAGGTGAGACTCCAGCTTATCTCACCTATGGTAGGGACTTGGTGCTACCCTATCACTTGATTGGGAGCCCTACCACCCGTACTTACTCTTCTCAGAGGGAATACTGTGATGAAGTAACTGATCGCCTAAATAGAGCTTTTGAGGTGGTCAGAATTAACCTGGAAAAGGCTGCGGAGAATCAAGAGAAGCATCGTTCCAAGGTTGCAGTGGACAAACACATCACCCTGAATGACAAGGTCTATCTGTACACACCTGCTGTTAAGCCAGGAAAAAGCAAGAAATTAAGTAAGTTGTGTACAGGTCCTTATAGGGTGACCAAGGTCCTCCCACCAGTAAACTATGAGATTACCTTCATACCTGATCCCCGGCGTAGAGAGTTGGTTCATGTAGACAGGCTCACCAAGGTGAGAGATCGACCTATGTTTCCCAGAGTAAATGGGGAAAGTGATAATTCACACAGTCCTGAGAGGCACAGTGAACCTCAGGAGGCTGGTTCTTCCCGAACACAGCCAACGACATCATCAGAAGGAGCAAACACCTGTTTCATGCCCTGGTTGGTAAGGCGGCCCACAGAGCCGAATATGTCAGTACCAGTGAGAGATAGTACTCCCTTTATGAGTCAAGAACCTGCGAGAAGGCAAACTCCTACAAGTACTCCCAGGAGGGAGGTAGTTGCACCCCAGGTTAGAGAGACACCCCGGCGAGGGGAGGTCCCAAATTCCTCCAGATATGGCCTGCGTCCAAGGGACAGCAGGGGTTTTGTGGCTCGGCTAAACGCCTAGCTTATGGTATCAAGGCAACGTTGCTTGTAAATAGTATTTGTACATACCTCTGGTGCACCAGTAAAATATTGTATTATGCCATGTGTTGTTGTGTTAGTGATTTTATTTTCTCCTTCAGTAGTAGTGGGAACTTTAGTGTTGACAGAAATATGAAAGATAAATTTGCCTTATTTCTCCATCTATTGATATAATTTTTTTTTCTCTCCTTTCAAGTACTAGGAGATTCTGGGAAGTAGGGAAGGTATTTGTTGTATGGTGGGTTGAGGTGAAATTGATAATATTTTGTGTTTGTTTTTTTGTTTCGTTATGAAGAGTTTCTTCAAGTTCGGCAGGACAGTGATTTGATACATTTATATGAAGACGAGTTGCAGAAATTGATAAATGATAGTTTCAGGAAAAGATATAGTGGGTTGGTGATTAAGTGTGATGCCATAGTTGTTTCCTGAATAATGTAAATATGAGGGAAATTTTGATTTTCTTTCCAATTCTGGTTTTCTGTCCTCATGTTGGGGTCTACTTATCTAAGAAGGCAAGTAGAGATGAGTATGCTAAGGGCAAACTATTCTAATGAGGTAATGTGTGGTGCCTTGAAGAAATTTTGGGGCAGGAAAGTGAATTTTTCCTTGGTAAAGTACCCAAGAACGTTGAGGAAAACTGAGATCTGCAAGTTATAGTGTGACATAATTTTAAGTGATTATGGAATTTTGGTAGTATAAAGATTGTGTAAAGGTTCTTGATATGTAATTTAATGTTTTGGGGCTTCTGGTTTTTCAATTGTGATTCTCGGGAAATTGATCCTGGGCAAAGAGTCACGACTTAGAGTTCCAAATGTAAGGTGAGATTGTGACAATAAACGAGCTGGTATGTGATGCACTAGTAGGGGTGGCCATATAAAGCCCATGGTCAATTCTGAAAAGAAAATAAATAGCAAAGTTCAGGGTAAAAGGAAAAAGAAATATATATTTTTTTCAGTGGTCTAGCAATATAAGTTAAGCTTTGTTCAGTGTAGTGTTTTTGTTATCAGTGTATTTTGGGTGTGGGTTGTGAGAAAAGAGGTAATCCAAATTCGGATTCACAGTCTAGGGGTCTGAGTGTCTGATGATGTGACGGTGTTTGCCTTTGGGTACAACGTAGGTGTATGATGTGCTTGAGATTTCGTATTTCGCCATTTCATTAGATTGCATTCGTAAGGTCAGATTAGTCAAACAGCAGTGCATTCATGCCTTTTGACTGTTGTAGGGTTTGCTTACCAATGGTTTTTTTTTGTGTGTGTGTGTGTGTTAGCTATACGTCGTTAGGTACACAGAATGCCTGACAGTAAGTTCAGATTTCGAGTTTTTTGTGCTTCCTGCACTCACCTCTGGGAATCTTCGCCTTTTATTCCCGGGGAAAGAATGTATTGTCCTGTTGCTCAGTCCTGGAAACACATAAATCTGGCCAATTTATGTGAATTTTCATTCAGGACTGAAAACAGTCCAACGCATTTTCTATAAAAGAAAATGAGAAAATGTGTGATCACAATTTTTTTAGGTGGTCTCTCACTTGTCTTGGCATTGTGCAGGTGGTCGATATATATATCCATATATATGTCCTCTTAAGAAAAAAAGTTGAGAAAAAGTCAGAAATCTTGTCTCGGAAATTTCTCTTTCAAAATTAATCTATCTTTCTGGTGAGTGTGCTCTGTGTGTGTGTGTGTGTATACTTTAGGTAACTGTAGTTCTTTTTTTATGTTGTCAGTAGGTCGGAGTGAGGATATTGTATTTTAGGTGAATCGTTGTAACGTCATTTCATAAATTTGTTTTCCTCTTTTATTTTTCTGGGAGAAGAAGAGAAAAAAAAAAAGAAATATATATATATATAGGTATATGTGTGTGTATAGTAATTATGGTGTTGATCGACCATCTACTTGTATTTATGTAACCACCATTATAAAGAAAATTCGGTGTCGATTACAAATATAATTAGGAAATAAGTATTTGTTGTATGGAACAGTCTGTCCCGCGTAGAATTATGGATATATATGTATAAAGGTGCCATATAAATGTACATGATAACTTTGAGATTTATTTTTTTTTCTTTTATTCCTCCCCCGTCTTTTGTCTTGAAGTGAAGCTACCACGTAGAGATGGTTAACCAGAAAGGTTCTTTGCTTCCCCCCCCTCTTTCTTACGGGATGGTGTGAAAGAAAAGCTCAGCTTGCTTCCGGCCCCAGTAACAGGGAAAAGCTTTACGCGTACTCGGGTTTGCCAAGTGTTGCTGGTACGCAGAGGGAGGGGGTATGCAGCATCTCTCTCTTTATTTATGGGATGACCAGAAGTTGGTCAAGCATTTCCGGCCAGCAGTGCACCTGCGTTCCCAGGAGAAGAGAAAGTCGTTGAAGGCAGAGTGGTATCAGATTACACATTTTGGAATGCGTTCCCTCTCTTGCGTATGGTGATAAATTTCGCATCTGGAATCGCTCTTTCCATGTTATGTCATAAGACGCAAGCGTTAGTAAGCGGTGTGGGGGGCGACCGCGTTTTTCACGCAACAGCTGGATGGGGGCAATCTTATTGGAGGAAAGTAGCGTCGGTGCAGAGGGCGCTGGCGTACTCTCGCATCCTTCGGAGAAGACGTGTGAGTTGGAATTTTTTTTTTTTGACACTCTTCGATTACTTTTTTTGGCTGCTAAGACCGAGTTCTCTCCGGAAGATGAAGAAAATTTCGTGGTCCCCGAGATATCCCTAATCCTCGGGAAGTCCTTTATAGCCTGCCCGCTAAATGAAAGATGAACGACGGCAAAAAGGAAACCGACAACTAAGAGCAGCATAGGATTAACAAAAAAGGGATTTGCTCCCTGTCTCCAGGTGCGGCTTTGTAACCGGAGCGTCGGTTGTTGGAAGAGCCTGCTTACCTCAGCGACCGGGCAAGTTCGCTGATCAACCCGTCACATCGACTCATCATTCAAAAAAACAAAGGGTTATCATCCTGGGATGTGTGCTAAGGGCTGCTCGGAAGGAGAACTGCTGCTGTGCTACCAGTCCCATGGTAGATGTAATTAGAACATCAACAGAAAAAAAAATCACATTGCAGTCCGAATGAGTAAATTCATGGACTTCTGCTAGTGCCAGTCCTGTACACTGGAGGTACCCATTTCTTCAGACTAGAGGTGAAAAAAAAAACGTGGAGAGGTATGCTGGATTCCGGAAGCGGTAAGCAGAAATTTTTAAATCATCCTCGTCACACCGAACGTCTAACCTACTAGCCGCCATGTTGGTCCTTCAGAAGTTGACTCTTTTCTCACTACGAGACTTTCTTTTTTTTTCTCTACCATCTTCCTATTTGAAAAACAACAAACAAACAACTAAACTAAATAAAAAAAAATCTACTTTGTTCTGGGAGTTACTCCCCAAGGTAATAAATATTTCTGTCAGTTTAGAAAATGTGGTGTCATAAAATAAAAAGAAAAAGAACTAGATTTTAGAATCTTGGCCAACATCTCCCATGTAAGTGTAACATTACCTGAAAAAAAAAGTATATATATTGAATAACGCTAGAAAGTATACAACATTTTTTTTTTCTCAAAGTTGTCCTTAAGGAATCGAAAAAAAAAAAAAAAAAATTTTGCTGTGTAAAAATATAAACAAAAATGTGAAATTTATGTAACCTTCCTGTGTGTTTGTGGAAAGCAAAGCAGAAATTCAAATTACAAAAAGAAAGGGAATTTAAAATCACTGATTAAATGGTTTACCAATAAATGCAGACCGACTGGTCTTTTACAAAATTGATTTCTTGAGTTTGTAATGTGTTGTGTGATTAATATATCTTAGTCAATAGCATGTATCCACATTAGCTTAGACTAGTGGGTGGATCGGATTTGGGGCTCTGCCCATTTAGTTTGCACGTCACAGACAGCAAAAGTCCTTGAATAACACAAATTGTTTTTTTTTTTGTTGTTGTTTTTTTTTCGGCCATAAAAATGGAATAACTGTCATATACTGCAACAACTAATTTCCTATTATTGTCATCAGTTGTGGGAATAAATTGGGTCTTCATATAGAAATACCCGTAAGTTTTGCTTGTCTACTTTAATATCCATACTCTGAGGGAAAGGGTTGAAATTTAAATTTAAATTTGCATATGCCAACTTCATTTTAACTTAGTATCCTCCCACCCCCACAACAACCGCGTTTCCGGTGTGAAACGTTTCTTCTATAATTTCAAAATTTTTAAGCAATACATGAACTTTTTGCTAGGGGGTGTAAATATAAATTGGGATTTCCTTAAATATCTCTGCTTCTAAAACTCTGATTTGAAAAATTCTTTCTGCACCGGATACAGCTCCTGATATAAAATGTTTTGCATATAATTTGTATTATTTGATAAAGAACGGTTTGGCCACCAGGGGGCGTAAGCGTTAAGTTCTGCGTCTGATGTATTTGCACTAAAATCAGAGACACTGAAAACGCGACTGAAAAAATTATTTCGTGGACCGATACCGCTCACATAAAACCACCTTTTGAAAACACTTTCTTTTTAAAATATTGCATAGTTTTTCCCGTTAGGGGTCCTAGATGTATATCTTATATTTGTCGACATATCTGTTTCTCAGAGCCCGATTTCAAATACTCTTTCTCTGTTGGAGAGCGTTTCTTCTGCGAAATGTTTCGGACATAATTTCAATTTTTGTTAACGCACTAGTCTGCCACCATAGTGCGTTAGCTGACGTTTTCGTTTAGAGCAATATCTGCGGGATTAAAAACCCGTCTGAAAAACCTCTTTCTTTGGTCAGATACTACTTTTTTCCTCACTGGTTCCATTGATTTTGGATAGCTTTGGTAAATTTAATTTGCGTCAGAACGGATTAAAGAGAAGTGCTCATTACACCCGAAAAGCCAGTATCATCTTTCTTGTTTCTTCTTTTGATAGTTAAAGAAAGGTATGAAATAATTCAGATTTCTGGTGATATTTAGCTACATCTAATATTAGGTTCTCGTATTTGTACTACTAAATCCATCGTGTTTTGTAGATGGTATGATCGGAATTGTGTTGCAACCTTGAGTGCATGCGTTCGTTTGTAGATCTAAACTTCAGTTGATAAAGGTCTGAAACCATTTGATAATAAATTAATGCCTAAATAATAAATATTTTATATAGAAAAAATGTAAATATATGGAAGATTTCTTTAAATAATTACATGTTTTCTTTCTATTTCTCAACGGACTTCTAAAAACAGTCGTCAAAAAAAAAATGGGGGTTGAGGGAATTAGGACGTACTTTTTAGGGGGAGGTATCAAGAATCGGACAAAATGTGACATGGGGCAGGGGGAGTCTAAAAATAGTATAAAATCACGGACGTACTTTATGGACGGCCCTTAACACTTGTAGTATCACTGTGGAAGTCGTGTTGAAACACCTCGTTATGCCTAACAGAGCCTTCCTTTTGATCTCGTTTAGGCCCATTGTTCGCCGCCTCGGCGGCGCAGTGGTCTAAGGCGCTGGCCTCTGATCATTCGTCCGTAAGGGGTCCGGGTTAGAATCCCGGTCAGGCATGGATGTTGTGTTTGTCTTACGGCACTGGCTCTCTCCCTTCCCTGGAACCAGTGACCCTAAATTAGGGACGGGCGACTGCTTATAGCCCATTGAGTTGTTCACGGTGGTCGTTAAACCTCCAATCAAAAAAAAAAAAAGGCCCATGTTCATTCTTCACCACCATACCGAACACGCATTTGTTACGATTCTTTCTGTAACCCTCTGCTACACGGTCTTTCTGGTTGCCGCAGATAGGCTCATTGTTTTTTTATTGGAGGTTTAACGACCACCGTGAGCAAGTCAATGTGCTATAACCAGTCGCCCGTCTCTTATTTAGGACCACTGACTCCAGGGAAGGGAGAGAGCCAGTGCCGTAAGAAATACACAACATCCATGCCTCACCGGGATTCGAACCCAGACCCTTCTCGGACGAATAGTCAGAAGCCAACGCTTAGACAAATGCTCCACCGGGATGCCCTAGTCTCATTTCATAGAGCCCCTGTCTTTCACATATCTCAGATGAGACAGTCGAGATATCATTCTATGTAGGATTACTCCTAGATTCTTCACCTCACCTCACCACATTAATTGTTTGTCCCTTAAACCGACACGTAGGGGGACTGACCAATTTCCACTTTAGCCGTTGCTAAAGGTGTCGTTATTTTCGTGAGCGCAGGTAAGCCTTCACTCCGTACTCCAACTATCAATTTTTGCTAGAGCAGTGTGTACGTTTGGCTCTATCACCTGTTTACCCGAATCTGACACTCTCTGGATGAAATCATCTGCATGCTCCTCTATGCCCACTTTGTCCTCCAGAGGAAGCTGAAGTACACCAAATGCTGCCGAAAATATGGCTATGAGGCAGCAAAATGCTCCGAGTTACCATCCTAACCTTGACTCACTTCGAAAGAGGGTACAATGCATACATATTATCAAAACTGGAACTTTAATGATTGGAGGAAATACTTCTGGTTCTGTAAAAAAAAAAAAAAAATTCACCATGCGAAAAGCAAGGTACGTGTGCTTAATGTACCTGGGGGAGTGTTGGCACTAGGACGCATTATGGGACTAAAGCAAGCAGATGGTGTTAGTGTGATAATGGCAGTGTTTTTCTGGGAAATATTAATGCGGGAAAAACTATGACGTTTACGTTACCTGAACATCAATGCTGACAATGTATTACATCCTTTCATGGCAACGGTATTCTCCTGTAGTAGTGCTTTATTTCAGCGGATAATTCGCTATGCAACTGTGTCCGGTTCATACAAGAATGGTTGGCCGAATAACAGAAAGATTTTCGGATAATGCAATATGTGACAACCCACGAAAGAGAACATGAGGGTCAGACGTCCTACAAGCTGCTCATATAGAATATGAAATTTCATATGCTGAGAAATTGTGTATCATAAAAGTAAAAGCAGTAGCGACATGAACGAAAATGGCCAGATTTTCTTCTTTTCAAAAATGCAGAACTTTTATCATTTAGTATATATTTTTGTAGAAAAAGAGATCAATACTATTTAAAAGTAATATCAAGTTTATGAGGTTAATATAACCACCTAACAGTATTATTTTACACCTTACAAACAACATTTTCCTTCACATTACACATCTCCAACACGTTTTCATTCCTCACATGTCTTGCCACAAACCTTCCGTAAGTAACAGATCTGTCCAGCACACAAAAGAAATTATGCCTGTTCTGTAGTACTTAGGTTTCACTGCCGTACATCACATTAAAAAAAATTACTCTCTCATTACAGCCATTAGGAAAAGAAATTTTGGTTTATTTTGCAAAACAATAAATATATATAAAATATAAGTTTCAATTTGGTACTGATGCTAAAACTTACTAAATTCTAGTTTAAGAAGGCGAATTGAGTTTCGCTAGTTTATTGACCCGCAGTATTACGTGAGGTTTGGGGCAAGACACGATCTGATTGTGTGAAGAATGAAGATGTGTTGCAGTTGTGTGATGTGAAGCAAAATGTTGTTAGCAAGGTGGAGACCAATATGCTTCGGTGGTTTGGCCATGTTGAAAGAATGAACGATGAGATGCTTACTAAGTAAATCTGTTTAACCCAAGTGGCAGAAAGGAAAGGCAGAGGAAGGCTAAGGAAGACATGGGTGGATCAGATTCAGGAGTGTCTGCATGATAAAAAGATTATGAGTATGAAGTACAAAAGATCTTGTGTACGGCGTGTAATGGATATCAGTGAAGCACGAGTTGTATGTCAAGATCGCTGTAAATGGAGAAGTTTGATACGACAACAGTAAGTAAAAATATCTGGTAGTTTGTATTTCTTTTTGAGCTAACCTCTGAATCTCAGAGAACAGCTCAGTGTTTAGTTTTAGTTAGTATTGACCCGTAGTAGGACATCATGCAAAAGCAGCTTCAAAGCAGTATTGTAAATGTACTCGCCATCGTCGTTTGCCTGAGTGTTGAAAAAAATACTTTGTGAACGTTGAAATCTCAATTAACTCTTCATGGGCAGCAGCAAATCGATATGTAGTTGAAACATTTCTGATTACCAAATCTAGGGTTTTCTTTAAACACAATATTCAGTATTTAAGCCTTTGATTTGCTGAGGTCACCTTCATATACAATAGATTTCCTAATGAATTCATTCCTTGTAATCAATATTGATTCATATTCTCATCGTCTTTTCATGTAAAATACTACACCATTTAGTTGCTTCCGTGACACATTTCACCAAAAGGCAGTGTTGCGTATATTTAACTGTGAGTAGCGAGGAGCAGAAAGACCTGCTGATTTAAATTTAAATCCTAAATAGAATGTGATTTATATTTTTTGAATAAATCAAGTGATACTCAGCAAAAGACGAATCAAAATGAAAGAAATTTTCCACAAGGAAACGAATGGAAAGCAACAGGGCAAAGCAGAAGAGAAGATGATTAGAGTTATACGAATTTTTCTAACACGTAGGAATAAATGAGAGTTGAGGGACAAACGCCGCATGTGAATGAATTTGATTTAAACAGAATAATTTGGATACATAATAAATATCTGGGGAACGTATTTGTATCAGTCGTTGCGAAACGTTTAACTGAAATTCCCGTTGTTATCCATGATACAAATTCGTATGAAGCTTTTTGTATAAATACTCCTGGAAGTTATCACAGAATGTTTTATCATCAGTCCTGAACTTCCTGTTTGCCTAGCCTATGGCAATTTATGTTATTAAGTAGCAGTTGTAAGCACACCGGACAAAACATTAGTCGCCCTAACAGAAATGACAGTAGGAAGTTATCGGTAGCATGGAGGGTGCCGTGATAGCATTGTGGGGTAATAAATAGCACTGACGTGGTCTAATGGATCATTTCTGAGTCGTTCAGTCGTGAAGAACAACGTGTGTGTTGAATTTAGTCTGCAATATGTGTCGTAAGGCAGACGTTACTAAGTGGCAAAAATGAACCTTCGTGTTCGACCGTGCCAAAGGGCACAAAGTGAATTAAATAGCCCAGTTTTTCGGTGTATCGAAGCGTACTTTCCAACGGGTCTAAAATAGTGGGGTAGTTCGCAGTCAACTGAAAATCGGCGAAGTAACTGCGGTCGGAAAACGATTCTCACCGAGAAGGACCGCCGCTATGTTTCTCGCCTGGTACCTGCAAATCGGTTTCGAAACAGGCAACAATTGACCGAAACAGTCAATAAACGTCCACTCCAACCATTTCCCGAAATAACATTGCGACGATAACAGCATGCGATGGACATCTGGAGCAGAGTCCTACGGAAGAGGCCTCTTTTAACAGCAAGTCACAAAGAATGTAGAAGTTAAGGGGCGCATAAAACTTGAAGAGCATTTGCTAGAAACTTAAATTTTAAAGAGCGAACATTTTTTACATTTTCTGTCAAAGGGATTGTGCTTAAATGATGCATCCCTCAGGTTTTTACTTATGGATTCTGTACATTAATCTAAACTAATAAAAACGTTCAGTGGCTTTAGAGTGATGGAGCACTCAAAATGTTACCTTACATGCAAACGATTTGTTACTGGGAAAGATAGAAAGAACTCATGGATCAGAAAACTGACAAGATTTGATGACATTAAAATCCAAGTACAGAACCTCAATGGAAGAGGGCTGAATATATTGCGGAAAAAACTGAACACCACTGGAAGTGTCGGTATGGATTCCAGAAAACAGCAGCAACGACCCAGGTGAAGACCACGTGGAACATGGTTGGATAAACTTCTAAAGCATATTAGAATTGCGTTTAAGGGAAACGCGGAAGGCAGATATTTATGGATGAGCATTGAAAATCATTCCATCCAGCAGTGTATTTGGAATTGTTAATATACATTTAAAACACATGCATTTTTTTTTTGATAACCAGATTCTCATTTTGCTTATGAGCAATATATGGAACAAAATCTGCTTGCTTTTCCACAACACGCAGCCATAGCAATAGAAAACAAAACCTGTCAGAGCTTTGGGGCACTGCAGAATATATATTATTTTCTCCTTAGAAATGGAAAGAAAGATACAGGATATTCCCAAGTATGTCTTTGACATTTAAGGTGCTTTGTGTACTAATTTTGGTTTGATGTGTACTTCCTGCAATTCTTTACCAACGCGAGTTGTTATCCTTATCCATATGCAGAACATATAGCATATTTCTTAATTATAACTATAATATTTTTCTGTCCAAAATTTCAGTGTTAGTAAGTGTTTCAAGCTGAGAAAAAATTTCAACATGAGAAATTTCTGGGGTTTTTTTTTCTGTGTCATTTTTTTTTTTGATGAAAAATAAAGAGAGTGGAATCTGACTGCTAATTCCAGCGTAATATTATTCGATTAAGCAACTGTGGTTTTACTTTTGCACTCTGCAAGTTAAACTGATGTACCACAATGCGCTTCTTTTCGTGCAATTATGCGTATTACGGAAATAATGAAAACTGTTTAATATTCTGAGTCAAATAACTAATGAAAACAAATATTTTGAACAGAACTTGCTTGTTACACATGCATTCGAATGTTGCGTTTTATGATGCTCTGTTAAAATTTCAGTCAACAGATGCCGCTTCAAATGATTCATTAACTACAGAAGTTCCAATCTTCGCTTATTTTTCTTATTTCCAGTGAACAAAGGGACTTGCTATGGGCAACTATTATTTGTAAAACTGTAAAACTAACCGGTAGCTTGAGGAAGATGGTATGATTTAAGCAAACGTTATGTGTGCAGAAATTTATCTTTCTATCAAGACAAAACTGATACTCTTACATACATTTTAGTCTTTCCCTCCTACTAAATCCACAGCTGCACAAGTGATACGCTGTTTAACTTAGATTCTGTAGATGTTCCCAAATAACATTGGCAGAGTAATAATTTCGTCGGAAGTCTCTTATCCGAAATAAAGAATTTCATGCACTCTTCTTACGAGGAATCCTATTACTTGAATTCCGAAACTGGATTACATTTCATGCAGCATAACTGACTGTGCGATGGCAAAGACTAAGCCTGCGTTTTTCTTAAATACAATAGTTTCTTTTGTACTTTAGCGCTATCAATTTCTTTTCTTTCTTGATGTTGTTCAGTACAACGATAATGTAAAATTATATTATTGTATTTTCCTATTTGAATATATATAAAGTTTCATTGACATAAAGTTTCGTATGCATTTTTACATATTTTGGTTTCAGTACTGCAATAACGTAAAAGTAAAGAAAAGTCATGTGCGTTTTAGGTTTTTCTCCTTTGAGTGAGGCTGTCCCGAATGATATATGGCTTCGTAAGTATCACGTCACTGGGCATTACCAAGGCATTTGCATAAGCGTAGTCGAATTATTTCTCCTACTGCAATACTATTATTATATTTTACTTTTGCGCGTTGTTAGAAGAAATCGGAAATTGTGAGACCCGCGAAAAAAAAAATCCACTAAGAAAATTCCTCAGTATTCCTGGCACATACCCTCTGCTTAAAGAGCCACTCGTTACTCTAATATCCTTTAAAATATTGTTTCCTGTTTTGTTTGGTATTTAACTGAAACCACTCCGCTTACCCGAATTATATCCTTCAGTCCCTGTTTAAGCTAAAATCTTAGATACTGCATTTTAGGAATTCAGGCATCAATGAGATATCGTTAAAGAAAAATAAGTGATAATGTTTTCAACGTGTATATTATGTTATTAAAATACCATTTTTAATGCTACTTGAATTTAGTAGCTTGCAGTTATACTTTTGCAAAAAATTCATTTATTGAAAATAAAAAAATCTTTCCTCGACGATTGCTTGGTTTCTGAATATCGCATTTGAATAGGCATGCATTTAAAATCTGTATCGTATTTTAAGATTAGAGTTGGTTCCGCGAAAGTACTGTGGGGTAGAGATGTGCAAACTGATTCTTTTCAAAGAATCGTTTCGACTCCCTAAAATGAATACTTCGGACTGATTCGTTCGTTTCAGTCGTTTGATTCTCTGGTTTAGAGAACGATTTGTATCTTGGGGATCGTGTCTGAGTCAGATCCTTTCAGTCAGATACTCTTTCGGTTCAGAGAACGATTTGAATCTAGGGAAATAATTCTGTGTCTGATCGTTTAGTTGTTTGATTGTTTCTGGCTTAGTAGACAATTTTAAGTTCAGCTTTGAATTTTATTCGTACGGATAATTTTTTTCTCAGTGTTTTTGTAAGTTGGTTTCAAAACGTTCACGTAATTTACTGCCCTTTTACAGTTCCAAATAAGGTAATATTTTCTCACAAGAAGATGAACTTCATCAAAAAACAGTGGGGAAATTTTGATGACTTGACAGAAGCAATTCTACCTGAGTCATTCAATGAATCGGCTCTTTTGCTGAACCGATTTTTTACAAAAAGGATACGTTCGCCAATGTCTCGGCTTGCTGATTCATTTTTTTCGTATGAATCGTTCGCGATTGACTCTTTCGAACTATGAAAGATGAATGATAAGGTGCTGTCTTAGGATCCTACTAATCTCCCTTTCCTCAAACCAGTGACCCTAAATTAAAGACGGGCGACTGCTTATAACCCATTGCGTTTCTCCAGGTAGTCTTTAAACCATACAAAAAATGACAGAAAATGACAAATAACGTTTATTAACACATAAAATTACAACGTTTGTTGAACATATTCATAAAAGAATCATTTTATCGTCTATAGAAATTGTTCGACTTATTTCTAAATTTTAATATCTAACTCATGTTCTTCGTCAATGCAAAACTCTCTGATCTGTCTTTTCTAAATGATTTAATTTTTTTTCAAATTGATGTTTAACTCCTTACATTATAATATATTTCGTCATTTTGGACATCGTTTCCTTCAGTTTCTTCATATAATATTTTTCTTTGTTTTCAGACATTTGGAATTTTGAAGCATCTGAATTCGCAAATTATGTTGGTCAGCAGAACAACTGCAAATTCCTTTTTTTGTGCTTTCATCATAATGAAAAAAATTGGTAATTAATATCCATACAGATATGAAAACTTCTAATTATTTCTCAGATCATTTCTTTTTTCAATGATCCATCCTACATGTTTGAATCCCGACGACTACACATACGACTGCAGCAGATATTTTGAATTCTGGCTGTAGAAGAAAGTGATTCCAGTTCAACAAAGAAGTATTCACTTTGCTTTGCTGGCTGATTGAGAAGATCCTTAAGAAATTTTGCGTGCGTATTTGAATAAGAAATGTAAGAATTTCGCTGAACAGAAGTGACACTAAAATAATATAATCCTTAAAATACACAATAACACATAATATTTATAATGTTGTTTACTGCTGATGCAATGTAAAAAATAGGGAACTCAGTTTAAGATGATAAATAGAAGGAAAATATTCATTCTTTATGTGCAAATATTTGCAAGTTTATGCTAAAGTAGAAAAATGCATGCTGAAAACGAAATATGTTTGTTAAAATTAAAAATATGTTTTCTTCAAAGATAATATTACTAGTTGTTTGCTGTGACAAAAAATATGATGATAGTATTCAACTTCCTATCACACCTATATATTTGATGGAAAAAATTGTTTAAAGTTGTAGTGGACAACAAATGTCTTCTCTTTGCTTTCCATCACAAATATTTTCCAATTGTGGCGAAACAATCACTGCTATCTGAAAACGGATCGCAGCATTTTACGGGAAGTCAGCCTCCTATGTTTTCAGAATGGGATGTCACTAACACTTAAGTAGTTAATATTGTGTACATGTTGGTCTTCTTAAACTTGAGGAACCCGTAGTTTGAATTTTAAATTTTTCCTTACACGCACTTGAATTTCTTTCTAAGGACTTCTATTTTTGACCCCAAAAGTGCGTTAAATTTCTTTTTTAATATCCAGGACTTCCTTCACTTCTTCAGGCAGTAGGTGTATAGTTCGTTCTTCCTAATTTCTTTATCGAATGACAAAATAAACTTAAATTGGTAGCTTTAAATAATAAGATTCTTTTTAAACTAGTATAGTTCATTAAATGCTGAACAATCTTAATTGAAGAAATATTGGTCTTGTCCATTTCATTCGCAAGAGATCTAAAACCTCCAAATTGATCTGCATAGTGTACCACAGCAGTGAAGCAGGTACCCCACTGTGTGACTAGAAATGTAGTCGGCAGAGAAAAGTAATGTTCTTCTTTTTGATAAGATCGATCAGTGTTGATGATTTATTAAAAACGTTTACACCATTCGATACTAGCAGATCCAAGTTTGGATGAAGTGCTTGGATATATTCACCCAGCGTGTGCAAAGAATTAACAACACGATCTTAGATGCATTTTTTGAAAGTTCACTAAGACTATCAGCGGCTTCTTCATGTATGCGGCTACATCCGTAAACATGAATAACACATTGTCGTACTGAAATTTATTCGGACAAAACCAGTGCATTAATTCATTAAATCTAGCGCCTGTGACATGATTCGTTGTGGAAATGAATTTGTATGCTCGCCGAAAAATAGTTTGGAAAGTGTTTCGCCATCTTTTAACACACCGGTTTTCATTTGACATTTCCCGCTTTTCTTCTACTGGAATCGGTAGTTTAATCAATGCTCACCCAGGTTATTTCATTTTCCCCACATGGAACTAATATATTCTAACGTTTCTTCATAATACTTTGGAAGATAAGTGTTCCTTACGATCAGTTCTTCTGGGGGAATCAGTATTAGGATATTTGACAAAAACTTTCTGAATTCCGGATCATTATTAACTTTGTGTTGAAGAACATCAGCTAAATCGAATGCCATAAATACGGAACGATTTGAAGAGCAGGAATACCGGGATAAACCTGGTACTCCCAGAAGGGCTTGCCTAAATGTCGTACGCAAAGCGTAGACAATTTTTTTATTCAACAAAAACTGTTGTATTAATTGGACCGCTAATCTGCTTTTAGAGATTAACCACATGGCTGGCAAATGGTACTTTTCCGTCGGTAATAAAATGTATTTTTATTTTCCATGACATATTGCTTCAGACTGGAAGTTACATAAATTTGGCTTTCAGCAATATATAACATTTCATATTTTTCTAAAACCAGACAAAATTGACAGTCCAGTTTTTTTACAGAAAAGGATAAGAAAAATGGAGGAAACATGCAATTTTACGCATTTATTACGGAATTTAGTAAAACATGTGTGAACATGCAAAATGTTAAAAAATATGTGATCTTATGTGAAGATTTTTATTCACCGAAAATCTTGTTTTCCGGTCATGGATAAAAAAAGTTTGAGTGAATAAATTTATATTACACATCGACCTTCGTTGTCGCTCCCGCCCTTTCTCGGTGTTGTACTTCCCAAAAATGAGCATTTGTTTACATTCCTCTATTTGTTTTACTATCAAAGGGATGCTAACGTGAGTTTTAAATTTTTAAATAGTTTTATCGACACGAGGATATTCATATTCGTAAAAGATGAATGCGTTGTAGGTTCTCGGTTTTGTGATCAGATTTGTAATAAATCCAAAATGTATCACTCTCATGTCTTTAATTTTATTTTAAAAAGGGAAGTAAGAAAATTTCAAATCGTAATGCGGGCTGTCATTAATATGTACTGTTGAAACACATCCGGGCATGTACAGTTTATTACTTCTGCCTTGTCGGTAAGTTAAATGTGATCGAATGCAAAGAAGCATTTCACAGTTATTATGAGTAAGATCTCTGTTTAAAGCATTAAAACAATATTTTGTTCTTTTCTATATATCACTGCAGAGACCCGAAATATTCGTACTAGTTTATCTCAAGTTTCAATGACATCCCTTTATTTTGTTACGTGCTGTTCTCGTGCAGGTATCATATTTTGAAATGGAAAAATTCCATGTTGTAACTTTTGAATTAACATAGCATTCACAAACTTAGTTCATAATTCGCCTAATATGGACATTTCTCGAAAGTTTAAATTGAGCTGATTTTTTTTCCAGTGGGTATATTAGTTCTGCTTATTATTGGGCTTTATGCAGTATGAAAGGTTAATGTATTAAATTCCATTCTTCTGGTTTAATTTTTTTTTACTCAAGTCCATTTCAGAGCTCTGGTGAGAAAAATTAAATGACTTTTTAAAATCAAAAACAAAATATGAAATTGTTCTTCAGTTGCATTTAATATTGCATTGAATTTTAAAATAGCACTGTGATTTTTTCGTATAAAAATGTCCGATTATCCGGAAATGTATGTGAATCGTATCCTGCTAATAAAATATTTGCAGTAGTTATTCTGTAAAAAAGATGTACATATTTACTTCAAATTTCAGTTTCTGTAAACAGAGCCGCGGATGGCTTAGTGTTTAGTGTTTCAGATTATCGATGCTGGGTCCCCAGGTTCTAGCCTGGGCTGATCTTTCAGAGATGGTGTGATTTACTAACAATCGCTGAATATCCGCCGTGCATCGGACGAGCACGTAAAGTGACGGCCCCCAGGCTGGACCCACTGGTTAAATGGGTATCCTTTCCTATGTCCTCCCTGAAATTCTCTCATCCATCTATGTGCAATATCGTACTTGTACGCTGGCGCCATCTACTGTACTCTAATCTCACTACAAACTGTTCTGTCAAAAGTCGCTAGACTTGCTCTCATTCCTTCGGTTTCTGTGTCCTGCCCGAAAGGCGATCTCGCTGTAGGTGGCTGGGACCTAAACTCTACTTAATGTGGACGGAAGTCCTACATGAAAATGACAAATGCTCTCTTGTGTTTCTTTAAATACATTAGTTACACCTCAATCCTTTTATTAGCTCCAACTAATGTTTGAACAATTGGTTAGCCAGTTTATCCGCTTTTCTTCATGAGTGACATCTCCGCAGTCCGATTCTGATATTCATCTCTTAAACATTAGGTTTGTCCGTCCTTTATTTTTCATGATTTATTCACTCCCAAGACTGTATGGATGGTATTAGTCTTCTTACATGCAGTGGAAGGTATATTCACTGACTTCTCATGAATCCGATGAATCCATTTGATCCTCCTAAAAGCGTGGATTTGTCCATTTCTCCCCATAAGAGGTATTTCTGTTTACTATTGCTCAGAAATTGCAATGCGTATTTTTAACAAATTGGTAGAAATGTTAGTAAGGTTACCATACAGTCTGTTATTCTGTACTTCCTTCATCATATTTGCTTTCAAAAACCGATATTTGCATTAAAATGTCCGGTTGCAGAAACAGCTTCCTTGTCTGAAAATGATGGTATCTTCACTCCCGTTCTCGATGGTATCTTCACCTTGTCGTGGTGCGGGAATTGCGTGCTTTGACAACACCGAGAGCTATGCCGGCGTTAGTTTGATTACCAGCATGGACACCCAAGCCGGACAGGTCTTCGTGGGGTACAAGCCAGACTAAGAGAGATACCTAGGAGACGAATAACTCTGAAATCAAATCTTGTAAGTGGGAAGCAGCACTTGCAGAATGGGCTGGGGACTAAAGATATGTTCGATTGGCTCCTATCCAGCGAGATGCATGCTAGACCCAGTGGACCAGAAGATTGCATCACTGTGATGTGGAAAGCAAGGGGAAAATATCACATTATACTCCAAAGTAATCAGTAATGGAAAAGGTTCAACAAATGAGTGTTTCTTGCAACTCCGATCCCGGTCAGTTCCTGGAGTTGAGCCCTGTAGCAGAAGAGGAAGGGCTACTCAGGTCGACAGCATGCAAAATCACTACACAAATATTGCAACATGGAATATTCGGACAAAAATGAGAGTGGGTAAACTAGAAAATATTAAGAGAAAAATGGAGAAGCACAGGATTGATATTATTGACCTGTCTGAGACTGGATGGCCGGAAGAAGGAGAATTTCAGTGACAACTATCAAGTGATTCATTCTGGAAGTCAGTATGGCCAAGTAGGAGTGGCCCTGGAATTAGATAAACAGTCTGTGGCTGTTTTAAAGGATGTTAGAATATTGAGCCATAGAGCGATTATGATCAAGCTTTTTACAAGAACTATTGAAACGGTGATAGTCCAAGTCTACATGACGGCTACAGAACATGAAGATCAGGAAGTGAAAAATATGTATGAATGTTTGGACGAGCTACTGAATTTGACAAATTCATTTGACTTTGTAACCAAAATGGGAGACTGCAACGCTGTGTTAGGGGAAGGTCTGGAACTGGAAGGAGATATTCTGGAAAGATACGGATTGAGACTGAGAAATGAGAGAGGTCATAGGATGATCAACTTCTGTGAACGAGAAAAATTAGTAATTACCAGTACGTCGAATCAAGTTCATAGACGGAGAAGATACACCTGGAAAAGCAGGGGGAGAATGGAGTAGGTGCCAAATTGATTACATTTTGGTAAAGAGACGTTGTAAAAGTCAGGTGAAAAAATCGATAACCTATCCTGGAGCAGATCTTGATTCCGATCATAACCTCTTCATGATGACTTATCATTTAAAATGCAAGAAGATTGAAAAACAAAAGAGACGGTTGAAATTTAATCTGGGGGCGTTAAAACATAAAAATATAAAGCTTAATTATCAGACCAGGATTTTAAATGATATTGAAACAGTTCAAATGGACTGACATTCAAGAACTTGAACAACATTGGAAGATGATCAAAAATATAGTAATAGATGCTACTCAGGAAACAATCGGAAGGCAAATCTTAGAAATTAGAAATAAATGACTGACAACGGAGTTGATAGCCAAAATAGAGGAAAGGTGCTACTTAAAGCATCTGGAGCGGCTGTAACGTACCAGGAGATGTGACGTACCTGCCAGCAGGACGCACACGACATAAAGGCAGATAGTAGTCAGAACAAATGTCCGCGTAGCTTAATTGGTAGAGTGACTTATTCCAGAATGAGGGGATCCGGGTTCGAATCCTGGCGTGGACAGAAATGACGGAGAGATTTACTTCGTTATAATGGCGCCCGAACTATCCGGATGACCCGACCGTTCAAAATCTCGCAATGGTGTGATGTTATTTCCACACCGCGAGATAGGAAAAATAAGAGAATCCCTTCTCCAGCACTACGAAAAAAAAAAATAAGGGGGAGATGATGTAACGTACCAGGAGATGTGACGTACCTGCCAGAAGGACGCACATGACATAAAGGCAGATAGGAATCAGAATAAAACGTCCGCGTAGCTCAGTTGGTAGAGTGACTTATTCCAGAATGAGGGGATCCGGGTTCGAATCCTGGCGTGGACAGAAATGACGGAGAGATTTACTTCGTTATAATGGCGCCCGAATTATCCGGATGACCCGACCGTTCAAAATCTCGCAATGGTGTGATGTTATTTCCACACCGCGAGATAGGAAAAATAAGAGAATCCCTTCTCCAGCACTGCGAAAAAAAAATAAGGGGGAGATGATGTAACGTACCAGGAGATGTGACGTACCTGCCAGAAGGACGCACATGACATAAAGGCAGATAGGAATCAGAACAAACGTCCGCGTAGCTCAATTGGTAGAGCAACTTATTCCGGAATGGGGGGGACCCGGGTTCGAATCCTGGCGCGGATAAAAATGACGGGGAAATTTACTTCGTTATACGGCTTTATTTAATCACTTTTTCATCTTTGTAAATTGTTGCTATCAAAAAGAAATTTGTCATGCTGACCATATGACCTCCATAATTATTCCTATACCAAAAAAAGCTAAGGCAAAAGAGTGTGAATAGTAGAGAACCGTAAGTTTAATTTCACATCCATCTAAGATTCTGCTGAAGATTATTAAAAAGAGATTGTAATTTATGGTGGAAGAGACGTTGCGAGAGTACCAATTTAGATTTAGAAGAGGAAAGTGTACTAGGAATGCGATTGACCGTCTGAGATTCTTGGCTGAAAGAACAATCGAAAGGGGACGCTCCTTCCACATATGTTTAATTGATAATGGGAAAGCCTTCGACTGAGTGACTTGGACAAAACCTTTTCTAATCCTAGAGACCAGGCATGGATGATAAGAGTATCCAGCTTATCAAAGTTCTATATGTAAATCAGGAAGCATTGATTTCAATTCAAAAGAAATAACTGATCCAGTCCCAATAAATATAGGTGTAAGGCAGGGATGCTTGTTGTCACCTGGCTTTTTTTGGTATTTATGCCAAAGTTATGATGAATCAGGCCTTGGAGAGCGTCAGTGAAGGAGTTTGAGTGAATGAAGAGAGAATTAAAGCCATTACATTTGCTGATGACCAGGCAGTTGTTTCAGTATCAGCCAAATCATTACAGTACATGATGTCAAAAATACACAAAAAGGCGGATATCTATGGAACGAATATAATCAAAATAAGACAAAACTAATGGTAATAGGGAAGGATCCAAAACAGGATTTCCTTAAAATTGAAGGACGAACAAATTAAATCATTTCGTTATTTGGGTCAAATTATTACTGAAGATGCGTGATGTGAAAAGATGGCAAAAACGGATTTTAGAGATAATCTAAGACGACTGACAGCCAAAAATATACGTCTAAAACTGAGGAAGATAATTTTAAACGCATATGTTTGGCAAGTAGCTCTCTACGGTTCTAAGACATGGACGTTGACCACGAGCGAAGTGAAAAGGCTAGAGGCACTTCGCTCGAGATGTGGAGCTATAGAGCAATGGAAAGAATAAATTGTCTTGATAAAAAGACTAATAAGGAAGTCCTGGAGAGAGTGAGAGAATCCAGGAATCTGATCAACATATTAAACAGCAGATGAATGTTAGGGACGTGACACACATTGCGCCATGGAGACCCAATACTGGAAGATTTTAAAGGGAAAATGCAAGACAACAGAGGAAGAGGACGGCCAAGTAATAGTTTTGTGGCACAATTACTCCAAGACACCAATACCAGGACATACTTTGACCTGAAGAGAACGGCGGAAAATAGAGTGAAATGGAGAGACAGAGTGCACATGCTAAACAAGCAGTCCTTGGACTGAGTAACCAAGAAGAAAACGTAATTGTGCGTTTGTATATACATACTACCTGCAGTCGATCTTTTTAATTCGGTTATACGTAATTCCTGTATATGCGTTTAAGGTTCATATGTTGAAATTTGGTTTTCAAATTGTCAAAAATACACGGTTCCTTGAGTTTTAATGCGTAAACCGGTATGCTTCAAATATGAGCTAATCGACACGACAGCGTTGTTGTGTTCCTTCTTGGTGCAGACAAATTTAAATCTTAATTCCGTAAGAGAAGGATATGTTGTTTAATTTGGATTGGATTGAAAATTAGTTTTTCATTTGACGACTGACACGTATTAGCACTACTGAAGAATTGCTAAATCTCTGGGACGAAACTTTGTAGCTTCTCCGTTTCGTGGCGTAGCAGAATATAATTCTGATTCTATTATAATTATCAATATCCAATATTCTAGTTTCAAAGGGATTCACTCCTGTTCCGGGAAAATATTATGTTAATTCTTATGTTGCACATTGAAACGCAGGACACAGATTCTTAGTTGTGAGGATTTCACCAATCTAGAATTAGGAAATTTATAGAAGAATAGCGCTCTCAAAATAGAAGTTTAAGTGCCTGACTCCAGTCACTAGTGTCCTTAATTTGGTTTAAAACGAAAGTGCAAGAGCATACAAGATACGACTTACATACGTGCACAACAGAATTAAAGATATTTTTCCAGAAAACTGCTCTTTGAAGCAGATGCGTGCTTATAAACCGATTTTGTTGAGTTTCGGAACTACAAATAACTTCGTTTTGTACATAAACACTGCTGGCCACCCAAAATGCAACACCAAGAAGGACACGAGATAGCAAAGCCAGATTTACTGGACACATAACAATAGATACAAAGATGAAACGATTGACCTTACAGGCCCGTGTGACTTGCGAACACGCAGACATCAATAGTTCGTGTGGCCCCCATGGCTGGCAATAATGGCCGCTACACGCCGCGGCATCGAACGAAAGAGGCTTTGCATGTGGGCTTGGGGTATGTCGGTCCAGGCTGCTTCCACACGTTTCCACAGTTCATCAGGCGCAGCCGCGGATGGTGCTTACCGGTCCACTCGGTTGCCGATCAGCGACCAGACGTGTTCGATGGCTGATATATCGGGAGGACAGACGGGACACTGCAGCAGTGACACTTGGTGGGCCGTGAATCATTGTTGCACGATGCATGCCACGTGCGGGCGCGCATTGTCTTGTTGAAACGTGGCCGCTGGCAGGTCTTACAGGTAAGGGAGGACTACAGGCTCCAAAACTTCGGAGATGTAGCGGTGGCTGTTGGGTGTACCGGCGATGCGTACCACAAGAGTGTGGGTGTCATATCCAATTGCGCCCTAACCCATAACTCCAGGCGATGGACTGATGCAGTCTCTCGCCGCGGTGCTCCCACACGCGGATCCGCCCATCGTGGTGTTGCAGGCAGAAGCACGATTCGTCGGAGAAGACAATGCCGTGCCATTCCGTAGTACAGTTGCGGCGTTTAATCGCCCACTACCGCCGCACTCGACGGGGTTGGAACGTAAATGGTAATCGGAGCAATGGGCTACGTGCGACAAGTCGCCGCTCCTTCAGACGACGTGGAACGATACGTGCTGACACAGGTTGTTGCGCAACACACCCTAATTCCTGCGCTAACGTTCGTGATGAGGAGGTGCAAGCCATCAATTCCCACCGCACAACATGCCGGTCCTCTTATTCGGTGGTGTGATGCGGCTGCGAAAATCGCTCTCGTCAGTCCGTCCGTCCCCCCTGCACCCACTGAATCCATACTCGCCTCACTGTGGCTGGGTGCCATCCCACACGTGCGCCGATGTCACGGTACGATAAACCGTTGTCGTGATAAGCCACTATTCCTCCTCTGTGGAACACCGAAACGTGCTAGAATGACTGCCGTATTCTGCGACGAGGCATCAGGAAGCTTCCCACGCACAGGTCCGGCAGCACAACACACATCCACTACTTACACCTCGCCTTATGTGCACCCTTCTTATAGTGCTTCTCGGTGACATGCCGGGCGCACATAATTTGCATATGCCCTGCAATGCTAATCGCTTGCATTTCCTCTCGCGGTGAACGCATGCTGCGAATTTCAGGCCAATCGGATGGTTCCTTCTTGGTGTTTCATTTTGGGTGGCCAGCAGTGTAAATTCGCTTGTTGAATTTCATACGGAACGCAAAATAAAACTGAGCAAATGACAAAGATGGGATAAATATTTATTATACATAGCCCACTGGCAGACAACAATATTAAAACGTAATGAAATCTAGAAATTTAAATAACAGCAGATTCTAAAGATGTGATAAAGAAAGCAATTGAGAGAATGATTAATAAATTCAGCGAATCAAAATTTAGTCACCTTGAGCTACAAGAATAACACTGGACGCAATGCACGTTATGGAAAAGCATTCAAGAAAGTTGGAGATAACCAAAGGTGCAGCTATTAATCCGCTTTTATTTATTTTCTTATCATTGATAAAATAGCACAGTTCTTAGTCATATGATTTTGATGCTAGATTCGATAATTACTTACAAAACAGGATGTTTTTGTACCTAATTCTGTGCTTACTGAATAGAATAAACGTAAATATCAAAATACGTTTGACATGCTGCCTGTGATTGGGAGATTTCTTTCGACATGTTTTCGCAAAATTATTTGACGCATTTAGGAAACACGCATTAGAATTTACCCATTTCTTTCTTCTTCACATGTTAGGAAACACGCATTAGAAATTACCCATTGCTTTCTTCTTCACATGTTAATGAGATGGCTTGGTAGTTGTCATTTATTACTTGTCAGCAAGTTTCAGTATTATGATTGCCGTTCTGCATATAAAAAATGCCAACTGCGTACACATGCCATGTTTGAAGCTTTAAGGCAATTCGGTGCAAGTTCTGATCTTCTACTGGGCGTAGAATGGCGTCTTCTAGTACTCCATATACTGTCGAAGCCAAATATACGATCAGTTTGGATATTATCCTTGTTAGAGTGCATAATATACTAAAGGTGAGCAAAAATCCTTCAAAGCATTCATGAAGGTGAGATCCCTACCGTATGCATAAATGAATGCTGCCTGCTTCTGAAGATGGACATTAAGCAGATTATCCTAGAGTCGGAATTAATCAAAATGGAACTTACCCTACCGAATGAAAAGGCGGTAAGTCATCTTATGGTCGTGATTCTCTAGTCAAGCATAAAACGCAGCATGAAACAAGAATCGCAGACTTGGAAGGACCTGAAAACCTTGAAGAAGAACAATTTGATTACTCTGATCATCACTGAGAAACACAGTTAATTAACTATATTAAACAAAACCGACTATGTCGCCAAGATATGAGAATTCATATCCCAGTGAGCTTCCGTAAAGCAAAACTTCAACCAGTCCAATGGGGTACCAACCAAAATAAGAGTGCTGTCGAGGCTGGTGAACCTACTAACATCGCTGAAGAAAGGGTACTGGGCACAAATTTGACGGCTTTACCATTTTTTGACAGCACGCAACATCGCAAATCACACGTGGAAATGTGATCCATTTTATCGAAAAGAAAAACAGCCACGTTTGTCTTTAATCCCTACCTACTGGACTGAAGTCACGCATCAGTATCCACGCAGGATGTTATCCAAGAGTAAGAAACAGGGAGAATTTCCCCCTTTAGTCGTAATGGGTAGTTTGATGTTGTCTGCTTATATTCCTAAATCACAGTTAAAGATACATGCGCTAATTTCGAGGGGCAACTTTCTGAGGTCCAACTAATTCTCAACAGACGCGTTGGATAAATCTGGAGAGAACTTAATGTCGTTGTAAAAAAATTCCGTTAGCTTAACAAAAGCGATGTATGCAGAAACAAACGGGGCCCCAATGAGATCGCCAACATATCAGATAACAGCATTGTTCTTCTATGGTCTATAGAATGAGAGATTTTACTCCATCAACAAACTACTACTATACAATTGGACTACCTCAAAAGCTAAATCATTGTTAGTCACACATATGACATCTTTTGTATGTAATATATGGCAGCACGGTACCTGCAATCCCAAAATTTTATATCAAGAAATAAATAACATTGACCCCCTAAGACTATCTCATGGGAAGAAATTAATGCAACATTCCTCTGTTTGGAGTATATCTCTCAACGAGAAGGAAATACCCAATTCTAAAGTTCAGTACAAGGACCCGACGTTAGCCACGTCTATATCTTACGGTGAAGCGTGCAGGAAAACTTATTAAACCGCTGTTTTTAGAGCTTGTTTTAGACGTGACTTTATGGTATGTTCCGATAAGTGAGCTACAACTGAAGAGATTTTGTGTATCATAGCCAATCACATGTGTCCGCACGATAATCAGTTCAGGAAGAACAATCCTTCTTACGGAAAGTTCGGAAAGGCAAGAACCTAAGAAATTGATCTATTGATGTAGATTCAGAGCAAAGCAGTATCACTGTCGTATATCTCTGGATTCACTTTCACGTTCAAAAATGTTATGAAGTGGTGTATTTGTAAGATATGGTCCTCCAGTTCTATAGGCAAATTAATGATCAATACGTGTCCACAAAATGATCATGGAGCCAATGTTAGTTTGTATAAAACATTCTTATCATACGCAGATCGGTCCAGAAATGCATACATAGGAATAACTAAGAGATCTCTCTTAGCTGAAATCGCAGAAACCAACAGGATTTTTAGGGACCTTATAGCCACGACAGCTCTCTCCAGAGAAGAAACGGAAAATTCTGCTATACCAATGTGGGAAAAAAATATTCTCACGCCTTACACAGATTTTAAAGTTTTAGCTTTTAGAGATACTGCTGAAATGTTTATTTACCACCACCATCATTGAAATGAAAACCTTACCATTGATATATCTTCAGCTTTGCGATATCTCCTGGCAAACATGACTTACTGAACCTTACAACACTTGGTATCAAACAAGTTATTTCCCTGAAATCCTATTCTGTTCTGCTTTAGGAACGTATTATAAAGGTAAGTAAAAGCTTGGTCGAACAAAATTTTGAATTCCAATTCTGTCGTTTTACTACAGCTGCACGAACTTGACAAACTCTAACTATCGGGACGAAAGCTTGGCATTTGTGCAACATATTCATTTTACACCATTAGAAATGAATTTAAAACTGCAACAGTGTAAATTAACTTACGTACTGGTATTACAGACTAATATAATTACATATTCTAATGAATCTCATGTTTTGCAATATGATATTTTGTTCTGCAATAATATGAGCTTTACATTACATATTTTAAACAAATTAGTAAATTCATTCAATGCATTGATTCTCATAAGCTTTCCAACATACCAGAAACCATTACTCAAGTTATGAGGATAATGGCTGTGGAATAAATCTCGCTCATGTGTCCTGACCTTTCTGGCCTTTAACCCCATTTCGATGAATGCGGCACTGGTCTTATGACTGGAGGAACATTAGGATAAACAGGAGAACGTCTATTTCTTGAAGAAAATCCGGCCACTTTCTTTAAACAAAAAATTACTATCCCTCGTGTGATCTTTCCAGACAGCAGGTACGGTAAATGGCATATAAAACACTTGCCTTTTCAACTATGCTCTGAGATTCACAACACAATTTGTACAATATTAATGTGGTGCACACCTTTCGTATTGGTCACCAACCTTACATCAGAAATAAAATTCATCGGCCTGGTTTATCCCTTGTGTGAATGGCCATCTGTTTTATTTTGGTGTAAAGTCAGCATACACAAAGCAAAAAGAGTCGGAATAATTAACGAACTCTCGGGACATACACTGACGGAAAAAAATCCCAACACGACGAAAAAATAGTTGTAGAGGAATGAATTGGCGGCAAAACATTTGTATAGGTAACATATTTAGTCGATTAAGGTTTCAAGATCACAGCTTATTGTAAGCACGAGAAGAGCCATTTTAAATATGAAATGCTGGTACATTAATAACCGCTGTAACCGCCAGAATGTTGAATGCAAGCACGCAAACGTTCATGCATTGTGTCGTACAGGTGCTGGATGTCAGTTTGTGGGATGGAGTTCCATGCCTGTTGAATTTGGTCGGTCAATACAGGGACGGTTAATGCTGGTTGGGGGTGACGCTGGAATTGTCGTCCAATGATGTACCATACGTGCTCGATTGGTGACAGATTTGGTGATCTAGCAGGCCACGTCAACATGTCGACACTCTGTAGAGCATGTTGGGTCACAACAGCGGTATGTGGGCGAGCGTTATCCTGTTGGAAAACACCCGCTGGAATGCTGTTCATGAATGGCAGCACAATAGGTTGAATCACCAGACCGACGTACAACTGTGCCGTCAGGGTGCGTGGGATAACCACGTGAGTGCTCCTGCTGTCATATGAAATTGCTCCCCAGATCATAACTCCAGGTGTAGGTCCAGTGTGTCACTGCCGCAGACAGGTTGGTTGCAGGCGCTAACCTGGCCTCCTTCTAACCAACACACGGCCATCACTGGCACCCAGGCAGAACCGGCTTTCATTAGAAAACACAACAGATCTCCACTCCGTCCTCCAATGAGGTCTAGCTTGACACCACTGACGTCGCAAACGGCAGTGGTCTGGAGTAAGTGCAATGCACGCTACAGGGCGTCTGGTTTGGAGCTGTCCTTCAAGTAACCGATTTGTAAAAGTTCGTTGTGTCACTGTGGTGGCAACTGCAGCTCTAATTGCTGCCGCAGACGCGGTACCATGCGCCACGGCCATACGCCGTACACGGAGGTCTTCCCTCTCAGTAGTGCCACGTGGCCGGCCGGAACCCAGACTTCTTGAGGCAGTACCTTCCTTTGACCACCGCTGCCAACAATCGTGCACAGTGGCTACATTCCTGCCAAGTCGTTCTGTAATATTGCGGAAAGAAAATCCACTTTCTCGTAGCCCTATTACACGACCTCGTTCAAACTCCGTGAGCTGTTGATAATGGCTTCTTCGTCTTTTTAAAGGCTTTCTTGACTAACATCAACACCCTACGTCGAATTTCAACGATTCCTAACGCTCACGAACGTTACAGCGCGTATTTACAGCAAACCTGCTTTGCATGTTCCGAGGCGCTACTAGCGCCACACGTATGCGCCGAGCGCGAAATTTGCATAGACGTCATCTTACAGATGTACTCTCACAGCCTGCCAACTGTCGTTTATCTAACATAATCCCTTCTTGGTGTTGGGATTTTTTTCCGTCAGTGTATTTCATTCAAAAACAACTGACGATACCTGAAAAGGTGTGCGAATATTGCATGCTAGTCTTTGTGAACGAAGACTCATGGTATGCTGAGATAAAAACACTAAATAAACTCCAGCACCTGAACTCTTGTTTTCAGAGTTTCCGACAACGATTGAACAACATGGGAAATACAGTAATCATTGTTATAGCAGAAATCATACGTGATAGAACCAAACGGTTCGCAGATTTATATTCATCTCAATAAGAAAAACTGCCTTTCGTACAAGAAACTAAATGTATGTTAAATAGACCAAGTATTTAGATGATTTTCACCTTGGATCTCGCCCTTTGGATTATTGCTATAATTATATATAGCCAGTGCTGTTAATACCCACCAGATGGAGACGTCTCAGTATATGAGCCCATCTTACGGATTTATGATGTCAGATGCTGAATTAACAAGAAAAACACACATAGCTCCGTGCATTGTTGGCCACTCTGGTGTAAAGCTAACGCGCACGGCTAGTTATCGAGAGATTCGGGATTCAATTCCCCGGCGGTGGCCGAATAACAATTTTTTGGTTGCTGTGCGTTACTTAACGTGGAAAGAACAATGGATTTATTTATTCAACTGACGTCACGTATTTAGATGATTTTCACCTAAATTCCTCACGTGCACTTACTTTTCCAGTCATGATTTTCACTTACAATTCCATTAATCTGCTGTGTCAAGCATAGCAGTAGGTTTTGCAAATATTTTCGTTGTTTATTACCAAGTAGGTGCAATTAAAATTTTTCCACATTTCTTGTTTGATATTTTTCTGTTAAAAACATTCCTGTTAAAACGTTTGGAATGTCAGCCGCGAGAATTTAACATCATGAGCGTATACATTTGACACAAATCTTGCAAACACTTGGGCAAGCACAACCTAAAATTTTAGTTTTAATACGAGTGTAGGAAAAAATCTCCTAAAAAGAAGGAACAAAAAGAACAAAAAACGTTTGGGTATAAAATACTAAGTAGTTTACAACATGCCTAAGCTGTTGCAAAACGTTAACGAATAATCATTTGTCCTCAAAGGATGGACTTGATTATTCTCTCAATTAAAATTATAGTTGCATGCTTACAATCCCAGACACTGAGGGTCATTATAATATTATTTCGTGTTGTGCGTAACGTATGAAAACATAGTACTAAGTCATTGCACGATGCATTCCCATGTAAACATTTCCTCAAGTATTGCACTCTACTGTATTTATTACATCACGTTAAAAAGCTACATATATAATTTAAAAAACGCAAGATCTTTCGCAGCAGCAGCTACAACATCAGAAGGTAACACAAAGCATATGGATCCAAACTTCTGAAACAGTGTTAACATGATGGAAAAGAAACTACATAGCGCCTCCCGACGGTACAATAGTGACATACAAAACCGAAATACATTCGTAACGCCCTCTGTAATAATAAGCACAGAAATAATAATATGTATAATTATAAAGGTAACGATAGTCCAACACGTCCTTCTAGGACAGAGTAATAAGGTATGCCATAGCCTCATTGAAACATTTATTACCAAACTGGTAAATACGCATGCTTTCCATGTGCAATAAAGAAACTTTGTCCTTCGGACAGTGAGACAAAAGATGCGAGATATTCCAGTCAGGGACGTGAGTACCACCACTGACCAGGCGATAGAGAGAAGTTTCCTACCAGGAGTTTATACGTTAGTTGCTAGTTCAGTGCAGCTCTTAATAAACTGTGCTAGCACATACATTGTCACATCGCACTACATGGGTCTCTGTAATTCCGTATCAGTACAGTTGTGTGCTATGGAGATGGTGCGAATGTGAACTCTTTTGTTCTTTCGCAGATATTTGTGCAAGCTTTGACGCAGCACAATATCTGTACCACCGTGAATTTAGATATGTATATGACTATGTAAAACTAATATCCCAAAGGTAGTTGAAATTTAACAACCAGAAGTTTCGAATGAAGAAAATGCAAGTTACTTCTCAATTTTTTTCTGTAACTATGGACATTAGGGACTCGCCTAGAAATAATTTATACTTATGAATAAAATCCAGATTTTTCAATAAACCACTGAATATGTTTTGTCTAGCACAGAAACTTTAATAACTTTAGTGACGTAGCAAGTCAGCAAAGATTGTTTGGCCAGAAGCCCTTATATTTTTAGGAATGCATAGTGTTCTTCCAATTCGGAAACAAACACAAATTACTTTCATTTTGAGGTATTATAAATATCATTGACATAATAAGATGTTCACATAGTAAGCCTTCGCAAGAAATTTATTTTACACACTAGAAGCTGATTCTACTGATAACACATGATTGTAAGGTTCTTAACTTTTATGAGCACTAACCTTCTGTAAAATTCCCTATTCTCTCTGCACATATGCTTTTTCTTAACCTGAAGGTATGTGCTTCATGTCGGCGATGTTTACGTGCTAATAATGACATTAGACATTTCCTCTTTCAGTGGCAGGAAGCAGTCTGCTTAAAATACCTACGGTTTTTGATTAAGGACGTCAGCAGATGTACAAATTTCTTGAGGGTTTAGATATTTACAAACGGTGTACAGATACCGTATCCTTTCAAACCACTAAATAAAAAAAACGAACTTCGATGCGCTTTCAACTCAGAAGAACGTAGTGTCCCCTGGACAGGACATAGAGTGTATTTCAATCCCTTCTAAAATGACGCTGACAATAACCCCGCTGTTGTGGTTCTTTCTATAACTAGATACCCAATTTATCCTTTCCAGAGGGTAAATAAGTATGCTAATAATCATTGCGAGTTTAGACTGCTCTAACAATCCGGCATTCAGATTATTATGGATGACTCAAGAATAATATTAGGAAAGGCGCTTTCATGACATAGATACCGCTGTTTTTTGGCTTTCCCAAATGTTTTCCACAAGACACAAGCATGCATTTTATGGACGCAGAACGGCATAAAATATGATCACAGGTCCTATTGTAGCCATGCCGGAAACAGCAGCTCAACTCCTTTCGATATTCGGGAAAACGCTTAAAGGTGTTTTTTAGAATAAATTAACAGCATCGAAACACGAGTGCTTTTCCGTCTGTAAAGAACCCTTACAGGAGAGTAGCAAATTGGTGAATATGCCAATACATTACAACCTATGTTCAAACCATAATGTGATGTTCCACTGCTATTCAGATGAGATGATTAGGATGGATGTTTGTTATATAACAACACCTCTACGACAGGTGATAGAGTTTTACCGGATTTATTTCCAGCTCCTTTGACGTTAACGTACGTCGCAATTTCAAACTATGGCTTTTAAATTCACAATAATGAATTTCCATTCGCCAATCTTTGCAATTTTTCAAGATTTTGCACTATTTTCTTTGAAAAAAACTACACCATATACACTGCTGGCCAGCCAAAATGCAACACCAAGAAGGACACAAGATAGCAAATCCATATTTACTGGACATATAACAACAGATACAAAGATGAAACGATTGAGCTTACAGGCCCCGTGCGACTTGCGGAACACGCAGACCCTCAATAGTTCGTCTGGTCCCCATGGCAGGCAATAACGGCCGCTAAACGCCGCGGCATCGAACAAAATAGGTTTTGGATGTGGGCTTGGAGTATGTCGGTTCAGGCTGCTTCCACACTTTGCCACAGTTCATCAGGAGTAGCCGCGGGTGCTCCTTGTCGGGCCACTCGGTTGTTCATCTGCGACCAGGTGTTCGATGGGCGACATATTGGGAGAACAGGCGGGCCACGGCAGCAGTGACACCTGGTGGGCAGTGAAGAATTGTTGCACGATGCGTGCCACGTGCGGGCGCGCATTGTCCTGTTGAAACGTGGCTGCTGGCAGTTCCTGCAGGTAAAGCAGGACTACAGGCTCCAAAACGTCGGAGATGTCGCGGTGGCTGTTGAGTGTACCGGCAATGCATACCAGAGGGTTACGAGTAACATATCCAATTGCGCCCTAAACCACAACGCCAGGCGACGGACAGGTACGGTGATTCATAATGCAGGCGTCTTACATTCTCTAGCCGCGGTGCCACCACACTCAGATCCGACCATCGTGGTGTTGCAGGCACAAGCGGGATGCGTCGGAGAATACAATGTCGTGCCATTCCGTAGTCCAGGTGCGGCGCTCAATTGCCCACTGCCATCGCACTCGCCGGTTGGTGTAACGTCAATAGTAATTGGAGCAATGGTCTCCGTGCGACAAGTCCCCGCTCCTTCAGACGACGTCGAACTGTACGTGCTAACACAGGTTGTTGCGCAACACACCCTGATTCCTGCGCTAATGTTCGTGATGTGGCGGTGCGAGCCGTCAATGCCCGTCGCAGAACAAGCCGGTCCTCTCGTTCGGTGTTGTTCCGCGGTGGCGACAATCGCCAACGCCGGTATGTACGTCCTTCCTGCACCCACCGAATCCACACTCGCCTCACTGTGGCTGGACGTCACCCCACACGGGCGCCGATGTCTCAGTACAATAAACCGCTGTCGCGATAAGCCCATTTTCCTCCACCGTCGAACTTCTACAATTGCTGGAATGACTGCCGTATTCTGCGACGAGGCATCAGGAAGCTTCCCACGCACAGGACCGACACCACAACACACTTCCACCACTTACACCCCGACTTCTGTGCACCCTTCTTATAGTGCTTCTCGGTGGCGTGCTGGGTGCACATGATTTGCATATGCCCTGCAATGCTAATCGTTTGCATGTCCTCTTGCGGGCGACGCATGCTGCGAATTTAAGGCCAATCGGATGCTTTCTTCTTGGTGTTGCATTTTGGGTGGGCAGCAGTGTATTTATCTAATCATAAAACTATTAACTGGGCAGGCACTGTCCCCAGTATCGGGGTATTAAAAAGGAAACAGCACTTACAAAAGACTCCGTTGCGAAAAATAAATATTAGAATAAAAAAGGGCCCTTTTCAGAGCCGCGGTCAGTAAAAACTTATTGAAAAAGTTGCTTTTCGTACTTATTTAGAGACACTGTTGTAAAAAAATTATAAAATAAAAAAGGGCTCTTCACAGTGCCGGGTCACTGGGGACGTATCTTGTGTTCCTTCTTATTTTTCTAACTAATTCTTTCATTTCTTTATCTCAATAGATATGCACACTTTTTGTTCTGCTGAATTGATACGAAATCATAGCTTACGTAACATATTTTAGAACTGTTATACACAGTCGAAACACATTATTGTGACCACCTCCTACTTTTGCCGTCAACAGCGCGTAGCCAATGAAAGAAGGAAATCGTCGTGAGCTGGCTTGGAGGGTATATAAGGTGCGCTGAGGCAATCTGAAAACATACCACCCATTTCTGTCATGGATAAAAGGACCGATTTATCAGATTAGAAAAATGGATGATTATCGGCTTTCGGGACCAGAGTGGCAGTATTTCTGATACAGCGCAGTTTGTGAACTGTTCGCGTGCTGCTGTGGTTAAAGTGTATCCGGATTGGAGAAATGACACTAAAGCCAATAAGCGACATGAAAACTCTCCAGCACCACGGACTATTGATGTGAGAGGTGAACGTCGAATTCGAAGGTGTGGGAGGGCCGATCAGCTCGCTAAAGTGGAGCAACTCACTGGCCGAACGAACCAGGGGGCTACCGGAAGTGTGTATAAAACGACTGTTCAGCGAACCTTGCTGCGTATAGGGCTCCGATGCAGACGGATGGTCACTGCACCTATACTAACGACGGTGCATAGGTGGAAAAGGCTTACATTTGAACGACAGTAGTGGAATTGTACCTCCGCTGATTGGCAAAGAATTGCCTTATTCGATGAGTCCCGTTTTCGGCTTCATCGAACGGATGGATGTTGGCTTATAAGACTAGAAACATCGGAGAACAAACACTCTTCAGCAATTTCTGGAAGAACACAAGCTGGTGGGGACAGTGTTATTGTCTGGGGAATGTTTTCATGGCATTCTCTGTGTCCATGCATACATGTTGAAGGCACTATGGACCGAGTTCGCTATGAATCCATTCTTGCAGACCAAGTACACCCATACATTCTGATTGTTTTCCCTGGGGCGGATGGGATCTTTCACACGAAAATGCGACCTGTCATACAGCTAGAAATGTTCGAAAGTGGTTGAAAGATCGCGATGAAAACTTCAAAGTACTTCCCCGGTTTTTTAATTCCGCAGGACTAAACCCAAATGAGCATCTGTGGGACCACCTCGATCGTGTTGTTCGCTCTATGGATACTACACCACGCACCCTCCAGCACCTGACAGCTGCACTGCAGTCATCATGGCTCCACTTTGCTGTGAGCACCTTCCAGCACCTAATTGAGTCCCGCCCGGTCCGTCTAGCTGCCGTCCCGGCTGCACACGGCTGGTGGTCACAATAATGTGACTCGACTGTGTATTAAAACAAAGTATACAACATACACAATTTGAAAGTACGTTGAGTGTATTAATTTTTATTTGTAGTCTCTTACTGATATTAACTGATAAGAATATCTTATTGCATAAGTTCTAATGACAACACACATTTTAACGGAAAGGTTATTCTGGTGGGAGGGCGCATGCTTAAGCAATCGATCATGCTTTTAGTCGGCGCATGTGACTCGGCTTTAAGCACGTTACCACATCACCGATTCCTGCGGCTTGCTGTGAAGCCAAGATCAGAAACGTGTGACAGTTTCACGATGAAAGACCTGTTTTCGCACTGACGGAATTTGTCGCTTTTGCTCGTGAAATGTCAGCCGTTTTTGAAGCTGCTTTTACGGATCTAAGTGGCGTTTCAATGCGGCTTAATTAGATTGCATGATAATTCAGAGGGTAAAATTTCCGGATCATGTATAATATTCAAGTACAGGAATTTGCGCTCCTTCCTTTTGTTAGTGCAGGCTGCAAATACAGCTTTTATGGAACAGCGTATTTTAAATATAACTAATCTCAAACAACCTTAGAACTAAGTTTTCATATAATACATTTCGAAAATATTATACTGCACAATATATAGTTTCCGAAACTTTCCAGAAAAGTGTATGGATCACAAGCAGTTATTGAGGAATTGTTATTGCACTTGTAGTAAATATTTGTAAAGGTCATTTTTTTAAATAAAAAAAACTTACCTCTGGTAGAATATAAATATGCTTAGCACTTCTTCTAACTCTAAGGGAAACTTAAGGTGTCATTAAATCTTTGTCAGTAGCTCAGAAGTATACACTGAGTGGACAAAATACCCGAGATACCTACATAATAGCGCGCTAGGCCTCTAGAACGAATCACAGCCTATGCTCACCAAGCTATCGGATCTACCAGGTGCCGTAGGTTTTCCAGGGGTACCGCCAGCCATTCATGGTAAAGCATTGTATACCCCCCCCCCCCCAGGATCGTCGGTCTAGGATCCAGTGGTCTTATGTCCTGCTCAACGGCATCCCAGAAAGCACCCTCAGAGTTTTAATACGGGTACCTCAGGGGCGACCTGCTCTTTCCAAATTCACGTGAGTGTTCCTTGAGAAATGCCTAGGCGGTTGCTGCACGCAAGGGTGGTGCATTGTTCTGCTGAAACAGAACATCGGGCTCAAGATGCGCTAAGGCCATGAAAGCGTGTACGTGAACAGCCATCATACGCTGGTAGCCGTAGAAGCTAACAGCCTGTCCGGACACGCAGACACGCTGAGGGACGTAATGGGTCCCATGAGTATGATCCCCGAACCATCACAAAATGATCAGAGCCAACATGCAAAGAGGCATTAGCTACATGTTGCACACGCCACACCCGTACCTTTTAGTCAATGAGGTAAAGCTGAAAACGGAATTAATTTGTCCACATAATGTGGTGCCAATATGCTGAGGTGCATTTTCGATGTTCCTGGCAGCCAGCCATGTGTAATTTTTGAAAACAAGCATTCAGTTCAGACACAGGACTAGACTGTCGGATCTTGTAGGCCAGGTTATGCACGTGTGCCGTAGCGTTCTGTTGCTGACGCTGCTTTTCACTGAGACATTTAACCTGATGTGGTTTGCGCCACTGGTGCCAAGCGGTCAGTCTTTTCTGGCCAGGATTGCCTAATTCGACACAGGTAATCAATGACGTGTGATCGGTCACCTCTTGCCGTCTTGGCACTGGTATGTCCGTCGCTGGTAAAATGCTCGCGGTACACTCTTAATAAGGTTGCCCTCAAGCATCCTAGGGTTCTTACGAGTTGAGCGATAGAATGACTAATCTGTCTTCAGCCTACTAAGCGTCCACGAAAAAGGTCGATGAGATCTGCAACCTTTGCCCATGTTCGTGGATTGCGATACAATATTAGAAAGCCCTGCTGTCCCCCTATTATATAGAAATGACCGAAGGTTAAGGAACTACCGCGTAGTAACACAACGAATGCAACAGGCCACACCGTTGGCGCATTGGTGTAAGCGATGGCTTTTGATTATTGGTCTGAAATGGATCCGGGTTCGAATCCCATTGAGGCATGTATGGTGTGTTTGTCTTACGGCACTGTATCTCTTCCGTCCCTGGAACCAGTGGTCCTAAATTAGGGACGGGGGACTGCTTATAGCCAATTGAATTGCTCATGGTGGTCGTTAAACTTCCAATAAAAAATGTAAGAAAGGAACATATTTAAAAAAACAAGTACATTAATTTCGAGAGTTGGTTACACTCTGAAGTAAACACAATGCAAACCAAGAAGTATTACGAAGTACGACATGAGTGTATCCTTCTAAACTTACAAAAGGTAGGATAGGAAGTGCATAAAAATGTACATCCAAAATCAGAAAGAACGTTTTTCACTTTGCCAAAATGACACATCAAACCTGAACAAATTCCCCTGGAACGGCCTCGGACGAATACACTTAGCAGTTCGAGAAACGTTTTCTGTATTTTACCTGGGTAATTAGAAATTCCATGAGCTATGTACAGAAATGCTCATTGGAATTTTTTCAAATTAGACTTGTGAGGTCCTTTAACAGTTGAACCCCATAAGAATGAAGGCGTAAGCTGATTCTGCATTGCCTTTATTTGCATTCTGCCTTCCATTTGATGATATAACCGAACGTTTCATGAATTGTGATGTCCGCTCTTTTTGAGACTGATGAGAAATTAATTTTAATACAATATAGTTCTGAAAAAATACTTAAAAGTTCATTGGACTGCTTTTTCCTTACATATACCAAACAGTACAGTTGCATTTGTGGTTTAATACTATATCCAAACCACGAACCCATCAACATATTTTTCTCTTTTATTCACCATGAATAATTTATTTGTCATATTCTGGTCATTTCATTATTTGTTGTTATAATGTTTTTTTTTTTTAATTTCGGGTTAGAAAATCGTTTTATTCATTCAAAGGAAATTAATTTTCTGTATGGAATATAAGGTTGAACGAAAAACAAAGCATTATATCAATAAGATTTCTTCTAGAGATATCAGAATACGTCAGATGGTCCTCTCATTTTCAGGTAAAAGGTTTAATGACGTAAGAAATTCATACAGGCTATGCTTATTTTATAAAATACAGACCATTGCTCTCTATAATTCTTTGCAACCATTCTACGAGAATTACCATTCCACGAAGAAATTCCTCGGCATTTTTAAAGCACGGGAACCATCTAATACCGGATTCCGTAACCACAAATGAAGTAAAGTACGTCCTTGAGAGAAATGATCATCGAGCGAATCAGGTGGTAACCGGATGGAACAAGATCTAGACTGTCTCGTGAATGGCGTAGGATTCAAGTGCCTCCAATTCCTATAGTTCCAAGTGGACCACTCAGGAAGCATGGCTTGAGGCATTATCTACCTGAAACAGGGCCTAATTCGATGAGAGATGCATAGCGGTGGCGCAGAGCATCATGGACCTGCTGCAAATGTTGGCAAAGAGGTTCCGCAGCCACACCATTCGCAGGCGTTACCACTGCACAGGAACTTCACAATTTCCCAAATGGTAAACATGACTTTCCTCCAAAACCAAACCTTTCTTTCTTTCCAAAACCACGGTGCCCAATCGATGCTGGCAAAATTTTGCACAGTAATGAAAGCACAAGGTTTTGAGTTACTCAAACTGAGATAAAGTTCTGACTCACTTTTTTATATTCACGACAGCATATTAAAAACTTTAAACCATTCAAAGCTAAATTCTTAAAAAAAATGGTCGGCGATTATTCCTCATCGATGCCTTATATCATAAAACACATACGTTTCATATTATGATATTTTCCGAATTGCTCAAATGTATCTGTTGAAGAATTTTCTGCGAAGTCCTGAGTATTTATTTCTGACAGATTTCAGGAGTATTTATTTCTGACAGATTTCAGGAGTATTTCTAGGACACCTTTGGCAGAAAAATCATAATATTAGAAGACCCTTAAAAAATATGCTCGTGCGCTTTTGGGCAAATGTAGAACATTTTTTTAAATAAAGTAGCTTAATTACCTCCTCGTCTGGAGGTGGATACCACTTTGTTCCACCAATCAATTGTTTTTTAAAAGTAAACGTTACACAGCGGTTACCTGCGTAAAACAGTTCCACAATTTAACAGTAAACCATTAGAGATATATGGACAGTCTTCCAGTTTCTCAATAAGAGAGCGATTTCTTTAACGTGGGAGCGAAATGTTGCTTAAAGTTACTTAGTACTGTTCGAGCAAGTCGACTTAATACGTTTTTCGTTAGCGGGATCTAAAACTTCAGAGGTCATCCTTTTTTCTTGGGAAGTTTCAACTGGGAACTGGACAAATGAGCAAACATACTATTTGGGAAGTTGTTTTTTTGTAAGCGAACGCATTAGAAACACGATCGCCTAAAGACATCATTCTAGAAATGAAATCGTCCTTTATTATTGCCATTCTATGTGTATATATTGCGAATAAAATTATCTGCATTTAATGTAAAAATTTTCCATTTTTCAGATCGTTTAAATTAGCATTTTTGGAACAAGTGCTCGGCATAAAATTTATGTGGAACTACCGGTCGAACGCAGGACATATAGTTTCACATACATTATTTCCTGTGTAACAGTGTATGCACGCAGGGTATATCAGTCTAAATTAGTATTATTAGAATAAGGGCCCAGCATAAAATGTATGCGGATCTAGTTTCTTCGCGGTTCAATGATGTGTGCGCGTGTACCCCTTCAAAACGTAAACAATTTGAAATATAATGGAAAATACTCGATAGCACTGAGATGCGAAAGTAAATCCTATCCTGATTTGGGAATACAAAATATGCTTACCATCATTGAAATCACCTGGAAATATGTTTCTAATCTGTAATTTGTTCAATATCAAAATTTTTAATATTTTCATGTTTTTCAGAAAGAGGAGTTTTTGCTAATGGTTTCGAAATGTAGATAAAGCATTTTTTTCCATTTTTAACGAATCCCACATTGTTTCCGAAGGGTATCGCGAAACGCTAATGAAACAGTAATCTTATTAGAAAGTACACGGATTATATTAGGTATGCGTTGATATAAATTAACTTACAGAAAAATATTCAATATTTTCTTCGTATAAATGCATTAAATAAAATTTTCTCAAGTGTTCTAAAAAAGATATTTTTTGAATTTGTTAAACGCCTTCTGATTTTCTTGGAGGGTTGGTTGAACAAAATTTAGATAAGAATTATTTAAAATTTTTTGTGACAAACAACGCGTCTGATAAGCTCCAATCAAAAATTGAAAGAGCCTTTTCAAAAGTGATTTGCTATATTCTGAAAAAAAATGTTTTTTTCGCAAATACGAGAATTCTGCGTCCGATGGCTAAAGTAAATAAACAAAAACGACGACAACGGATTTCCTGGGATAGGGAGCTGGTCTTTGGACTTGTTAATTGCATTAATGAATTATTGATATGCAGGTTAATATTCTAAAAAGAAAGAAAATTAACGTTTCCTAATGTAAAACAATCCCTATTACTAGAAACACAAGATATGTGCAGTATATACAACCGTAAAGGTACACCATGGCAACCACATTGTATCTTAAAAGGGATTATCGATTTCGTAAACAAACACCTTTAGTGCTTTCATCCAACATTTTTTTGTATACAATTTCAGCAAATAATCTTTCAGGACAGAACCGAGAATGACCTTTGGATCCTGAAAAATTCGGCATAACAGGCAATTCAATAAACTGATATTCAAAGCCTTATGAATTTCATGCCACGTGGACACGTGGTTATCGCCACTTGTAGCGTCTGTAATGAATATTGGGTATTGTATCTTCCTTTACACTGTAATCACTATTGCTGATGAACATGTCTTACATCGTAAGTACTCTGTCATATAAATTACATTTTGCCATCTTGTGTCTTTATTGGATATTCATTTTTTATAAAGTTCCGTATTTTATGAATAGCAATTTCTTACATTAGTTTAATCTTTTCATATTTATTTTTAATAAAATTACAAATTTCCCTGGGACATGAAAGTTAGTTCTCCAGAAATCTGAAACTTTATACAATAGCTCACAAATTTAATTGCAACAGCAATGCATTTGTGAAAAATGTTGGTATTTTATGCGAGACCAAAGGTCGCCCGCTAGAAAAAAGTTGACCGTTGGAAAAGTCGCTGTTAGACTTTTGGTCTCAAGCTATGCGAGTGCTACCCGCTCGAAGGAAAAATGCTTAGCAGAAATTTTGGCACCTCTCACTACATGTTCCACGTACTCAATCTCAAGCTCCACACAGGCTCTGAATATAATTAACGCATATAAACATCTAGACATACCCTTTATTATGCAGTCCTTAGATCTTGAATCGCATTTGCTGAGCATTTTTGTTAAATCAATTCATGAGATAATTGAATCCAAGTTAAAAACATCAAACCAATCTTTACCCGAGGAGATACAAGGCACTGTGTTTGCTTTGAAACTTATTCAAAAGCGTACGTATTTTAAGTTTGACGACACAATCTATCGTCAATGCAGTGGGGCAACCAATGGCTCCCTCACTGTCCAAAATCTTAGCAGAAATTATTTTAGAATTTCTTGAAGAGCAGACCTAATTCGTGTAAAAAGCCTTTATGTGAGATATGTCGATAATATTCTGGTATTCTGAAAGTACATTACGGACGACTTACAATTTTTTACTAAGTAGTAAGGTTGCGCCACTAGGCTCGCTACGCTCGTTTCCAGAGTAGCGCTGAGGCCCTGCAGCCCGATCTCCAAGTATATCACATGAAATAACAACTGGAAAATTCATATAAATTTCAATTTTTATTGCATTTCTAAGCAAATAAGACTTGTCATTCCGAAATTACCGAGTTTTTTTTTTTTTACTGTCGTTAATTTTCGGAAGGTCGGACTTTTGTTTTTTGAACTTACGGCACTTACTAAATTTAAAAAGAATAAAAAAGCGGTCCCAAAAGTATTTCCGTAAATCGTTATGCTAAACCGTTAAAGTGGACGTCAAGTAATTTTGCTTCCTATACTTCCAATGGAAAAACGTTTCTACACATTTCCTTCACAAATATTGTGTTCCCAAGGATAAAAATTTGAACATCGATTAAAATAACTTCATATTATAACTTGGAATACTTTATATTTCCTAAAACCTAACCATAATTATATAAAAAATCAATAACATTTCCTTTGGTGGTGATGGAACCAGAAAAAAGATGGCGCGACCTGTACTTTGATGACGTCAGTAGACAAACAAATGTTGGAATGAATAAATATGGTTATGTTTTAGAAAATATTAAGTATTGCAAGTCATAAAATGAAGCTAATTTAATCGATGTTCAAATTTTCCTCCTTGGGAACGCGTTAATTGTCCAGAAAAAAGATGGCGCGACCTGTATTTTGATGACGTCAGTAAACCAAAAAATGTTCGATTGCATAATTATGGTTATGTTTTAGTTGATATCAAATATTCCAAGGTTATAAAATGAAGCTATTTTAATCGATGTTCAAATTTTCATCCTTAGGGAACGCATTAATTGTCCAGAACAAAAATGGCACGACCTGTACTTTGATGACGTCAGTAGACAAACAAATGTTGGATTGCATAATTATGGTTATGTTTTAGAAGATATTAAGTATTCCAAGTTATAAAATGAAGCTATTGTAATCGATGTTCAAATTTCCATCCTTGGGAACGCATTAATTGTGAAGAAAATGTGTACAGAAGTTTTTCCATTGAAGGTATAGGAAGCAAAATAACTTGAGGTCCAGCTTAAACAACTGATATAGTTTTACCAACAAAACATATGCATAATAGATTCTCTGCAAATAACAGCCATGGTGACCATGGCAGCAGATCACGAGACCAGAGCGTTCCTCTGTGGTTATCGTGAAGACAGACAAGCCGTTCGTTTCTTTCCTTTGTGTCTTTAAAAAATGCTTAAAAATCAGAAAATGAATTTTTCCTAATTTTTCTTTTTGAAACAAATGGACGATAGTTGTAAGTGTAGGCTGTTAACATTGCAATGCGGTATAATTTATAGTTTGCCATATATCCGTTTTTTTAATAGATCCCATCGCGAAAAAGGGAATTTTGTAAAGTATAGAAATTTAATTTCTCGGAAACTAAATTGAAATCTAAAAAAAAGGGCGACGAAGTGCAAACCTCGGTCATGGCACTACATGCCTACAAAGTTTCGTGGTTCTGTTGCTGTTAGTGTCTCCGGAACGCGACCTGATAGCACTTTTTTTGCTTACCTTAAATTTGAAATACAATAGCTCTTGAAGTTTCCCTAGAATATAGAAACGGTTTATTTCAGCGTGTTGTCGAAACAATTCTCTACAAATGATGTAAATTTCATATTTTTGTGTTCAATACGTTTTGCTTTGCGAGCTAGGAAAGCAAGAGTGTCCCGAAATTTCTAAAACAACGGCAGTTACGTTTTTTTAGAATAGAGAGATATGTCGTCGTAATTTCCCACGATAAAGTTTAACTTGGAAAGTGAAAAGGATTAGTGCTTATCTTTCTTGGATATTACTTTAGAAAAGAAATTCATTATCTCAGACTTCGCGATAGTCGGTTTACCGTAAACCCACGTCCACTAGCTATCTCATTCCGGCACAGTCCTTCAACCCAATGACGTATAAACTGTCTACCATACGGTTTCATGTATAAAGAGCAATTACTCACTCGTCAAACAAAAAAAGTCGACGATTAGATTTTGAAAAATTTGTGAAACATCGAGAAACCATGGCTATTGTGAATGAGTGGTACATAGTATCTTATGAAAAATGTGGAATGAACGTTATATCAACCTAACCAGAGAAACCTCATGCATTAAGTATGCCGGATCCATCGAATGTACTCCAAAATTAGCTAATATTTTTAAAAATGTGCGCGAACGACCTGGATTAGGTTTCGGCATTAAACCATGGAACATTCTTTCAAGTCATAAAAAAGACCGACACCTAGTGGACATGAGTAATAGATTCTGCATTTATCGCATCCCACTCAAAGCGACTTACCCAGGAGGAGAGGATCAGGAATATATTGGTTCTGCTTCAAGAACATTGAATACTAGAATTAAAGAACACATGTTAACGTCCATGCTGGTGCCACGACAATCACACTATCTCTGTTAGTGAGCTCGTGATCACACTACCCTCTTTGGAAGTATGTGACAATTCAAGTCACCCCAGGTAAGAAAACTCATTAAACTTTAATTGAAAGCTTTTTTATTATATGGAAGGGACATTCCTCTTGCTATGAGTATGTTCGACATATTATACCAAAACCTTGTACTTTTCTATTCACTAGCAATAATGGTCATTATGTACTAAATGAATCAGTTACAGTTTAATCGCTAATCAATATCGTAATCAAGTGCATATGTTTGGATCTTTTTACACCACGTGGCATATTGTAATTCGTCATATGCGATATTATATAAGTGTTTGTGTCTAGCCCACTTTCCCTCTTTTTAACTTGCCTGATGATAAACCCCTATGCGGGAGACCAAAAGGTCTCATATTTTTAAATTTTTAACTTAATCATTCAGTTTGAATAAATCTTGACTGATAGCCCCAAGGTGGACTTCAGTGTACATCGTGCATGGACGGTATCTTTTATTATTGTACGTTTTCTACACGAAATACTTCATTATAATATATGTAAAATAATTTGTCAAATTTGAGTCATTTTTGTCTGTAGGTAAGGATGTGCGTAGATATGGGATACGCAGATATGGAAACGGATGGCTGCGAGGGCATTCTCGTTTTGTGAACATGTACTTCATTTCAAATATGCTTTAAAGTACATGTATTTAATTAATGATACTTACCTTCAATTATCATGCCATTTTTCTGTCCATATAAGTAAAAGCGTGTCCTTAAATGGAGGAGAAAATGAAGTCCTTTAGAAATACAGAACGCAATACCTTGAAAATTTTACTGTTAAGTGTCATTAAGTATGATTACTGAAAAGAGCAAATTTTTCTGAAATTGTTATGGTGTCATGAACAAAAAAAAATTCAAGTTGTTTAGATGATTCTCATTGTAGAAAAAAAATTCAAACTTTCTGCAAGTATTGTGTTTCATACTTTACGGGGTTTCCAAATTTAAGATATTTGAATGTTTCTTGTTTCCAGAGGAAGGGGTTTAAATCCGAAGACTTTTGCTAAACATCATCAATCGATTAGTTAGCTGATAACTGTCTAAACAAAATTTTAAAAAATAAGTAATTAAAATTTAAATAAAGTTCTATAAGGATTAATTGCCAAATTTCAGTATGTTGTTTCTGCCTTTTTTTTTGTCATTGTGGACTAGTGTTGATTTAAAGTGTAAGAATTATATCTGAGTGCCCGTTAGTGCTTCTGTCTGAAAAGTTCTTTTCGATTGGAATTTTGTTACTAAGACAAACATGAAAACAAATAAGTTTTAACCGAAAGCAGTTGGTATTGTTTAAAATTTGCAGTCAATACTGTCTTAAAGTAAAAAAGAATGAAAAAGGAATCGTCAACTCATTACAGTGAAAGCCAAGAGCACGTTAAAGTTTTCCCCCAAAAAACATTTGGAAGTGAATGAGAACCTGAAACCTTTAATCCAATATCCTCTCACTGGAAACCAAAGTTATTAGGCAGATGGAAAGAAATTGCCTAAACCAAATACATTAACATACAAAATATTCTTTATTATCTTAACTGTCGTAGCTGATGTTGAATTACTGTACATAAAACTTTAATCTAAATGATGTTGTTACTGTGCATTTATATTTCCAGAAAACACAAATGGATCACTAAATTTTTTGAACAATTATAAATAATTTGTCATTGTCTTTATTACAGTTAAAGTCTATGTAAATTCCAGTGCTGAAGTGGTACGCTCCAGCAGTGCAAGGATGGACCCAGCATCAACGGCATGATAAGTCCGCTAAACCTCCATGTTTCGAAAGCGTTAAAAAGTTGCCGGTAAAATACAATTTGAGCAAATGACTTGGATGAATGCAATAAAATTTCAATTGAAGTGTAAAGCAACTGCAACAGAAGTTTTTGAAGTCACGAAATGTAATATTCCTGAATACGAAGAAATGCTGTGCATACTGTAACTATCACTAATTTGAATGTGCTTGTGTTCTTTTCTCCAAATTCAACAACTAAACTCGGACAACGTGACAAAAGAATATATTTAGATGTACGACAGCACAGTAACAGAGATGAGCATTTTTTGATGCCATTCATCGTTTTGAGCAGTATATTCCGTTATTTTTTATTATGACAAAAATAATGGCTTTGCGATGAACTGCTTTGTTATGTATTTCTTAAAAGAAATTAAAAATAGCTTCCTGAAAGAGAATTTTCTGTTAGTCAAGAGTCAACTTGGGATGAAACTGTCCTGAAGAAATTTGTTCCGATATGGTGAAACAGACACATTATGTGAAACGTTGCGACACACATGAACCGTTTGAATAGTACGCCTCCATGGAAGACAATATCATAACATAATATATTTTGACATATGCCTAAAAAGCGGATGATATGATTACCGGTACGTAACTGGACTCGCAGACATTATATGATACCGATTAAGGCAAATTTCAAGAGGAACCTCGAAAACTTGCGATATTGCAGAAGCTATTTCTGATTTAAATACAATGCCTCGTTTTGTAATGGAAGATGCAGAAACTTTGCCACCTCTAAAAAAAGAGGACATACTTAAAATACGTTAGATTCCGTATTCTCGGAAGAAAAAAGCAGTTCGTGATGATAGATTTTTTTCCCACATATTACTGAATATACAGTAACCTTTTCTTTAAATATAAGTGAGGAAGCACCCATACGTTGGGACCAACTACCAAGACATGCGTGCCCACGGAGCTTTACCTAAAAATTCTCCCATTCTCAAAACCACCACAAATACAGCTGTTACTAAATTAATCTTTCTCCTATTAATTCAAAATCAATAGTACTACAGTACAATATAAAGAGGAAGGAACTATGATATATATTTAAATCGTTTCAGTAACCTAAAGTTATGAAAATATTTTTGCTTTAAATTCGCTGTAAACCTTCAAATGTTTCAGTACGCATGGTTGTTTAATTCTTTGCATATCGATGCCATGAAACACTATTGGATCCTTAATATATTCCTGCTAACGATGCGTGATTCCATTCAATTGTGAGCAATGCTTTACCAGATATAAACTTTTCTTAGAGCCAAAAATATTCTTACATGAGGATGAGAGGTTGGTAAAAGTTGTACGAAACGTACGGACAATTCAAAAGCACATATAGAGTCGATTAACATTATTGTGACAACATCCTACTTAGCCAATGAAAGAAGGCACGTGTCGTGAACTAACTTGTAGGGTATATAAGGGTGCTGCAGGCTATCTGGATACATATCTCTCATTGCTGTCGTGGATAATACGAGCGATTTATCAGATTTGCAAAAAGAGATGATTATCGGCTTTCGGGCCAAGGGTAGCAGTATTTCTGAAACAGTGCAGTTTGCGAACTGTTCGAGTGATGCTGTGGTTAAAATGTATCGTGATTTGAGAAATGGCATCATTGCGAGTAAGCGATGTGGAAACTGCGAAGCACCACGTGCTATAGATGTGAGAGATGAACGTTCGCTTCGATGATGCGTGAGGGTTGACAGACAAGCTACAGTGCAGCAAAACACTGGCCGAATGAACCAGGAGGTAACCAGACGTGTGTATAAAACGACATTTCTGCATCGCCTGCTGCGTATCGGGCTCCGATGCAGACGGATGGTCACTGCATCTATTCTAACGAAGGTGCATCAACAGAAAAGGCTTAAATTTTCACGGCAGTGTCGGAATTGGACCTCCGCTGATTGGAGAAGAATTGCTTTTCTGTGAGTCACGTTTTCTGCTTCATCGAACCGATGGATGTTGGAGTATAAGGCGAGAAACATCGCAGAAAGGAACAATCTTCACCCATTGCTGGAAGAACACAAGCTGTTGGAAGCAGCGTTATGGTCTGGGGAATGTTTTCTTGGCATTCTCTGGGTCCATTCATACCTGTCGAAGGCACTACGGACCGAATTCGTTATGAATGCATCCTTGCAGACCACGTACACCCGTACATGCTGATTGTCTTGCCTGGGGAGGATGGGTTCCTCCAGCACAACAATGCAACGCGTCACACAGCTATATATGCCCAAGAGTGGTTTGAAAACAACGATCAGCACTTCAAAAAACTTCCCTGGCACCCTAATTACATAGACGTATACCCAATTCAGCATTTTTGGGACTACCTCGATGGCGTTGTTAGCTCTATGGACATTCCACCACGCACTCTGCAGCATCTGTCAGATGCACTGTAGTCAGCATGGCTCCACATACCTGTGAACACCTTCCAGCACTTTATTGATTCACTCCCAGTCCGTCTAGCTGCTGTCCACTCTACAACGGCGGTTACTCTTGATATTTTCTAGTGTTCACAGTAAATGACAGTGGCAATTATTTTCTCAGAAAAACAGGTTGTTTAAAAACTTATATCCCTAAAAGCTTTTCGTAATTACATGGTATCTCTTTCTTTTTCACTGAAGGGCGGTTTTACCCTGAAATATAAATTACTGTTTGCTGAATGACGTTTCTTGCAAATTTGTAAGGCGGTGAACATGTTTTAAAAATCCATCAAATATAAGCGTTTGGTTAAGTTTTGCATATTTCAATTTTGTTTTAATGCTTGCATCTTATTAAGTACAAATTCAATACTAGTTCGTTTTATATTATTCAGATGTTAACCCATTTCATGTTGTTCACAGTTTTAAATTTACAAAAATCCACTATTATAATCATGTACTTTAAAATTGTTCGAATTTGCATGAATATCAGATAACGGTTTTCAGATTTACGCTAATTTTGTTCATGAACGCAGATATAACTGAGCTCAATGATAACAAAATGGTGTATTAATGAATGATTTTTCAATTCATGTTTTGTGTAGACTATCCAGGTTCAAGTTTTTGGTGAGATTACCCAGTTTCTTGTTTATCGAAGCTTCCCATTCTTTTTCCACAGTACAGTTATTTATTTCCAGCAGGTACGAATTCGAATAGAATGATATATGTCGTGTGAAAGACAATAAGTAGGTAAGACTTTATCTTGAATTCCATGATTTCGAAGATCTCTGCTTGTTTGGGGAATGAATGACACACTGGTGGAAAGTGAAAAAAGAACACCAAGAAGGAATTGGCGGACGAACATGAAATTTGCATATGTTAATGGGGTCGAGGTTACGTAGGTGTGATGTTAATTTCGGGACCAACCGGTGAGCGCTTACACCACAGCACAGCATAATATGCAAATTATCGTCGGTGGTATTTAAGGAGTACAGCGAAGTGAATGTAAGCAGTCGTCGTCGTACGGACACTTGCGAAGACCCTGAAGAAGCTGCAATGACTGGACATGGAAGACGTGTACGATTTCAGCAGTTATCGGACTTTGAGCGAGGTCGTCTAGTCGGACTCCGCGACGCCGGGTGGTCGTATCGTCGTATTGGGGAGCGAATTGGACGGGAAGTATCGGTGGTGGTACGATGGTGGCGTAGATGATCCGAGTAACATTCCCACACGAGAAGACATGAAACCGGAAGTCAAAGACCGACTGATGAGCGGACCGATCGACGCATAAGAAGAGCGGCGTTGTCAAGCAGAACATCAACTGCGACGAAAATCCGAGCTGCCGTTGCACCTGAGGTAACTGTGCGAACAATCCGCAACCGTCTACTGGATGCAGGACTACGTGCACGTGTGCCTCTGGCATGTGTACCTCTGACTCCAGCCCACCATCAGGAACGGCTGCAGTGGTGTCGTTAACGTCTGCACTGGAGAACACAATGGCTATCTGTCGTGTTCGGCGATGAAAGCAGATTCTTCTTGAGAGCCTCCGATGGCCGTATGTGTGTTCGCAGACGCACATGGGAGCGTCTCCACTCTTCTTGCATCCGCCAGCGACACACAAGGCGTACACCTGGTCTCCTGGTGTATGGAGCGATCAGCTATCCTTCCCGTAGAGAACTAGTGTTTGTACCGAGTACGTTAAATAGCACCTCTTACATCAACAACCTCATTCAGCCCGTTGTTGTGCCATTTGCTAGGGCGGTGCATCGTGGTGTTTTCCAGCAAGATAACGCACGCCCACACACAGCACGTGCAACGCAACATGCACTTCAGGGAGGGAGACAACTTCCATGGCCTGCACGTTCAACGGATTTGTCCCCCATTGAGCACGTGTGGTATTTCATGGGACAACGACTTATCCGATCTCCACGGCCAGCCACGACCATCTCCGATTTACGCGTCCAAGTTGAGGATGCTTGGAACTCAATACCCCAAACTTACATCCAACATCTGTACGACAGACTCCATGCCATAATTGCACAGTTTGACGCAGTTCATGGCGGTTCAACCTCGTACTAACCATGTTACATGGAAATGTTATTTTTCAGGTTACCAGCAAATACAACTGTATTTTGCCATAATGTTTTAATCACGTTATCCTCTGTATTCCGTTATTATGCTGTATAAATTTCGTTGGTATCAGACGTCTCCTTCTTGGTGTTCTTTTTTCACTTTCTGCCAGTGTATTTACTAGTGGGAATTTGTATTGCTTAACGACTCTCACATTCTCCTTGTAGTTATGCAGAATTCAGAGATGAACTTAGATCTGCTTCTTTTAAGACAATATCCGCATTTTCGTAAAAGATAATGTACTCTCTTTGATTTAACGCGATAATAAGTTCAATTTGCGAATAAAGTGTAATAAATGGAAATATGCTCAGGTGTTCAAAACTAAAGTCCGGAAGGCAGTGGGGAGAAAATGAAAAAAATTCTCAATGAAAAGTTACAATGTTCTGGGCACATACGCAAATTATTACGATAAAAATACGCGGAATGGAATTTGCATACCAGAGCAAATGCTGTCCAATGTGTAAATTCAGTTACATACGTAAAGCCATCCGGGAACTATAGTGGAATTCATCGTTGAAAGCCGTTTCGGTTGAAAGCCGTTTTCGCTCGTCGGAGCCGTTTCGGTTGCTGAAAACGCTTTTCCATTTCCTAATACGTGAGTATCCGATGCTATTTGGTGGTGAGCGATAGGACGACCTAAGGTCCACTAGTCTTAGATCCAGGTCAGAAGGGACAGGATTATCCACAATTGAGTATTTTTCCGGTAATGCCAGAAACCCAACAGCAACAGTGAAGTGTCATGGAGACCTGGCCAGGGTCGTTTGAGATGTATGGCACATTGTCAAAACAGTTATGTCGTTCTATCCGCACGATTTCAGATTTCTATACTGTTCAGAAATTGCCTTAAGAGCTCTCTGCTGTTACTGGGACTACAGCATGGGACTACAGCTAGACGATACATCGGACGCTTAATGCCGCTAGCCTTTATTCCAGAAGATTAATGTTTTGTGACCCGCTTATCATATCTCACAGAAGAACTCGCTTGAACAAGTGCAACCAACATAGCTCTTGGAGCAGAGAGGAATGAGTCGGTGTTCTTACAGATGAGGCGAGATTAAGTTTTAAACCTATTCACTTGAACAGTTCATCTGGAGAGAACAGCGGACCCGAAATGATTCTGTAAACGTCCGCGAACAAGATTAATTCGTAACGTGAATGCTGAATTCTATAGAAACGAGTTCATTGAGCACTATGTTAGACATTTTCTGGGAACTGTCGGCATTAATTTTTTCAAGACACTCAACTTTTAGATGATTTTCAACAAATTGAGGATATTCGTTTTATGGACTGGAAGGCCAAGTCTCCTGATCTGTAACCATTGAGCTTGTCTCGTATGCTCTGGGAGGGCAAGCAGCATTTCATAAGACACCTCTTTGTAATCCCAGCGAGCTACACACAGCCCTCATCGAGGAAGAAATTCTTAGGCCTCAGAGATTGTCTTCATCCTGGTCATGAGTATGAATGGTCATTGTGAGAGTTGTGAGTACGCACCAAATTATCACATTCATTATTAACACATTTTTGGGTTTATTCTTACACCTCAACTTGCTGATATTTGCAGATTTGACCCTTCATCCACAAAAAGGGAACCAATGTGTTTCTTATGTTGATTATCTTTTGTATGGTGTCTATTTACAAGCCAAAGTCCTTGCGAATGTTTTCCATAGTTAAAATTTGGATACCAATGTTCCTAAAATAGATGTGATTCATTTCTAAATTTCATAATTAGTTAGTAATTAATTTCCGTGCTTTATTTGTATACCCAAAAATCAGTTGATACTATCTTACTATGGCTGCACAAGTTCGTTTCTGTACGTCAGTTTCAAATCGCAGGGACACCCTCTCTTCACTAGACATGTTAAATTTTGATTACATTTTTTTATGTCTCTAGATTGTGTGTATCTGTTGACGGGTTTGGGGGCCCTTGTTGCGTTGCGTTGGTGAAAAAGAAGTGCTTAAATAAATGCTCAAGGTATTTTCTTAAATTAATGGTAGAATGAAACGCGAGATCCAAATTTGAAGTTTGGCTGTGGGCCCGATTCCTTACTCGGCAAAGTGTAATATTAACTGGAACTGTTGGTCTCTCTGATATGTGTAAATGCATGTGTACTCACTCTTTTGATGTCGTTTTATTTTAGGAGTGAAATTAACTTTTGTCTGATGAGGTGAATTGTTCAGCCATGGAGGCTTCAATGTAGGGCACACATGGCGGATCATATTTAGAGAAAAGGATTAACACAAAAAAATTCAAGAAAACGAGAATCTCTTTTTAAGCACTCTTGGTAGAACAACCGTTTTTATATACCTTTTCAAATATTTTTCAATATAACGAACTGATTTACCAGTTTCCCGGTCTCAACCCCGTAGTGCAGTCACAAGTGTAACTCTGTTTTCATAGCGACCGCATTGAAGGAGTTCCGATAACAAAAAGAACTAGAAAAATTGAGTTTGTGATACTGATCAAATTAGTTTTAGAAGAACGGGTTATTTCCACTTGCACTTCAAAGAGAGTGGATTGGTAAAGGGTCCCTCCGTGCAGTGTTGAACATTTGAAATGCCTTCGTGTTGTGTTCCAAACAGTAATTGAAGCAAAACAGCCATTACGAGCTGGCGTCAGGGACTGTGTTCAATCGACTGACTATTCGTACGAAATCTTCCGCTTGTTCCTTCCTGAGCAGTGCTAAAGTTTTACCTTCTCATCGTCATTTGTATACATGCCGTGCTTTAAGCTTTGTAATGTCCCTACCGTTAAAAGTAGTTCTTTGTCAATTGACAAGAAAGTTATGTTTTTGAAGGAAGTTGAGAAACACTGAGTAAAAAATACAGAGATTACTAAATTATTTAATGGACAAAGATGTGTTTTCCTCATTGTTATTGAAAACAGACAGATAATTAATATAGTCAGAAGATTCCTTATTTTTTACAATCGTATTCGTGCTACGGATTGAAAGTATCGAGTGTTGGAGGAAATTGCGATGAAGTGGTTAAAGAATGTGCAACCTTCTAATAGGCCGATTGGTGGAATGTTCACCAAAAAGGACAAAATCATGGAGGTAAAATTGAATATTGATGATTGTTTAAAGGCTTCAAGTTGATGGCTGCAGATTTTTATTACGGCACTGACGATCCTAATAAAAATTGCTTTGCGAAAGTGCTTCTGTTGTTACGGAAAATGTCAGTGCCTAGAACAAAGGAAACGTATAGAAACCTTCAGTTGAATATGACGCAAATGATATATTCAATGCTGCCAGAACCGCATTGACTTGTAACATGCCGAGGGACAAAACACTTGCTTTAAACCGTCAATTATTCTACGGCTGAAACCTTTGCAAATAAGTAGGACTATACTTTAAGTGACAAATGTGTCAGATAATGAAACCCAATTTTTATAATTGGTAATGAACAGAAACCACTTTCAAATGAGTTATATCTTTACCTTCGGCATGTAAATCAAACAACGGGTTGATGACGCCTACCGGGTACATAACAAAAGTTCTGCACACTTTCTACTCTTGAGAAAAGAGTGAAGTAATGGAGAAAACTTACCTTATTGCCGTTAAATGTGCAGGCGCCGCCGCGGTGATGTAAGCTTACCAGCGGTGATGTAAATCATGGATTCCACGCAGTATGCCATATATGTTCTGCTGTCGTATTACTCAGGTCACGTCCAATGACGGTTCGTCCAGCGATTCGTAGCGGATGCCACGGAACCGATTTTTTAACTTTGGGAAAAGATCAAAGTCGGGTGAACTGTGTTCAGGACTGCGTGGTCTGCGGAATAAAGTTTCCCAGCCACATTTCGATATAAGTCCCCGTACCGACGTTGCACTATGATACGATGCGTTGGCATGCAACAACAGGGCCCCAGCTACCAACAAGGTGGAGCGCTTTTGACGAATTTTCGGTCTCAACTTTGTACCCAGAAAATTATAATAATTTTGTGTGTTGACAATTTACCATACCTGCACTCTATCAGGGACCACAGCGTCCTGGGATACGTATGCAAAACTAATCAGTTGCTTCACTTTGGGTTGTTGACGATGACACTTTGAGGCGGTTGTGGAAATTGAATGCCACCATTCCGCTGATTGTGACTTCAGTTTCGGCTCAAAATCACGGGTCCAAATCTCCATCAATTCCGACAATTCTGTTCCAATAGGTGTCTCTCTCCCTTTTGAACTTGTCGAAATGATCCTGTGCGATGCTTACTCTCTCTGCCTTCTGATTGGGTGTCTTAATGGGTGATTTCCCTGTGATTTTTCTCTTTCCCAGTGAGTCTATCAAAATCAGGTGAACAGACATGCTGGGCATATCTGCCCGATGAACAATCTCCTGGACTGACCAACGGCGAATCTCTTCGAGAAGCGTTGCAACAATGGGGACAGATGTTTTGTCTGCCGGCGTTTGATGTCGGACTGAACGGGGATCATCTTCAATACTTCTTTAGCCCTGAGAAAGAGCGATTCCTAGCAGAAAATGTGTGCTTCAATCAAGAGTTCCTTTCCCACAAACTTTTTGAAAAGCAGTGTGGATCTGTGTCGACGTTTTTCACCGCAGAGTATCTATTTTCACGTACGAGCGCTTTTCTAATAATGTGAGTCGTCCTAAGGAGCTGCCATTTCCAAACAAACTCTTCCACGTCCACACGAAAAAGGATAGCCCGTCGTCCTGATACCAATGCGTTTCTGGGAGTCTGACCTTTACATGACGCAATTAGTTTCCTGATTTCATCATCCGCTTCCGTTTTAGGTAAACGGGTGCAGAACCTTTGTAATGACACTCGTATCTGATGCGTCTGCGTCATTTGAGCAGGAACCTGTGAAGTAGCGAATAAGAGTGATCCTAAGCTGTCACAAGATGCTAGTCCCAAACACTGTTAAACCCTTACTAAAAGACGGTAGTCCTGGCGAGAAACAAAGTTCCCCTCTCCTGGACTGCTTTGCTGTACCTTTCACATGAGACTGGTGAAAGGTGTTACACATTGCCATTATTTTCGGTAAATACATGAGACTAGATCAGATCCGATCATATGTAGAGGATTTTGAGGAAGGGAGTGTATCACCCAGGTCTTAAACAACCCTTAGAAATAGGAGATTTGACACGGAAGCGAGGTAGACACCATTATTTAATACCGGGGTCCAACGCAGGGCGGGCATTTAGCGGATCTACCCTGAGGTTATCGCCATTTCAGTTACGAAAGCTTACCAATAGGCCACCTGCGGCCCATTAGATACATGAGGTTTTCATAAAATTTTATTTACATAATTTATTTTTTGAATAAAGTACTACACAAAATTTGGCCAATTATACACACATAGAAAATATACATGTTTATTCACAATTAACTGTTTATTTGACGTTTACTGAAGTTTTGCAGAGCATTTAACTCGACTTCTTCAGGATAAATATAGCGTAAGCATTCAAATCACTGTAGTGGTTGCTTTGACTCTGTAATTTCATTCGACAATCTAATAACCGAAGAAAGAATTATTTTGCCAAATTTTAGAACAATCGCAATAGTTCAATTGATATGTGCAATAATTTCCATTATTTATTTTTCACGGCATTTGTTAGTGGTTAATGTAATAATTTTAAATTCCATCCATTACTTTAATAGCAGCGTCTAGAGATAGGGAAAAGCTGAACTTCGAAAATTCTATATAAACAATTATGTTAGGAGAGCGACATAAAAGTTCAAACGTGCGGAGAAAGCAATCCACTTTTTATATGCTGAATCAAAATCAAAATCATCATTCTCTGGACTATTGATATGTACGTTCATTAAGTGTAACGAATTAACTGTGATAAGCCAGATCCTCGCGATTGTTTTAGCACTCTAGGCTGCGTAAGATTTGGAAGATTCAATGACAAATTCTGTCGGCGTCTATCACAAAAAAACTTCCTTGGGCGTCCTATGTTCCTAGCGTTTTACTGTCTGAAAGCGGCTGGCAAACTGGGCTTGTGCTTTTCCCCCCAGTAATGGGCGCGGCAGGTCCTACGGTCATCACATTAACGACAGCTTTACACAAGCACACGAACGCTTGTGGTGTACGCCTGAGGGTCTGTTCCAGAAAATGAGAACAGTAAATAACCAAACTCCCTTAGAAGAAGGAGCTGCTTTGCTCTTTTTACCCTTCCCGATGTTCTTCAGAAAACTGGTGCAGAACGGCCATGGAAACGAACGAAAACCTAAGTTATAACAAGAATTTAATAAAACGAATGCTCATGTAAATGCAATCCTTTTCTGACGCTCAGTAGAATTATATTCTACAAACAATTCTGAATTATAGATTTTTAAATTGTTGTCACTTTGAATGACGTTTTTCGTGAAAGTACTACGGACATGATATCTCTTGTACTGTTTCTCTTTCATAAACGAACGAATTATTGAGGAACATTTTGAGCATATTCAAATAAAATCCATGTGGTTTTTGATATCATACGTTAGTCCGTAGGATCGAAATTATATGCCTAAATTCTCGACCTTTCGACTTCAAGTAATGGATGGAATTTAAAACTAAATATTCTCGGAAAAAAAAAGAAAGGCAATTATTCGCCTCGTCGGAAATTTTTTTAAATTGATACTGCTAATGGAATATCCGCTAGATTATGAAAATCTGTTATATTTAAAAACAAAACAGTTCTACAGAAATATTAGATAGTAACATAGAAATAGAACTTCGAATTCCTCTGTGGCCTCCAACCCAGAACTTGATTACCTGACTTATAGATAGTTTCCGTAATTTCATGTTTTAATGTTGGCGACATTTAATGTATAATAGCTGATATATATATTGTAAATACAATTCTGCGATTTTGTGCAGGTTTACAGGCGAAACTTGATTCAATTATTATTCATTTTGTTCACCTCTTTGGCGTTAATGGTTAAATTTGTAATCGTATATTCGGCAGAGTATTAAGCCAAATATTTTGCGGAATGTACGGCTTGATCATTGTGGAAAATAACCGAGAACAAAATCAAAGTTCTGTAAAAAGTAAAAAAGTTTATTTATTTTCTCATTTATTTTTATTTTTACTTATTTATTTATTTACTCCATTATTTTAATTTTTATTTATTTATTTATTTATTTATTTTTGTTTTGTTTTTCAAATAAATTTTCATTTAGTTTCATATTTTTAATACGAAACATTTGTACAGTGTACTTCAATATACAATTCAGTCAATCACTCTTGCAACTTTATTACTTTCGTTTTTTAATGTACTTTGAAGAGCTTAAATATGAATTAATTTTATATGAATTAACGAAATTACTCAACGTATTCCACAAGTAAAGAGTTTATGAAATGAAAAAAAAAAGAACGTAGATAATAACTGCACATGTACCAAGCTTCAGTTTCAGCCCCTCCCAAAAAGATCACGAATCGCCATGACTCTGCTCCATCTCCCCACACTGCATTTTTTCCCGTATCCCTACGTGACGGGGATATGTGGAGATGGGTTGACAAGCAAAAATTACACTGGAGTAATATGGAATCAACTTACCTAATGTCGGAAAATTATTTCCATTCTCCTGTTTTTCTTATTTGCAAATTTCTCTATTATCCTTGCATTGAAGTCCTTGATGGTTGTCACCAATCACTTTTCGATGGATTGATCTGTTGACGTTTTTCCGATCTCTAAATTAATAGGCCAATATTTTTGGATCAGAAAACCCATCACCAGATCAACGCACTCTCAATGAGAGTGAGATTTTTTGTCATGAGATAATCTCAAATCCCTTTGGCAAGGAGGGAGTTAGAAAAAAAAATTTAAGAGTCAAGAAAAATCAAGTAAATTCTTTTCATTTATTTTCTTTTCTTTCTGATTTCTCTGTGAAGTGTTGATCTCTGTGGTTTGTTTTTCTCTCATGTTGGACATTCAGGGAGTGGGGTATTTCTACTGTGGAACGTAAAATGGGTGCGTCATAAAAGAATTTTAAGTGTAACATTTGATTGAATGATAAAAATTTCTTTTATCACTCTGAGGTCCCCTTGGTAAACATAAACAACCGGCAGGTATCATAGATTGTTCTGAAGCCCTCGCCTCTGAAAATTGCATTCAGACAAATGCTAGTCAGGAAAAAATGGAGCAGAGTAAAAATGTTGAAGTGATGATAAACAGTCTGTTCTTCCTGATTCTCATTCCAGTTGCATTAATACTCGTGACATTGCATAGGAGTTCTTCTCTGCAAAATAAGCATAGGCTTTGTCTGCCAGAGAAATGTAGAGACCATGTGGCAATTTTGAAGTTGAGTATTAAGGCAAATAAGACCACATTTGTCATTTACCTTTATGGGTGGGATATAACCACTCTAACATTCCTACAGTTTCTACTGTGGAACGTAAAAGGGGTGCGTCATAAAATAATTTTAAGTGTAACATTTGATTGAATGATAAAAATTTCTTTTATCACTCTGAGGTCCCCTTAGTAATGAATGGAACTGGAAACTGATAATGAATTCCGCATGTATAATAACAAGTAGCATTTCATGCTTGGTTGTGTGTAAATAGTGTTTTTTTTAAGGCAATATGCTCTCACGTTGTTTATTTCATTTTAAAGGGGAATTTTATTTTGCATTCGCTGTTTTTCTTTTCATCAGTGGGCAGGTTTTTCATTTCAGGTAGTATGTAAAGGTGACGAGTACTAGTAAGAAAATTATGAAAGGGCATAAATTGGTATTTTGAAGATTTTTGTGCATGAGTCAGGACTGAAATATGAGTATAGCTTTGATTGGACGTGTGTCGTCATTATGAATATACGAAGTGGAGAAAGGAATAATTTTTTCATTGTTACTTCCTTTTTGAGAAAACATTTTCATTGCAACGATAGGATTTCTATAAGGATTGTCTGATTTATTGTCTGGTGTGATCAGGATGGTGAACAAGTGGATAGGATTTTTGTTGACAATTGGTGTGTTTACTATCTGGTGTTTTATGGGAATATCATACAATATCATGCCCGAGTTTCTTGAGTGTCAGAGGCAATGGAAGAAATGAGACCTCATTTATCTTCATGTGTTATAGACGTGTCATGGAAACATGATAATTTCAGAGAAAGGACAGGAATGGTTTTTTTTAAGTAATCACAGAGTTCTTTTTCTGAGTCATACCTACGAAAAGAAAATTTGATGGTTTGTTTTTCTCTCATGTTGGACATTCAGGGAGTGGGGTATGAAGGTGCATATTAAGTGTAGGTTGTTTTGTGATATGCCTCGAGATGGTATTGAGGCGAGAGATGTTTCTGGGGAAAGTGAATCCAGGAATAATGTGAGTCAGTGAATCAGATGAGAATTTTGTGAGATTTGTACGTGAAATGATTATGCAACATAAGGATGGTATTTAGGGGATAACTAGATGATGTTTTTTTCTCTCTCTGTTGTGGTTGGTAGCATATAGTATTGCACGATGGTATTCTGGAAGTGGCCAGAGCAAAGTGAGTCCTGCGTAAGTACTCCAGAAGTGAGAATGGTGTGACATTTTACCGGGTATTATGTTGAGTGAAGCATGTTCAGTGCATGGGAAGAGAAAACTGATGCAGAAGTTTTCTAAGCCTTACCCTTACGGAAAACAGGATTTGCAAATTCTATCCTATGTTGATAGTTTCTTTTTTTACTGGTCTGTTTCTGTGAGATAAGCCTTGCATAGTGTTGAAAAAAAATTCTCTGTGTTTGCGTCACGTGTAAGTTTCTTTTGTATCTCTGGTGTGAGTGTGGATTCATCTTGTTCTTGCCTTTGGACTTTTAGTTCGTAGAATGAAAGAAAAAAAAATTGTTTTTTTTTCTTTTCGCTTCGGAGGAGAATGTGATTATCTGTTGACGTTTTTCCGATCTCTAAATTAATGGGCCAATATTTTTGGATCGGAAAACCCGTCACCAGATCAACGCACTCTCAATGAGAGTGAGATTTTTTCATGAGATGAACTCAAATCCCTTTGGCAAGGAGGGAGTTAAAAAAAAAGATTTAAGAGTCAAGAAAAATCAAGTAAATTATTTTCATTTATTTTATTTTCTTTCTGATTTCTCTGTGAAGTGTTGATCTCTGTGTATGTAGTTAAATTTATGTGAATAGGTCTAGGTAAGTTAGCCTTGTGATGTCTGTTTCTAGTTAAGGGATGTGTAACTAGCTGGGAAGTAGATTTAAGGAAGTTTGACATCATGCTATATTGCTGGTTTTTTTGTTGTTCTTTCATGCAATGTTTTTTTTTTTTGCTTCCTTCCATTGCATTTTTTTAGTGCACTGTTTACTTTCAGGGAAGAGATATCAGTGAAGTTTATTTTAGTGCAGTATATGATGTAGTGTATATGAATTGATTTGCCTTAGTTTCTTAAGTGTATAGTGCAGTTTATATATGTATAGTGTTAGATGTATCAGTTTAAAATTATCGGGGACGCCGCGGCGTTAGGCGTTATTGATCGTCAGGATAACGTAGCGATAAAAAGAAAAAAATTGTAAGGTTGTAGTTCCGTATTTGCCGTCGTTATCGCGATTTCTTTTATTGTATTATTATGTAAGCTTTAATAATTGAAAAGTAATTTGTAAACGTATAGTGTACGAGGTATTTTATCTTATTGTAGTGGTATCTAATGAGAAAAAACGCGTGTTTATGCCATATGTCAGTAGCGTGTATTAAAATCGTTGTTGTGTGTATCGGGCTTAATTTAGTAACCTTTCGTAATTAAAATCTTGCTTAGTATTAATATTTAGTTGGTTTTAGTATGAATCTTACTTGGTATTAACTAGTGATAGTTTAATTCAGCGACTGATAGAAAAAGCGGGTCGGCGATCGCTCCGTAACGAAGTGACTTTCGTAAATTAATTGCGCGTGCGCTATCGTCAAGGATATTTAATAGTCATTTAGTAAAAGAATAAAATTGTGGCTTAATGCATCAGGGCAAAATAACACATCGTTGCGTTACGCTATTTTTTCGTAATTCCGATCGTCGTACCTGTAGCTAGAGAGAATTCGATTTTTATGCGTTACGAAGTTAATTGTAACGATGTTCGTTAATGTTAGTTAATTTGTTTAATAGATTTTTGTAAAGGTGGTCTCCAAAAGTCTTTGTTCAGAAAGAAAGAACGAAAATGGGTACAGTTTCTGGTGTCGCTTTTCTAAAAGCGATAAATTCGTAGAATGGCATCTGTGAGGACGTTTTACCAGCTTTACCAGTGCAGAAAGTCCGATTTATTTATGCTCTTGTTTACTTCGAAAAGGCATTTTTCGCTTTGCACAGGAACACTTCAGGACTTGGGCGGAATTCTGCGAAGTTCACCGCAGCGCCCGTTTTCGTGGGTCAAAGGTCAGTCATCCATCGAGGAAGTTTCTGCCTCCTGGCGTTCACGCAAATAATTGGAAAGTCGGCGCTTTTTCGCACATGCGCGATGCGTAAGGCGAAGAGCATCGTTTTTTTTTTGTACGCTCTTAAGATGCAGAGATGCAGAGAGAGAGTTGAGCTAGAAACGACCAAGCACTAAGAAAGGGGAAGGAAAAAAGAAGCTATGCGGGAGAGACCTAGCTTCTAAATCGGAAATGCCGCCAAATTCCGGGAGGACGAAGAAAAAGATGTCAGCGTCATGGTAGGACCTTTTAATTTGTTTTTAAATGCCAAAAAAGAGGAAGCTACTTGAAAGCCCTCATTCTCACAGAGAATTGTAGCTGGGCTGGATATCTTCCACCCGCCAAGTTCGGGAGTCCCACGGAAACGCCGGAGAAATTGCGGCACAAGCATTGATACTTAAGTTTGAACCTTCGACCGAGGAAATCTTCTAATTCCTTTCTTATTGTCCACTTGAAGGGCAGGGAAAGATATGTCCACGCAGTTCGGCAGCAAGGAAGGAAACTTGCGTAAATTCGCGGCGACGGACAGACTCCGTGACGCCGAACCTCAGCAGTTAACAAAAAAAGAAAAAACCCGTAATTCCTCCTCTCAGCTCAAACATTTCCATGCTGTTTAACTGACAAAGCTTCCTTGAGAAGAGAAGAGAGATAGAGGAAAGCAAACAAGGAAACAACAACAACAAAAAAAAAACGTCATCAACGGCAAACTTTCTTTCGGCGACCACCTAATTGTTTTTGGTTTTAATGTGATTAAAAAAAATATGATATGATGTTATTTCATTAAAAAAAAAATATATATATATATAGAGGAAGGTACATTTTGTAGAAAGATATTCCTTGTTTTGAAAAGGGAAAGAAAAATTTTTAAACACAGAGGGGAGGAAAGAAATTGAAATTTTTTTTATTATTTTGAGTGTGTGTAAGGTTTGGCCAGAACCAACAAATTTAGTAGAATGTGTTACTGTAAATTAAGAAGAGATTTTTCCAGGTAACTGACCAAAATCAGTGTGTTGTGAAAAAAAAGAAAATTTTAAAATGTCACTCTTAACCATTTAAATCTAAATTGTAAAGAGCATTTAGCTCAAGGTTCAACAGGTATCAGATACGCACATCGAGCATTAAGCTCTTAACACTCTTTGAGTGAATGATCACATTCTTTAAAGATTTTTGTAAGGCAGGCTGGTAACCAAATTGTGCCACTTACCTCCTTCATCCTCTAAACCGCACAGGTGAAAACTACTTGGTTTGCAGACCAGGGTTTCTGAGAGGATTATTTAGGACTGTTAACATACTCAGGACTCTAAAATTCATAGCTAAACTCTTTTTTGTATTCGGCCTAGCCACCTAAAGTTTCCTTGTATCAAGTGTTTTTCCAACCTGTGCCTGGGAGCACAAAATAAATTTATAGTTAACCTGGAACATAATATGTTTAATCAAATTATTTTGTGTCGTATGTGAATTTCTCTTGTCGGTGGTGGTGGAATCACCTTCCATTTACTGGGAGTTTTTAAGGATCGTACCTGGGGTGTTAGTCGTTGATAAAAAAAAAATCTTAATTGGGGTCCCTAGATTGACCACCGGCCATTTTCTTCTTTTCAAAAATAAAATTGTGTAATATTTGCATTTTTTCAGAAGTAAGTTCATCATCATATTATAATAATATTTTAAACAACCAAACCACGTCGTATCAAACGTTTTTTTTTTTTTGTTTCCTTGTTTGCTTTCCTCTATGTCTCTTCTCTTCTCAAATGCATTTCGAAGAGAAATACAGAATATAAATATTTGCGTCAGTACGAATCCCTAGCCTTCCTAGTTTATTCCTTTAATAAGCCCAAATGTTTGAGAAGCCTTAAAGGTCAAAATGTTCACCCATGCGTTTTCGAAATGACACCGACACATAACCTTCGAAAACTAATTCGAAATATTTTCGATAAAAACGAAAATTGATGACATAGATGGACAGTACTTATTATTTGAATAACATGTTTAACAAATTATATTGAATTCTTCCTTCTTCGTCTCTGTATTTAGAAAAATAATTATAACTTTTTTTGTAGTTTGACAAAAACGACGATTAAAAAACTGTAAGATCCACTGACTTTTTTTTTGATAAATGATTCCCTTGAAATTAAAAAAACCGATTATTTCTACATCTGCCACTGCAGCGTGTGTCAAATTTGGTCGAAGGGATTTCCTTAAGCATCCTGCAGAAAAGTTGGTAGAAGGTAATTATTTGAATTGCTGAAAAGTTTTTGCTCGCAAAACTAAAAAAAGACGTTGAATTCATCGAAATCTGTATAAGTTCATTTTCCCCCGGAAAATGAGATATCATGAATTCTTAGAAAATAGTTTTGTTTTTGCTGTAATACAATGCGTATTTGAATATGACTGTTATGTAATTATTTACCTACGGCAATGACTCATTTATATAATTGATTAAACGTTCCATATTTCCTAGGACAAGAAATTTGGCTACACGGTGGCGCAAGGGTCTAACTGGTGTTTTGTGACACGTGCCAGATTGGTTGGAATCCTGATTAGGCAGGAACGTGTTTTTCTAACGGCACTAGCTCCTTCCTTTTTCCTGGAACCAGTGACACTAAATAGGCCATGCGAAAGCTTTATAATACACTGAGCTGCTTGCGGTGGAAGTACAAGCCCCAAACAAAAGCAAAAAGATATTTGCCCTGCCCACATTCAATGATATATCACAAAAGCTTCAAAAGTAAATGTTGAATTAAATAATATTAATAACATTATTTCAAGAATATACGCATGTCATTTGCTCTAATTTATATTTCAGAAATGCCTCATTTGTTTCAAAGTTCTGTACTGCAATCGAACACCTACGCTATTAGCTTTGTATGTTGCGACAGAGTCAGTTCAAACGAATAGGAATTTTGCAGTAATATAATACCTGTATTGGGTACTTAGGACCTTTTTATGTGTCCAAACGACGCCCCTCATGTATTCAGCATGGACCACGAAGAAAAATTCATTTCATATGAAATGCGAATAACGCTTACATTTTTAAAACTTCCGTGACAACGGAATGGGCCGTCTCAGAAATTGGATTTCTGAAAAGAATTTGGAAAATTGATTGGTGTGTTAGCGCGATATTGTTTAATGAAAAGAAAAAAAGAAACACTAAATGGAACAAGTCATCTAATGTGGAACTTTTATGCAAGAAATTTAAGGATTTTGAATACTCTACCGGAGATCAGGAAAGTATCCTTAATAAAAAAAACTTTGTCAGCTATTTTATCAGTTAAGAAAAGATTCTTTGTTCACAAAGGAAATCTTCAGTTACTTGCTAGAAATGCTTGATATTTATAAAGTTTTATGAAAAATTTTAAAAGCCATTTCTGACTTTGCCTCAGTCAATTGTGGATGATGTCAAACCTTCATTACAACAAACCTGAGGGGCAAGCTTATCACAGTAAATTCGTTACACTTATTGAACATACACATCAATGGTACAGATATTGAAAGTTTTGACTTTAATTCAGCATATAAAAAAGTGTATTGATTTTTCTCCACGATTGAAATAGGGTAAGCAATTATTTTACAAGTTTCTCTATAGTGTGTTATTCACCTTTGTGTCGAGCACTTAACAGAAATGTTTATATAACATTTTTTGAAGTTCAACGTTTTCTTATTTCTAGACTCTACTGTTAGATATTACAATTAACACTAACAAATGCAATGAAAAATAAATAATTGAAATTAATGCGCATATACTATTGAATTACTTGCGATTATTCTAAAAATGCCGCCCCGGTGGCGCAGTGGTCTAAGGCGTTGGCCTCTGATCATTCGTCGTAAGGGGTCCGGGTTCGAATCCCGGTCAGGCATGGATGTTGTGTTTGTCTTACGGCACTGGCTCTCTCCCTTCCCTGGAACCAGTGACCCTAAATTAGGGACGGGCGACTGCTTATAGCCCATTGAGTTGCTCACGGTGGTCGTTAAACCTCCAATCAAAAAAAAAAAAAAATTATTCTAAAAATTTGGCGAATGGAATTATTTTTTCGAATTTAATGGATTGTTTCTTTGTTTTAAAGTTTGGCGAATGGATTCTTTATTGGCGAATGGAATTATTGAGCCAGATCAACCCTGCAATGATTTGAATAATTACTCTCCATTTGTCCTGATGAAGCCTAGACAAGAGCTCTGCAAAACTACAGTAGACGCGAAATAAATATTTAATTGTGAATAAACATGGCTATTTTTTTCGATGCATGTAATTAGATATATTGTGATGAGTATTTTATTCTTAAAATCAATTATATGTTCATAAAAATTTTAAGCGATTGTAATCCATTTATTCAAAGTTGTAATAATATCAAACACCTTTCACCAATCTCAGGTGAAAGGTCGAGCTAAGATGTTTGGGAGACAGAACTTAATTTTTCGCCAAGTGTATTGTCTTTTAGTAAAGGCTTCACAGGTTTCGTAACTAGCGTCTCGTGACAAGCTTGGGATCACTTGAATTCCCCACCTTACTGGTCCTCGCTCGAGTAGGGCAGACGAATCAGATACGAGGGTCATAACAAAAGTTCTGCACACGTTAATCTAAAACTGAAGCAGATGATGCAATCGGGAAAATAATTGCGTCATGTAAAGGTCAGGCTCTCAGCAACGCAGTGGTGTCACTACGAAGCGCTATCATTTGATGTGTGGACGTGAGAGAGTTTGGAAACGACAGCTCCTCAAATCGTGTGACAGCGTTACACCAGAGCTCGTACATGAAAATAGAAACCCTGTGGGGATAAATTCAAACACAGATCCACACTGCTTTGAAAAAAGTTTGTGGCATAGAAACTCTTGATCGAAGCTCAGTTTCTCGCTAGGCATCTCTTTTTCAGAGGGCTGAAGCAGCATCAAAAATGATCACAGCTCAAGCCTAACGCAAACGGCGACAGAAAAAACATCTGTCACCATTGTTGCAACACTCCTCGAAGAGAATCGCCGTTTGTCAGCCGTGGAGATGGCTAATCAGGCAAATTGGCCCACCATGTCTGCTCACCGGATTTTGAGCGACTCACGGGGAAAACGAAACATCACCGATTGCTGTGTGCCCAATCAACTCACCGCCGAGCAGAACGCAGCCAGAGTGAGCATTACACAGGATCACTTTCGCAAGTTTAAAAGGGAGGGCCACATTGGCTGAACAGGATTGTCGGAATCGATGAGATTTGGCCCCGTGATTTTGAGTCGAAACTGAAGCCACAATCAGAGAAATGGAGGAATCCATGTTCATCACGTCCCTCAAAGTGTAATCGGCAGCAATCCAAAGGGAATCAAATGATGATTTTTACACACGATGCTCAGGGCGTTGTGGTCTCTGGTCGAATGACAATAGTGCGAAATGTCAAAGCACAATATTATCGTGACTTTCTGAGAACAAAATTGAGACCTAAAATTTGTTAAAATCACCTCACCTTTTCGGAACTGCGGGCCATCTTGTTGCATAACAACGCATCATATCATGTTGCAGTGTCGGTACGGTGACTTTTGCCGAAATATGGCTGGGAAACGTTATCCCACCCACCATACATCCCTGATCTCAGTTCACTCGACTTTTAACTTTTACCAAAGTTAAAAATAGGGCTCAATGGCATCCGCTACGAAACGGTGGACGAATTATCATAGGACGTGACCAGAGTAATACGACAACTGAACAAAGATCGCGCTCTGCGTGGCATCCAGGACCTACCTCACCGCTGGTAAGCTGTCATTAGGAGTGAGGGAGTACATTAAACGGCAATACGATACGTTTGCTCCGTTACTTACTTCACACATTTCTCCAAAATGAACAGTGTGCAGAACTTTTGTTAGGATCCACGTAGGCGTCATCAATGCCTTGTTAGCTTTACAATTCGCAAGAAAAGATTTCACACTTTTGAAAGAAAGAGGATTCTGTTCATTACCGGTTATCCAAGTTGGATTTCATTACCTCACACATTTGTAACTTAAAGGAAAGTCCTACTTGTTTGACCAGTTTTCAGATGTAGAATTTTTTCGCTTTAAGTGCTTTATCCCACAGCATGTTACAGGGCAATGCGGTTCCATCAGCATTTAATATATCATTTGCGTCATATTCAAATAAGGGTTTCTTTATGTTCCTTAATGTTTTCTTCGTTCCAGCCGCTGACATTTTCGTAATAACAGAGGTACTTTCCCAAAGCAAAAGCAGTTTCTGTTAGGTTCGTCAGTGTCGTTATAAATATCTGCAGCCATCCACTTAAAGCCTTGAAACTTTCATCAATATTCAATTTCACCTGCATGCTTTTGTTCTTTTTGATGATCATTCCACCAGTCGGCGTATTAGACGGTCGCATATTCTTTATCCACACCATCACTATTACTTCGGCATTGGATGAATATGAGTGGGAAAAACATGGAATCTTCGTACTTTGACTGCACGAATGGGAGTGGTAAAAAACATGGAATCTTCTTACTATGTTAATCTCTTCCGGTTTTCGATAACCCTGAGGAGAACACATCTCTTTGCGCTTCAAATATTTTAGTAATCTCTGTATTCTTACGACATTTCTCAATAAGATATATCAGGACTTTATTATTACGATATTTCTCAATAAGATATCTAATCTCTGTATTCTTACGACATTTCTCAATAAGATATCTCAGAACACAAATTCTGGTCCACGTTGATAAGTCACACCGAAAATTCACCGTAACATAAATTATGCACTAATGGATTAAATACAATTAAGTACCTCCAATCTTTAGTCCACTTGCTGCACATTGTTGGTGTGTAATATTTCTTTGTTTATGGAATTATTGACACCTATCAATACATGTCGTGATATTCCAAAAATAATTCCCTTGGAGATTAAATATTCGATTTTTAATCTTTTCTTTTATGTACAGTATGTTCAAACACTATTACACTCTGGTTTCAGCTGTTTAAATGCAAAAATCACTACCTACATGTTGATCCTTTGTCTTATTTCATCAATGTTCTCTGTACCTATATTACTAATAGTTCATTAGAAGTTTTAAAATTTATCAATAAAAGTCATATTCTATATATGTTCACTGTACCTGTTGCACCAGCAGTTAAACTTAAAGTTTAAAATATTTGACTGTTAACATCCAACAAAAGTTTAAAATCACGGCATGCGTGAGATCACCAACCTTTCCATCAAACACACGTTGAAGCTTTTCGACTATTTTTACAGTCATCCTCGGTACATCCGTCCAAACTACGATGTTGCAGACTGCCAATATGCACTAGATGGGGTCTCTCTACGTGTGCGAAAGGGCTACAGGATCACGTGCTCCTAAATGCATTCTTAAGTTTCATGTTTTTCCTCTTTCTGGTACTGTGCTGCAATCTATATTTTATTTGCAGTTTAATTCTCCTATGTTTGTTTCATTCCTTTTTTCCCTTCCTCTCCCTCCCCTCCCCTTTGTTTCCTTCCCTTCTCTCCTTTCATTCTCCATTGATGTTCTTTATATCATTTTTCTCTTTCTATCAATGCCTTCCATGGTTCTGCTATGATGATAGGTTCATTATTATTACAGGCTTTGTGTTTATTTTTTTCTATGGTGAGAGCCTCTGAGTACCTCAAATCCCAATCACTCTTATATCCGCTTTTGATTTGAATATCTTCAAATTTTGGTTTCGCATTTTCTTCATTACAGTACGGTACAATTGCAGTAACATTCCCTCCCTTTTCCCAATTTTTGATATGTTGATTTCTTCTTTTTATAAGTCTATTTTTGGTTGATCCATAATAATACATGCTATTGTTTTAATCCTTGGTTGTTCTCATGTTCTAAAAGTATTCTACAAACTCCTTCTTTTTGTAAGTTGGGAACTTTTTGTTTTGTATTATTTATCATTGTTGACATTGTTGTTACAGATTGACCAATATTTTTCTTATATCTTGCTACTTAATGATCAATTCTTCCTGTTATTCCCTTAATATGTAGAAATTATCGTATGTACTGCTTTTGGTCTAGTTCTTGTTTCTCATCTCTTTGCCTGGAGGTTTTATTCATATTGTTTATGGTAATTCCACATTTTTTTATTAAGTCTTCTGTTATATGTTCAGCATATCCATATTTCCTTGCTAATGTTGTTATCCATATTAATTATACTTTCTGAAATTAATTATTACTTGTATGTGTATTTGCTCTCTTTATCACGTTATAAAGAGCATTTCTTTGTGCCATCGGGTGGTTTGAGTTATTTGGTATCAATATTTGTTCATAGCATGGTAATCTTGCAAGAATTTGAAAGCAGGATAATAGATACATTAACAGAACAACCACTAATATGTAAACGTTATGTGGATGACATTTTTCTGGTTTCAAATATGCAAGAAGAGAACTTAGAAAGCTTAGCAAAAAGGTTTACAGAAATATACCCAACTATAGTTCTAACCTTGGAAATGGAGCAAAATAAAAGTATATCCTTCCTAGATGTCTGTATAACAAGAACAGAACATGAATTTCAGTATAAAGTATATCGAAAACCATCTATGAACCAATATTGACACCAAATAACTCAAACCACCCGATGGCACAAAAAGAAATGCTCTTTATAATCTGATAAAGAGAGCAAATGCACATACAAGTAATAATGAATTGCAGAAAGAATAATCAATGTGGATAACAACAGTAGCAAGGAAATATGGATATTCTGAACATATAATAGAAGACATAACAAAAAAATGTGAAATTACAATAAACAATATGAATAAAACCTCCAGACAAGGAGAGGAGAAAAATGAACAAGACCAAAAGCAGTACATAGGATCATTTACATATATTAATGGAATAACAGGAAGAATTACTCATGAAGTAGCAAGATATTTAAAATATTGGTCAATCTATAGCAACAATGTAAACAATGATAAATAATGAAGGAGTATATAGAATACCTTTAGAACATGAGAACAACCAAGAACTAAAAAAAAGTATATATTATTATGGATCAACCAAAAATTGACTAATAAAAAGAAGAATATTAAAAATTGGGAAACTGAGAGAATGTTGCTGCGATGGTACAGTAATGTATTGAAAAAAAATACGAAACCAAAATTTGGAGATATTCAAATCAAAAGCGGATATAAGAGTGATGTGAGTTGAGGTTCTTAGAGGCTCTCACCATAGAAAAAAATGAATACAAAGCCTGTAATAATAATGAACCTATCATCATAGCAGAACCATGGAAGGTATTGATAAAAAGATAAAAATAATATAAAGAACATCAATGGAGAATGAAAGGAGGGATGAAAAGGAGAGGGAAGGGGAACAAAGGAATAAAATAAGCAAAGGGGAAGTAGACTGTAAATGAAATATAGATGGTAGCACAGTACCAGAAAGAGGAAAAACATGAAACTTAAGAATGCAGTAAGGGGCACGTGATCCTGTAACCCTTTCGCACACGTAGAAAAACCCCGTAGGGAACCATCTAGCGTACATTGGTAGTCTGCAACATCATAGTTTGTACGGATGTTTCGAGGATGACTATAAAAATAGTCGAAAAGCTTCAAAGAGTGTTTGATGGAAAGGTTGGTGATCTCAAGCATGTAGAGATTTTAAACTTTTGTTGGATTTTAACAGTCAAATATTTTAAACTTTAAGTTTAAATACTGGTGCAACAGGTACAGTGAACATAGATGGAATATGACTTTTATTGATAAATTTTTTGACTTCAAATGAAATGTTAGTACTATAGGTAAGGAGAACATTGATGAAATAAGACAAAAGATCAACATGTATATAGTGTTTTTGCATTAAAACAGCTGGAACCGGAGTGTAATAGTGTTTGTACATGGTGTACATAAAAGAAAAGGATTTTAACAGTCAAATATTTTAAATTTCGAGTTTAACTACTCGTACAACAGGTACAGTAAACACAGATGGAATGTGACTTTCACTGATAAAAATGTTTAAACTTCAAATTGAAATTTTAGACTATAAGTACAGAGAACATTGATGAAATAAGACAGTGTATCAACATGTAGATAGTGATTTTTGCATTTAAACAGCTCAAACCTGAGTGTAATTGTGCTTGCATATAGTGCAAATAAAAGAAAACATTAAAAGTCAAATATTTAATCTCCCAGGGATTTATTTTTTGAATATGACGACATGTATTGAGATGTGTCGATAATTCCATAAACAAAGAAAGTATACACACCAACAATGTGCATCAAGTGGACTAAAAATTGAAGAAACGTAATTGTATTTATCATATTAGTGCATAATTTATGTTACGACAGTTCTAGTAAACTTCCTTCAAAATTAGAAATTTCTTCACAATTTACGAAGAGCTACATTTGACAGGAGAGGTATTGCAAAACATGAAGCACGGCATAAATGCAAATCACGATCAGTTGGTAAAAATGCATTGTTCGTCAGAACCGATAAGCGGAAAATTTCGTAAATAAGCACAGTCAGTCGAGTGAACTCTGACCTTGACAGGAACGCGTAATGTCTGTTTCCCTACACCCTGAGGTTTGGATCATAGCACGACGATACTTCTACCGTTGATCACTGAACGGAGAGACCCTTTACATATCCTTCATCTTTGAACATCAAGTGGGAAAACCCCACTCTTCTCAAACTTGCCTTTATCCGCATTATAAACTGAATTTCGATTAGTTTCTTTCGTTACGGTAACTTCTTTAGTTGGGTCGCTGTGACAAAAGATTTAGACTTTTTAATGGTCGTTATACTGTGAGTAAAACAGCATTGCCCCAATGGGTTTGAGTGTGTAAAGTCAATAAAATAGGTAGATATATTGAAACGTCACTATAAAGATGATCTTTCTTTCGAGAGTATCCTGTATTTACTTAATTACAGCTCCTCGTTTTCTCGAGTTTGTTTGAGTTAATCCGTGTCTCTATGTAAGATCCAACTTGTGTGCACTATATTGAGGCATCCATGACTAAAATGTTTAACTCATCAGACACAATATAATTTCCCTCACAGAATAAGACGATAGACGATTTCGAAACATTGAGTACACATCCATTTAAACACATCACAGAGGCCAACGGCACATCTATATACTACGGTTTGCCTATCAAAGAATCGAGACAACACCCTTACTTCGATGTTGGATTCATTTAGGAAAATATCTTGAGAATTTACTTAAACACCTATCTTTCACGCATCTAACACAATCAGAAATCACAGACCAGTCGATAGTTCACACGAACCTGGAAAATAAACCTAAAAAACAAAACAATAAGGGAGTGAAAATTATGAACAAGTCCATTGACGAGATGGTGTTCCTGCAATTTGTTGGCTAACGTACGGCAATGAACTCATTCAGCTGCACCGTAAGGATATCGATTGACTTTTCAGTATACAAATCAAGCATTACAATTACTTCTTCATTACGGAAATTAGAAATGAGAAATTTAGCGAATTTAAAAAAAAAATTCAAATCACATCAATATTAAAAACACTGGTATCCAAATTTTAAGTCCCAAAGTCATTCGCACTGGTTTTGGCTTGAAAAGTAACACCATCATAATGTCAATGAATATTAAAAACAAATATGTCTCTTTTTGCTTGTGCATGGTAACACCCGCAAATATCCCGAAGCTGAGGTGTAAGGACGTAACAGAAAAATGTCTTAATAAGGAATGTGGTAACCCGTTTCGTACAGATAACTATCACAATGACCATAAATACCCATGACCAGTTTGAAGATGAACTATAGGAGACAACGAATTTCGTTCCTTGTTTCAACATACGTCGACGAATGAAATTCCATCATAATGTGGACAATGGGTACCATAGAAACGAAATCCTTGACCCCTATGTCAAAAAATTTCTGGAAACTGTTGGCATTCAGTTTCTTTTAAGGGGCACAACTTTTTGGTGATTTCCTGCACTATGAGGATATTTGTTTTGAGTTTACTGAACGGCGTCTAATGAGATGCTACGTGTCGAAATACCATTGAGGAAAGATTAAGATATACCATTGAGGAAAGATTAAGAAATACCATTGAGGAAAGATTAGGAAATACCATTGAGGAAAGATTATTTCATAATTCAGGGCAAAATCACCGTACACAAAAATTAAATAAGAACTAGACTTGAATGTTTTTTTAAGAAATAAATTGTAAACACACTATTTTTCTAAGTAAATACTGAACACTACTATTAAAGTTTGAACATACCTTTCTGAAATATATGTACTTTTGCATTGTCATGACGTTTCGTATAAATTTTGTCAAATTCTCCTCCTCATATAAGAATATTTTTGGCTTCAAGGAAAGTTTAAATCTAGTAAAGTTTTGCTCATTGATGAAACGTAATCATGCATCCTTAACACGAACATATCATGGATCCAAAGAGTGCTTCATGGTATCGATATGCAAAGAATTGAACAACTAAATGCGTACTGAAACATTTAAAAGTATATATCACACTTAATTGAAAAGTATTCGCATATCTTTATGACACTGAAATTATTTTAATATATACAGTATACATAGTACCTTCCACTGTCTATCGTAGTAAAATTGATTTCCAAATAATCAGAAAAATATTTATTTAGAAACAGCTGTATTGTGATAGTTTTGAGAATTGAAGAGTTAGATGAAGCACTGTGCGCACGTATGTCTTGGTAGTTGGTCCTACCGTATTTGTGCTGCAGCACGTATATTTGAAAAGACATATTTACGGTATATTCAGTAATATCTGGGTTTATTAAATTCTGTCATCGGGAACTGCTTTTTTCCAAGCAGAATAAGGCGTCTAATTTTTTCAAATCTGCCCTCTTTCTTTAGAGGTGGCAAAGTATATGCCTCTGCCATTGCAAAACGAGGCCTTGTTTTTAAATCAGCAATAGCTTCTGGAAATTTCGCAATTGTTCTAGGTACCTTCTCAGATCTGTCTTCATTAATATCATATAAAGTCTGTGACTCCACCTGCATGCTGATAATCATATAACCTAGGCTGATGACTGTACCTGTACCGTCTATTTTGCAGACATCACAGGGAAATGTGTAACTCTCTCACAAGTTTGGAATTAATCAGATTCCTGACGGCCCTGCGATAGCTAGCCCGCCAGACACCGGAAACCACAGTCTTTCACTCAGACAGAATAGGTCCAGGGACCTGTGAGGTTCCGTCTCCCACACGAGACCAGTACCTTGCAGCCTTCGATCATAGCCCGTGTGTGCGATGTGTTATGGGCGGGGCAAACAAATGTTTTTACATAATTTTCTCATCTCGTGGCTGGGAGATCGTTCGCCAACGCGAGGTTTGGGGACTAGACTCCTTTATTTGGTATCTAATAAAAATGAGTACATGCACATTGATAGTAGCAGAGTCTGATGCACCACTCTCACAAAATATTCAGCACGGAATCACATTAAACACACAAAATTATTTATTTACATGGACCACAGGACTGGGGCCAGTGCTGTCGGGATGAACCCGAGCCAGCGTCATCATAAACACCTTGGTAGGAAGACCAACAAACTCAAGATCGAGAGTGACGTACCTCTGAGGGTATCACTATCTGTCGACCATAGTTGACCCGACTTTTTCTTTGCTCAAGTTCCCTAATAAGACTTGGACACGTCTTACTGAAGCTATAGTGAGCATCATCTAGCTTCAGGCGGAACTTAGCATTTGCAGCAGAGCAGTTGCTGCACTTCGTTCTGGATGCACACTGGTGGTGCTGGTGCACAACTTCACCGCAATTGCCACACCTATCTTCGGACTCAGGACAGTTGCTCCGGAAATGACCGAAGCCATTACACCGGAAGCGTCTGACTTCGCGTAAATACTCCTTTAGGCGGAGCACTGTCCAAACCAATTTCAATGTATTCCGCCTTATCAAGAGTATGAAGGCCTAGGGCCCCACGTCTGCCACCCAGTGGACCCTACCTCCTTTACCATTGATGGGAAAATGGGCTGTAAACCCGTTGTCGAGGTTGGGGTTCTGCCCACGAAGCCCTTTCTCGAACTCCTTGGCCGAGAGATCCCCGTCGACACCGTAAACTATCAACAGGAGAAGTCTCTTTCGTGGGGCTGTGGGAAGCGTGTCAGTTTTGGTCAACGGATTGCTACTCAACTACTGGGTGAGGCTGTCGAGCTCCTAGGGACGGGAACACTCCACCGCATCCCCACCTTTCCTTATGTTCCGAATGCTCTTGACCCCTAACTGCAGTTTAGCTGGGTTGACTGCAGTTCGCATGGTCCTCTTTTCGATTTCTGATGACGTACTCTCCACAATGGGATAGATCAGGAGAACGTGTCTTATGTCCCCCGTCTTTTTGTTTCTCCCATTTGGGGCGGGCAAAGGCCCTTCCGCCGTACTAGCCCCTTTCCTAGACGCTTTGGCATAGGAAGTCACTTTAGCGTCGGCGTAGCAGCGCGACTCCAGGAGAAAGAACAGCCTACTTTCTAAGGCTGCCGTTTCATGTGCTTGTGCAACGCAAGCTCTGCGGATTACCTTTAGGCCCGCTTCCATTTGTTCTCGTCCTAGGGAAGTGACCCGAGAGTCTCTAATAGCGGACTCTACTTCCCTTAGGAGAGAGAAGATGCGGCTTATAAAGGTCTGTGGTGTTGGCATTATTGGTGTCTTGGGATGTTTCATCTGGAGGGCCAAAAGACGACCCCTCAGAAGCCCGAGAGGACTCAGGTTGGGGCGATGATGTCCCCTTGCTTGCCATGGGCTGTAGTGTCAATGATGTGCTTTCAACACGTTTCGACTGAGTTGGCTCAGTCGAAGGGGAGGTCCCCTTCGTGAATGTAGTGACCGTTGAACCCTTCGCACTAGGAAGAGCCTTTAAAGAAGGCCTCAACCTGGCGCTGGGCTTTACCTTCCGGTTGGTCTCGGAAGTGGGGCAAGACCTTTAGAACTATCTACAGGGCTAGGTAGTTTCTCGGCCACTACCTTCAGAGTCCGGGTTGACCCGGACGGTTTAGGGGCTGACCCCTTTGGAATTGCTTTACCCTTGTGAGTAGCTGACATATCTGTGAGCGAAATGAGAACTCACGAGATTTTTTAAATGCTGAGTGGACACCCTGTGGTTCTCCCACTCAAGCCAAAACTTAGAAAACCGGGCGATCGGGCTTTGGCCTGACTAAGAATCAGAGTCCTTTGGTCAGGGGGACTAGAACGGCAACGACGTAACCGAAGTCTGATACTAAAGTCCCTGTGTGGGCTGAATGGAACTTCTCCCTTAGAAGGGCGTTTTTCGAAGTCCGTAACTGGTCAGATTTTGAGGGAACCTAAGGGTGAAGAATTCTCAAATGAAAAATCGCGAGAGTGGGATGAATCCGTCTCTCGCGCTTTAGATCGCCAGTTCTGCTAAAGCAGCGCAGTATAGTACAGCCAAATCACACAAAACTCGCTCTCCGGTTCGGTATGAGACCGACTGGTCGTTAATCATGTAACACTAGCTGATGACTCTACCTGCAACGTCAAAGTGATGACTTCGCAGGGAAATGCGGAACTCTCTCGAATAGTTTTGGGATAGATAGTATCCCTCGACGGCGTTCCGACAGCCAGCCTGTCAGTCACCGAAAACCACGGTCTTCTACTCGGACAGATTCGGTCTAGAGACCTGTGGGGATCTGCCTCCCCCACGGGACTGGTACCTTACACCCCCATGTCACAACCCGTGTGTGCGACGTGCTATGGGCAGTTGGGGCTAGCAACTTTTTCAAAAAATCTCATCTCGTGGCCGGGAGATCGCCCGCCAACGCGAATTTTTTGGGACTACTGTCCTTTATTTCAAAACTCAGCACAATTACAAACATTTTCACTATGAGGGTCTCATGCACCCCTCTCACAATACTTAGATACTAAACAAAAATCACACACATTGAAATATTTACATTGTTCACAACTCTAGGGCCAGAGCTGTGGTGATGACCCCGGGCCAGGGTCAAATCAAACACCTAGGTCATTAGACCGAGAAACTCATTATTGAGAGTTACGTACCTCCGAGGGTACTTCCATTTGTCAACCATAGTTGACCCGAATCTTTCTTTGCTCAAGCTCCCTAACAAGACTAGGGCATGTCTTGCTGAAGCTGGAGTGCGAGACGTCCAGCTTCAGGCGGAATTTGGCATTTGCAGCGGTGCAGTTGCTGCAGTTCGGTGCGGCAGCACACTGGTGGTGCTGGTGCCCAACTTCACCACAATTGCCGCACCTTGCATCTGTCTCGGGGCAGTTGCCTCGGAAATGGCCGAAGCCATTACACCGAAAGCACCTGACCTCCCTCAAAAATTCCTTTAGACGGAGCACTGACCAACCCAAGTTCAGTGTCTTCCGCCTCACCAAGTGCTTGAAGGCCTTGGGTTCCACGTCTGCCACCCAGTGGACCCTACCTCCCTTGCACCTAATGGGAAAACAGGCTTTGAACCCGTTCTCGAGCTCTGGGTTCTGCCCACAAACCATCTGCTCGAACTCTTTTCCTGAGAGTCCCCCGTCGACACCGTACACAATCAACCGGGGGTTTCTCTTCCGTGGGGCCGTGGGTGGGAAGCGTGCAATTCTTGGTCAGTGGATTGCTTCTCAACTCTTGGGCAAGGCGGTCGAGCTCCCCGGGATGGGAACACTCCACGGCGACCCCTCCTTTCCTTACACTCCGTAAGCTCTTGACCCCTATCTGCAGTTTTGTTGGGTTCACTGCAGTTTTTAGGGTTTTCTTTGTGTCCTCTGAGGACGCACTCTCGACTGTCGGGTAGACTAAGAGCACGTGTCTCCTATCCACCGACTTTCCCTTTCTCTTTCTCGTCTCAATCGGGGCGGGCGAAGGCCCTTTCGCCTTGATAGCCCCCTTCTTAGCCACTTCGGCGTAGGAAGCCGCTTTTACTTCGGCTTCGCAGCGCAACTCATCCCGCGCGGACAGCTTGCCTTCAAGGTAGGATGCCCGTGCTGCTTGCCCGAAACAAGCGTCTCTAACACTGCTCAGGGCAGCTTTCACCTTCTCTCTCCCTGAGGAAGTGACCCGCGAGTCCGAGAGAACGGACTCGACTTCCCCAGTGAGGGCGCAAATGAGATTCACAAACTCCTCGGGTGTAAGTTCCTCGGGTGTCTTGGGATGCGTACCTCCCACCGAAGGTACCTCTGGGCACCCCGCGGACGACCCCTCTGGAGCCCGAGATGGTTCGGGCTGGGGTGTTGTTTTCCCCTTCCTTGCCATGGGCGGAACTGGCAAGGGGGTGCTTACACCCTTCGTGGGTGTAGCGGCCTTAGAGCCCCTCGCTTGGGGAGGCGTCTTCGACAGTTTCCCCCAGCATTGGGCTCTACCTTCCGGCTGTTCTCGGAAGAGGGGCTAGCCCCTTTAGCACTGCCGACAGGGCTTGGTAGTGCTTCTGCCGCTACCTTCTGCGTCCCGGTTGTCCCGGACGATTTGGGGACTGGCCCCTTGGACTTCACTCTACCCTTCTGGGTAGTTGGCATCTCTGTGAGAGAGATGAAAAAGCACAAAAATTTCTTCTAAGTACTGAGTGGGCACCCAGAGGTTCTCCCACTCTAGTCTAACCTTAGAAGCCGGGCGCTCGGGCTTTGGGCGGGCGAGGGACCCCTCGACCGCGGGACCGGTACGACGACGACGTACCCGATGACTGATGCCAGAGTCTCTATGCGAGCTGAGCGGAACTTCGCCCTCACAAGGGCGTTTTTACTAAGTCCCGTCACTGCTCTAATTGGTGGTTCTCGAGAACTTAACCAATTGAGAAAAGAAAAAATCGCGAGATCGGGATTGAAACCCGTCTCGCGGTTGGAATCTTCTATCTGCTTAACAGCGCAATTCAGCTCATCCAAACACACACAGAAACTCTCACCCGGTCGGCATCAGACTGACCGGTCGTTAATCATGTAAACCGCAATTAGACATATTTCAAAATATATTATGTTTTGATATTGTCTTCCATGGAGGCGTACTTTCAAACGGTTCATGCTCATCGCAACGTTTCACATAACGTGCTTGTTCCACCATATCGGAAGAAATTTCGTGAGAACACTTTCATCTGAAGTTGACGTTGACTATTGACTAACAGAAAATCCATCTTTCAGAAAACCCTTTTTAACTGCTTTTAAGAAATACATACATCACGGAATACCCTGCTCAAAACAACGAATGGCATGAAAAACCGTTTATCTCCGTCACTATGTTGTCGTACATCTAATTATTCCTTCGATTATTTTGTCGGAGCTTAGTTGTATTTGGAGAAAACAACACAACCACTTTGCAATCAGTGATATTACAGTATGCGCTACATTGATCCGTATTCAGGCATCTCACATTTCGGTGCTTCAAAAACTTCTGGTGCAGTTTCTTTTCCCTTTAACTAAAATATCATCGCATTCATCCAAGGGATTTTGTTAAAATTGTATTTTACCGGTAACGTTTAATGCCCTCGAAATATGGATATTTAACGGATTTACCAATCGCACGTAAAGCAAAATTTTAAACAATACCTGATCCGCGCAAAAAAAACGAAAAAAATTGTCAACCATTCTTTAAACCGGTTGCCGACTATAAATTTCGTAACTTTCATGCATAGGGTAAGGTCAGAAAGCGATCGGAGAGTCAGGCCTGTTTCGAATGCAGTTGAAATATGAAATGCTGTGTTAAAGGTTTCGAAAGTGAGCGTGATTTTTCACTACCAAAGTAGATCGCGGTTGTTAGTTTCGTTGCTGATTCCCAAAAAGATGGTTTTTGCAGTTGATGCCTAGGGCTATCATTTCACCGCTGGAGGTTACGACTTCAGCACTGGAATTCACGAAGATTTACAGAATGTAAGAAAAATTGCGACATGTCTTGCAAAGTGATATCTTTTAATGAACTATCGTTAATTCGTGCTTTTCAGATACTTCACATCAGCAAAATTTCAGTTTAGGTTTCTGCGGTTCTCATCCGTTTTCGAGAGGATGTAAAATCCTAAAAGCACAAACAGCGTCAATTTTCTGAAGTTTTCTTTAATTGTTAGCATTGTGCATCTTATAATGTCGAATTTCGCCGCAATTGCAGTTTTATTCTAAATATCATCATTTACTTCGCTTATGATGTGCCCTAAAATTTCATTTTCCCAAGAATTATTTTCCCTTGGCTCAAAAATTTCTCAACTTTACATCCCATAATAACATGAACAAAAGTTTTGCAAAATGAAAAGAAAAAAAAACCCTTGAAAAACAAAAGTAAGAAAATGAATGCTCCTAAAATTTCTTTTCCTTTAATAAGGAACAAATTTTGGCTGCTTATGTCAAAAGATCTGAGATGGAATGAGTTGAACCCTACAAAAGCTACACTGATCATAAAATTATTGGTTTTGCGTTGAAGCAGGAGATGCGGCTAATGGATCTTCTTCTTCAACAAGAATTATCTCGTCCATTGTTTCATCTCCAGCATCTCGCAGTCAATACAAAATTTGAGAAAGTTACCCCATCGTGCTTCAGAATAAACTGGGTAACCGCATTCCATATTGAAGTAAATTTTTATTTGATTTTTGGATTACAGATTTATGTGTTTTTTTATTTTTACAGCACATACAGAATGCAAATACTTCTTACAAAATGTTCTTGCGATTTTCTGTAAAAAATTTCATTTAAATGGCTTCCATGCTTTTTTTATAACAGTTTTTCAAATCTTTTCTTAATTTATGGCAACTAGTGTTTACATTTCAGTTCGCTACATTCTAAAAAAATACTTATCTTCTCTATAGAAAAGATCAACACAATTTTGTACTTTAGATATTCCTTCCATTGGTCTCAAAGCCCGTGTATATTCATTTTAGTTAAACAAATACTTTTAAATGATACTATATTTATTTTAATCATGTGATATACATTGAAAATAGCTTTAAAACTTCAACGAGTTCAACTAATCTGGTGTTTACTCCATGGTAATACATAAAATACGTCTCCATCCTCCAAGGAAAATTCCGCCCCATGACGGAAGCGCCTTGCATATTTGGAAATGGCATAAATAAAAAAAGGTTTTTCAAGCACAGCACAACATCAGTTACCCTAAAAATGAATAATTAGTCGCATTAAGCTCAAAGAATTGAATGCAGCAATTTAAGGTACGCATAGCGTTAACGGCAATGGAGATTTTTCTACACATGTGTAAAATATCTTGATACATCATGTTATGGTCCGCTGATGTGTCTGAGATTAAAATCAAGTGTACCAGATAAACGCCACTCCGTGCTTACCCTTTACGGCGCTAGAAATAAACATATATATAAAAATAAATATGGAAAAACGAGAAAAAATACACGTTTTTCAAATCCTCCCCACTTCTAATTTCTTAAATGGTTAACGTAATTTATGTGGTAAAGTTATTTTAGTGAGATAAACAATTCGTTATTTCATTTCGGAGATACGTTTTTCTAAAAGCGGATTATAATGGAATTTATTAAAAAGAGCAAACATTTAAAGGAATTAGTCTGACTCCACACCCCCCCAAAGAAAATTAAAGCCATTTCTAATAAAAAAATTGAATAATTAAATTTACATAAGTAAGCTTAGGAAGTTGGTGCCAGCTTATTCCCTCTCTGCGCCGTAGAAAAAAATTAAAATGTGAGCATAGAAGTCTCAAAATGAAAAAAATTGGGATAGCCTAAAAACGGAAACGAAATGACTAGAAACCTATTACTCCCAAAAATGTTTACCTATCCAATTTAGCACGGGTAGAAAAAACGCACACACACACAAACCAAAATGTGGTATGACTCCCCACTTCTCCTAATAGAAGCACTTGTTTCTTCTCTTAGGAGGAGGGATGAGTCATTATACCCTGAGGAAGGCTAGCCTAGGAGCAGGAGGAGTAAGACAGCACACGGTAATCGTGCGTGCTGTGAAAAAAACGTACTTCTCTAAGGTCGGCCGTTACTTTTATTCAAAATCTTCTTGTGTTTTTGTAAAGCAGCATTCAATGTATTTTCTTCAAAGAAAAGGAAATGATAAAGTTTCTTATGTTTTATTAATTTTTATTTTAAAAAAATGCACAAGCAAATAAAACCTGTTTTTAGGTAAATAATTACAAGAAAGCATTATTTAAAGCAACAGATCAAGTCAGATGTAACGAAACACGTCCTTTGTTTCTTTCCTTACCTTGCAGTTTCTTTTTTTAATTAAATTAGTTTTATGTGCATTGTGTTTTCTGATGTTATTCGTCACAGGTTTTAATCTTTGCATACGGAAACAAGATTTCCTAGTTTGCGTAACGTTTCAATACAAGCACTTTACACAAATCAGAGATGCTACCTTTGGTATTTTGCTGCTATGAGGACACAAATTTCATATTTGAATTCTTAGAAATCAAAAGCAGTGTGAAAATTTTCACAGCTTTAAGAGCTGAAGTCTCCATAAAGAGACATACTTTTCAGCTTGCAGTTAGAACAGTTTCTTTGACGCCATTTAGCAACAATTATTTCAAGGTAAATCCAATGAATTATGAAATTCAACTTTTTCTTCATTAAGAAAAAAATGTGCTGGCTTCAAATGACTTAGGTTTCAAGTTTAATATCGTTCTTGCTGCTCTCCTTTGGTGATAACTGCTTTCACACTGGTAAATATCCAGTCCTCGTTAGGCTGTATTCCGCGTGCGCTTCGCATTTTCTTATGAAATTTCAGTTATACAAAAGGATATATTTGCAAAATCTGCAAAAAGGAATGCCTTTTTACCACCAATATTTACATTTATCTTTAATTTATGAAATTGTCTTGTTTCTCCATATGGGCTACAAATCCATAAGCTTTGAAAATCTCATGCTGTGTCTTAAGATGTTAGAGTTTGTTCTGTGTCTTTCAATTTCTTTTGCTACATTTCATTTGTGCTATATATGCGTATGATTTTCAGCGGAAAGGATCACGTTCTTTAAACAATGTTGGATACATCGAGATTAATAGCATACAAACAATGAGAGCCAATCTGTATATTCAGTTTATATGCAAAACATTTTAGTTCTAAAAATATTAGGGTCTATTGCCCTCTTCCTCTCTCTCTCACTCTCCTCTCTCTCTGATCAACGTTCTGTAATTATCTCCAACCTTTGAAGCTGACAGTAAAACACGGCTTTCGAAGAGCATCTTAGAAGAGGAAATAAATATTTCAAGAAAGAGAGATATATTAAATAAAATGTTGTCCCTACACATTCACATTTGTTTCAAACGCACTTAATTGTCAACAAAGCAGCAAAGGCTACTGGGAGGTTGATTTTACCTGAACATAAATAATTCTACATAGCGGCATAATAATATCTCCTTACTGCAACCGTGAAGAAGCCAGTTAATGCACGTCTCATTTTACAATGGAAAAAATGTAACCGCCTTCTCAGAGCAAACCTAAATCGCTATTTTGTCTAAAAATAATATCTGTCTTCTTTTCACATTGGAGCTGACGACATGTAAAGGTAATTTTGGAAATAAATAACACGTTTTCAACCTTACATTTCATGATTTAACATTGGTGAAGTAGCTTCCGAATATTTAAATCTAGCACTGAAAGAAAAATGTATTCCATATGACAGCATATATCAGACGAAAAATGCACTATCTTGTGCTGATCGAAATACTTTATTCATGCGGTGATATATAGAATACTTTATCCCCTTCATGAGCAATTTCCCATCGTTATTATAAGGACATGAAACACAGTGGTGGCACATGGCTAAAATCATAGCGGTGGCAAGCTTTATTTCTGTTTGGAATCGAAGCGCTTGTTTATAATTTACTATTTTACAATTATTAAATTTATGATTTCATGAATTCATCACGTGAAGTGCATCGTAAAGATTCAGCAATATTTCACTAAAAAAGAAAGTTTTATGTATTCTAGGGGACGACTGAGAACATGTTTCTTATATTTTCTTCCTGATCCTTACATATTGCTTTCCTCTATCAGCATAGCCATTTTGGACAATTTGGGAACTTCTAAGCCAGTTTCATTGAATACCTATTGCATTGTAATCCACTGCTTACCCAAACGTTTCACGGAAGATTAAAAATCTTTTAAAAAGAAAATATTCTTAATCTCAATTGCTAATTCATAAACAGCTCTGCCTCAGCAGACTTCGAAAAATAAAAAAAAAGGGGTTGAAGTCGGCGTTCATTCAATATTTGTGTTAATCTGAATATAATTTCCAAAAGGAGCTTCTAAACTTCTGCATGGAGATATCTGAACTCGAATGCGAAACAAGTCTGTTATATTTAGGGACAAGTATCGTTAACGCTTGCCAGTGTATCATTATCGAAATAATACAACACTTTTCCACTTTGTTGTATACCATGGTTTCCTCTATGCAAATGATAACACGCAATTTAATAGAGCTCATATCATGTTCGCAAGATCGAACATTGGGGTATTCTAAGTCTATCAGAAGCTTTAATGTTTACTGTCTTTAATCCCATTAAGTAAATTTTAGTTAATGTAGTTTCAGTTGAACTGCAGAAGACATTGAACGCACACACGCACAAATGTTGTTTGTCCCAAAGACACTTCCGGAAAATTCTGACATTTTGAATGAACTGTGGAAAGCACGAGCCCGAAGCTATTTGAATCACTTCACTTTGATTTTTTCCACTTACACGCTGAGCTGTTGTTCACAACAGCTCAGCGTGTAAGTGAAAATCATCACTAGGAATAAGAAACATACGAGCCTCGTATGTTTCTTATTCATACTGAGACAGTGAAGTGTTCCCTCATATGAGAAACTTTTGTATATAATTTTATATATTTTCTGCTTTAGGTTAAAGATATGTGCTTACTCTCCATACTGTTCATAATCGTTTTTATGCAAGATTCATCGCACTTTGGAGCAATGTATTAAAAATCTAGCTAAACACAAGTTTCTAGGAGATCAATACGGGTCCGTTCTAACGATGATTTCGGCTGTAGGGAAAGACTGCTCATATTTATAGTAAACTTTAGTATCGTAGCTTTATTTCATGAATAATTATTATCGTCTAAGCTCCTCTAACAGGTTCATAACATGCGAGTAAGGAATTCACACCAAAAAGGAAAAAACAAAGAAACATGTTAATACGAAATGTGGGTTTACCTTGATTTCGGCTACTCTCTTACTCTCTCATGCAAACTCACATAAAATTAGGATGAGGATAAATCATCAGGTGTTTTACTAAAACTTTCAATAGGAGCTTACATATATGCCTGGCAAAATATTTCTTCAGCAAGACAACACATTCTTCTTTTTTTAGTTGATGAACACAGGATCACTCAGTTCAGAAAAATTTCATTACATATCTGTACATTGTTTTTATCATAGCCTCGGAGTAAATAGCCTTACTTCGATCTAAATGTTGTTGGATAATGTTGCTGTATATTACTAAATTTTTGCATTGGAATAAACCTATATTTTTCATCTGAATTTTTTTTAAATACCTTCTGAAATTCAGAATTCGGACTAAAATTAAATGCAGGAGCTTCTTTTTTTCCAGACTTGTAATCCATAGATATGTGATAATCTATATATAAAGTATGTATCTAAAGCAGATCACAGTATCTCAAATTTAACGAAATATTTTTGAGTATACATTTTTCAATTTTATAACCATGATATTCAAGTCTTGCCTTATTACCAAGAAATCAGTCGATATTCCTTGCTTTTTGTTGGCTACTTATATCTCATTTATGTGTTGGTTAATAAACAAGTGAGACGCAGAAATACTTGAGAAAGAGCAAAGCCGATTGCCAGTGATATCTCCATTGTTTAGCTTACAATCTCTTTTAGGAAAATCGGATGTTTCCCAAAACAATATTTTTGCATTTATTTCTTAAAACTACCATGTCAATAAACCTGTCTTGTTCGATTTTAAACATAACAGCAGGAAAGCTGGCAGATAAGGTAAGATAAATATAGCCTTGTGATACTATTTTTTTAACATAATATTCAAAGAGAACAGCACTAAACTTTAATTGGAACTATCTTAAATATATACTTTGTTTTTTAACTTAAACACTGCAAGAAAATTTGCACAAATTTACATCTTTAAATTAACGGTCTTTTTTTTTTGTGTGTAATAAATTTCATCACGTTTAAGCTCTAAAACTTGAAACATATTCCGTAAGACAAACGGAATTTCAAATGCTAGCATTCTTGTTCGTCACACTTTCTATTTTTCTTTCCATTTTAACACGTATTTTGTCATCTAAGTTATCAAACTTCGCGTCGCAAGAAATAAATATGCTGAGTTGAAATTTGAAATCCATTCTACTGAGAATCTAAATATATCTGTGGATCTTTCTAAAGTTTCACAATGAAGAAATCATTTAGGGCAAGTGCAAAAGTATTCAAGATTTGCTTCGGAAATCTGTACTGTTAAAGCGAAGAAAAAGTTAATAAATTGTCTCTTTTTCTCACTCATCCGAAAAAACGCAGGTAACATGCGGGACGCAGATTAGCCAAAAGAAAAGCATTTTCTGTGACTAACGGAAATAAATTGTTCAATTTTAAATTAGCGGGCATAGTGAGAGAAAAACAATGTGGAAATGAATTACAGTAGTAGGATCTAGGAAGAAAACCAAAAGGACAAATATGCGCCAGTTTCTATTAAACGCAAAATATTGCCTCTGAGCAGGTTCACGTTCTCTTGAACTCTCTCTTTAAAGCTCTTTGCAATTTTCCCTCACGTAACTTGTTTGCTATCGGTCTCACGGCCGTATTTAGTGTTAGGTAGGGTTTACCACCCAATTAGGGTTGCACTCCCAAGCAACCCGACTCCCAAGAGGTCGCATCCGAGAGAGACCGAGCAGCTATGGGCCTCACACCCACTCTGGGAAACTGCCCCAGTCAGAGGGACTTGCTGCAAGGTCAGACTCCCGGTACGCTCCATACAGCCGAATAAGGTAAAAAGAGTAAGGATACTCAAAAAGTTTTAATACGGTTTTCAGATTTGTAAATCAGTTAAATAAAAACACACTGATATCGAGAGGGAGGCTACCACAAGTAAACGTTAGTTTTCGTTACGGATCTTAAACAAACTTTACTGAAGAGAGATTGAATTAGAGATACCTGTCTGGTAACGAGTAGCACCACGTTTCGGCCTGATGACGGCGGCGATTCGTCTCGGCATGGCCTCGAGAAGACACCGGAAGCGATACGAAGCCATACGGATCCACGACCCCTGAAGAAGCTCCCACAGTTCACGAAGATTTAATGGAGGGGAGTCAGAGCCTCGAACATCTCTCTCGATTGCATCCCAGACGCTCGATGGGATTAAGGTCAGGTGACCCAGCTGGCCAAGGAAGCGAGGTCACCTAGGTGGAGTGTTCATCCAACCATTCCGATACAATTCGCGAGCGATGATACGGTGCATTGTCTTGTTGCAGGATAAGGTTTCCAGTGGGATGTTGAAGACGCACAAACGGGAGCAATTGGTCGTCCAGGATATTCCAGTAACGTTGACATGTGAGGGACGATGTCACACGTACCAGGGGTCCCATTTTAGTCCACGTAAACAGTCCCCAGACGAGAATGCCACCCCCACTAGCTTGAAGAGTACCCTGCTGGCAAGAAAGATCCATCGCTTTAAGTGCTTTACTTCCGTACTCGTGTCCTGCCTTTCCGCATTTTATAACGTGAATCTCGACTCATCAGTCCAGGCAACGTGTTTCCACATGTCTACGGTAAAGTGGCGATGTTCCCGCTTCCACGCTAATCTTTGCGCCTTGTGATGTGCGGTCAGCAGCGGTACCCTCGTGGCGCGATGGCTTCTGTACCCTATAGCGAGGAGATGGTTCTGGATGGTGTGGCTGGTTACACGTTTTTGTGCACCAGCGTTAAATTGGCAAGTGATTTCCTTCACTGTGGCCTGTCTATCCTCTGTTACAATGCGAGCTAGCCAACGATGACCCTGCTCATTCACACCCTGTTGCCCGCGGCAGTTGGCCCATGCAGGGATGGTTTTACCGGATACGATGTACTCACGGTGCACCCGTGACACAGTAGCTCGTGAAAATCCCAGTGCCTGCACGAGTCCCGAGATGCAGTGACCCGACAATTTGCCCACTATGAAATGCGCTTAGATCCTTCGTCTTACCCATACTGCGTCCGACTCTTACTGATTCTCGTCGCATCAATCCATATATTGTCGGATCGCTGCATACGTCATGTCGTTTCCCTTTACAGGGCCGCCCACAGCGCCACATTTGCATAACACCAGCTGTTTCTAATTCAATTGCTGTTCAGTGTATGCACTGAGGATCAGTAGAAAAATTTTATAGTTTTTTCTTAAACGAATACAGATAATAATGCACTCAAAAATTAAGCTGAACGAGTATTGATATCCTCCTCATTAGGAAACTTGTGTTCAGCATTTTAATTGACTTCCGTTTTAGTTATTATTTTTTACGAGTAGGGAAAGCATTACATTATCGATCAACAACGGAAGTTGCATCTTTCTCCTCCGCGGAAGGCCCCGGGTGTTCCGTACTTAAGTATAACGCTACTTTCTCCAAATTATGCACCAGATGTGTCTGCACATACGAATCAGGAATCGAAATTGCTTGCCAGCAGAAAATCATTGCAGTTTCTGAATGTTAATCTACGGTTCAAGGACGTCATGAGATTGCCTGTAGTGTTAAAGCACGAGTTATTAACCAAATTATATTAAATATTGCTCAGGTCACAGTGAAAGACATATTTTTCCTTTCCTGTTAACTCTGAGTTTGTTTTTTTTTGTAATAAAACAAAGGTAATAAACTGCTATGTCCTACGCAACATTTGGTCATTTGAAGAAATGCTCTTACATGCAATTATGTCCCACAATACACCCACTCGCATTACAACAGTCAGTTTTACACAAAAATGGCTGAACATTTGAGATTTTTGTATTCTTGTGGTTTTAAATGAAAAATATATTTTCGTTTTAATTCAAGCGCAAACGTTCCTACAGGCACAGTGAGATGCATATAAAATGCTTATAAACTTTTTAGTTTATGAGCACAAAATAGACAGATTACAGATTTATGTTGTGGTTACCTACCAGCGATAAAAAAATTGCAAGACTCGTTGAACATATGAAATCAAACTGATTGCCACCACATGATATACACGGAATTGCCAAAAACCTGGGATACCTCACCAACATCTAGTCGGTCCTCCTAAAGATCAGGAAACGTCAGAAGCGGGACAGGTAATGGTCTCTACGGTCTCTTCTCTTTGGAGAACTATGAAGACCGTGCACACCATGCTTCACAGAGAGCGTCCCACGATTCCTCAATATTAGACTTTTTGTAATTAAACATTTTCATTTTTCTTGAAATTTTAACGTTTCTCGCGTGATAAAATGGTCTATCTGAGGAATTTATGGTCACACAGACTTAAAATTAAGTTTAACCAACCGTCTTGGCAAAGATATTCTTTATGTATTCACAAAAACGTGTAGGTGCATCACAATATACCATAAAGTTTGAAAAAAGACAAACAAAAATCATTTGTGTTGAGTAAAATATGTATCACCACTTGTCAATTCTGAAACCTTTATCCATTATAGTCAAATATGAGTATGTACTAATGATTTTTACTTAAAATTAACATATATTTCGGCATAAAGATGATACGTGATTCAGAACAACTGATAAGTATGGGATGCAAATTCAAATATGTCCTATTTAGCAAGAATTTGCGCTTATGTCTGTGGCGTTTGTGGACTTACTTATGGCATTCTCCTTAAATGCCATTCTCCTTAAATGCTCCAGGAGTAGTCGCCCATCATATTTTGTCACATCCCACTTTGATTGCACTCTTGCATCGTCATGAGGTCTTGATGGAAGCGCTCTCCCTGCTCATCATTAACAGCCCCAATGTTGGCGGGTAATTGATCAAGGCGAGCATTCAGGAAATGGAGCTAGACGCTCATGTTTCGAACCCAAGATCTTAAAAAGCCAATACCATTCTAGCAACGAGAACCTCAAATGTATCTACCTTTTTTGTTACCAAGAAAGTTTTGTATAACTGCCACGAAAGACAGTCATTCTGTTTTCTCCTTTTCTTTCATCTTCCTGACAAATTCCTCTTCACGTAGAAGGCACGAATTTGAGGTCCGTGGAACACACGTGATTTGATCTTCTGGAAAAGGAAAGCAGGAAAAGCAAAGACTATTGTATGTGTTGAAAATATTCACTATAGGTACTTAATGCCTTCACAAACTGTTTCATCTTGCTGAGATTGATACGCAGGGGGGAAGTAACCTTCTTTCTGCTGATGATTGGGTCCTTCACCATGTTTGGCATGATTGCTTCAAGGTTTCCGCGAATGAGCTACTCCTTCTGGGTCCACTGTTCCTATCGAGCTCTGCTGTCCCCCATACACAGATAGCACAAAAATTCCTGAAGACTTTCGGTTGTCCAAGGCAGAAGTTGAATATTTTCAGGGCCAGACAAATGATCCAGTTGTGCTCTTCATATTTGGGTAAGTCAATGAGCATTTTTATGTCATTATGTTTTTCTCGTAAATGCACTGAGTGACCAACTGGAACCGCTCCGTAAACATTGACGTTGTGCAAGAGAACAAAATTGAAGTAACGCTTTTATCTGCCTAGAAATAATCGGCATTATATTGCACTATAAGGCGTAACACCTATTGCATGAGAAGACCTGGGATATCATGGCTGTATAAAAAATATTTTTTTCTTCTGCAAAATGGTCCACATGAATGGGGACCGGCTGAAGAAAGAAGTTTAACAAAGAGTCCTGTGGAGACCTTCATTAAGTGGTGAAATGATAATGGTTGATGATGAACAAGATGTTGACACATAATGTTCTGAATTCTCAAAAGATTGCAATAATGTTGTTCTTTTGCTGTTTTCAGTTTTTTCTTAAGTTCCAATGCACTTTCAGCAATTGCTTCCCTTCTGCTGCTGCGATGGAAAAGGATAGCCTGCTTATGGTGGAGGGATATACTGTTGAGGGTTAGGTAATTGTGATCGGCGAGCTTATTTCATCTTCTTAACGGGGATTTTGTATATTTCTCTTACTCTATAATTTGCTCACATTTCTTTACTTCCACATCAAGATACTCTGTTAGCACTCTCGAAATATATCTTTCCTATCACGAGAGGCTAATCAGTTTTCCGTATGGAAAGGCTAAACAATGTTAGTGACAACCAGTACGACCTTAAATTTTCCAGAATTGGATTTAAATATGATTTGTAGTAAAATATCATGAAATTGTTTGTTTAATCATTTTTTCCTTTGATGTATTACGTTTCCGGAGCTCAAAATTGAAAAATGAAGTTAAAGGGCTTAAGAATGCTGCATCCAATCGTAACCCATGTTAAGTAAGACTTTTGTGTTTATGTTTTTATCAAATCTATCCATTATTTCTTAACAAAAAATGTTTAGTTATTTATTAAAAAAATATAGGACATATAAAGATAGCCTTCATCAGAATTCAGTTTTTTGAAAATTTACATATTTTTAATGTGCATTTTATAATTTTACCCTAAAAACGACACATTTTTATTTTTAATAATTTTTAAAATTTAGATATTTTTAATCCGTCTCAGCTGTTTGTACAAATTTATCGTATGTATATGTGATAAAAGTATCAGACTGACGCCTTTTAAGGATTCTGAGAAAAATTCATCTAAACATTTAAAAAACAAGTTTTAAGATAAACGAATTTAAAGTAAAAAATGACAGCTTTCACACCTATCAGCATTTATTTAATCATTTCTAGTAGAATATAAAGATTCATCTGGAACTTCTTCCAGAAAGTCAATTTCTAACAATATTTTCCTTTTATTTCTTTTTGGAGAACGTTTTTTACCACTTTAATTCATTTTTAGTTATGCTACCTAGACGCGGAAAATGTCATGATTTTTTATAACCTGGGCACAATTTGCTCCTCGTTCAATTCCGGCAGTCTCCAAAACATAACATTTTGCAATGTTTCCTTTATTGAAGCTGGCAACAGCTTCATGTACACAAAATTTCAGTGGTTTGAGAAAAAGAAACACTGTTTTCGGTATTCAAGACCAGAAAACGTTGTTTACTGGCTCATTGGATTTTGGCTTCTCCCATGTGCACACTTTTTAAAGAAATCTGGATTTTCCGAATTTCTAAGAATCAGCTTAGTTTCAGCCATTATTAGAAGTGAAATGCGAAAGTGAGTGCTATGGTTATAGCCCATTCCTTAAGGTTCAGCTACACGGTACTTAAACCAACTTTCTATGTATTCTGGACTCAAATCGTGTCGAAAGTGTATGAAAACATTATTTTTTGGAATTATTTTAAAAATAATTCTAGTGCTTGAATCTTTTTATGCAATACATCGCTGTAACGGTAAGATTCCAAACTTTCATAAACGCTTATAAAAACAAACGTGATTTTTCCTGAATTCTAATGTACCGGTCCCCCTTAATTCACACTTTACTAACGGTATTAGATGCAAACTCAGATACCTAAATCCATTTAATGGTTTGTGACAAGGATCTGCATAAAACAAAAAACAGTACAGAAGCAATATATATTACAAAGTAAAAGAAATAAATATAAACACTTTGTTAGGAAACCTGCAGAATGAGCGTGACCCAGGTTTTCACAGAAAATGTTATCCACAAATGAAAATGCAGGTGCAAACTTTCTTTTCTGGAATATTCTAGCTTACATTTGCCAACCTTATAGCATTGAAGTTTGGCAAAGATCACAGGGATTATTTTTCTCATGTACCAGTTCACGTGGAAAAAATCATTTAAATGCCTATTTGTCACAAATCATTTATGTCCCTCCAAAACCGAAATGGAGTGACATAAATGAAATTCTTTTTTAATTCATTTACATTTCTAATGCTTTTCCAATTTCTAGCTAAGCAAATGTATGGAAGTTTTTCATAATAATTTTTTCAGTAAATGGTTTAGAAAAGGCCTAAGGTGAGTCTGCACTTTTAATGTTTAAATTCTCAGTAATGGAAACCTTTGAAGCTACGTAACTCTGATTCCGGCACATTTATATAGCTTTCCGTTTCGAAATTGTACTTTACCTTCAGGTTGAAGCGTACTTAGCCGTGATTAGTTCACCTCTGTTTACAAAAACCAAAGAGACATCCTATGTTATGCACCCAGAACTACCCTTCTCATTCCTTCTCATCGTACCTTTGAAAATCACATATAAAATGTCTGTTGAGTGGCTGAAGAAAAACGTACATCCTAAACATCCCCTGTACGTGTTTCATTGCCTGTTCTTATTTTCTTTGTTTTCTTCCTGTATGTTTAAAATTTCTTCTGGCTTCGAATACCTAAGACTGAATATCGACTTGCTAAATGGAAAGAACCGTAGATTACCATACCCCATAACTTCAGGAGAAGGGCGCACTGTGTTTGAGATTATCCTGATTCCAGAGAGGCAATGTTGCTTCAGAAAGGATTATTCGTTCGAGAGATTTCATTACACTCACGGTTAGCTGCCCTCATGTTCCCGTAGCCATGACCATAGTTACATACACTACAACTATAGTCTTTTAGCTAACACTGCATTTAAATTAGCAGGGTGTTTAAGAAAGAAAAAATGTTTTATGAAACTTGCTATAGTTACACGAATGACGTCGAGACGGAAGTTCATTTCCTCCCATACTTGCTCCAGTATGTCGCTGTAACAGACTTCACCGCATTACCAATGTGTATCTTGAGCTTTTCCAATGTTGTAAGCTACGGAGGCGTGTAAACAGTATCGTTAATGTACCAACTAAAAATATATCACGGCTAACAGCACCAAGTTATGATGTCGACTGCGATCGGTACAAATGCGATAAAACACTTCGTTTTGAAAACGGCAAATAGCGCGTTGCTAAAAAGCGGCACCGCAGCGACAGTGGAACACTCTCGGTGGAAGCTATTAAAACACGGATATTTCCTCTTTTATTTGGTTTATGTCAAGGTCATACACGGTTGATAGGTATGGAATTATGCGCTTTTTGAAATCAAATGAATCATTCTGAACATCCCTGTATATGCAAAGCTAAAGAATAAGGCAATGAACTAGCAGGTAATAATACATATCGTTCAAGATTCTACAGAAAAAACTTATTGGGAGTACAATTCTGATTTAAAATGTGTTAGCTGCTGTTATCGAATGGCTAAGGAAGAAATAATAAAACTTGTAATTTTATTGACATCTCTACGTACGATTTCTAAATGTTTCAGTAATATTTTATAAAATATTCTTATAAGAAATATTTACGAAGATTTTTTTGAATTCGTAAAACTGTCATTGAGCATTTCTTAACAGTGATGTCACAATCACTGTATTCAGTTTTCCTTTTGTGTGATTCCAACGAAAAACCGCAAATCATAACACTAACTCCAATGTAGGTTTTATATCATTTTTCAGCTTTGTACTTCCACGAAAGAATATCTCCCTCCATCGTGAGTCACTGCAACAAAGAAAAAAGGTTTATGCATCAAAAATGGTGTTACATTGTTATTTCATCCACAATCTAGCCCCCGTGTGTAGAATCGGCACTGACTCTAGTAGTTGTTTTCTCTTCGCACTCATTCCTGATAAAACAGCTATACATCGTTTAGGTTACCGAACTCTATAACAGTTTTGCCTTTACTAATCTTTCATGGTAATATTCAGTTGTCATTCATATATCACTGTTTCGTGGGAAGAAACCCTGAGAAATCGGAATTCCGGCAGAACTCCAAATGGGGACCAGACTAAGCCCCGTATTCCGCCACATGATCTAAACAATTTGGGAACAGCAAACACAAAACAATTCATTGTTGATACTTTAAAGATATAGCAGCGTGCAAATGGAATAAACGCTGACTTGCTGTTATGGTAAGAGAAGCAGAGTACTGAAGAGCAGTAATCTCACACCTGTCAGTTGTCTAATTTCTTACCATAGGCATCAAACGAATCAGAGTGGACGGATTCAAGACGGATTCCTTGCGCGCACTCAGGCAGTGTAAATAGAAAATCCTGAATTGAACAGTCCACCACGTTTTGCGTTCTGCCATTAAACTTTATTAGAATACTAAGAACAGTGAAACAACCAGTGACATGTTAGTCCATATGCATAAAAGAACATATTTTGATTGCAACGTCATATCATTATTTATACTGATGTGTTTCGAAACATTCTTTCGCTTCTAGTACTTGAGACACATTGTCGTTGGCAAATATTATATAGATTTTATCTTATGCTTCATTAAACATTTCGGTAGCAGCTTTGGTAAATAAAATAAAACTAGACGAAACCCGTCGGAATCAACAGTTAGCTTTTTTTTTGACTAAAGGTTTAAAGACCACCGAAAACAACTCAATGGGCTATACGCTGTCGCCCGTCCCTAATTTAGGGTCACTGGTTCCAGAGAAAGGAGGGAGACTGTGCCGTAAGACAAATATAACATCCAAGCCTTACCGGGATTCAAACCCGGACTTTTCACGAATGAATCATCATAAGTAAACGCTTAGACCACTGCGCCAACGGGGCGGCCAGGTTTGTGATGAGCATCACGAGTGCACCCTTTTTCAGTCGCAAAATGTGAGGCGGAAGTCCACTCATCTCAATCGTGTGCCAAAATGCAACTGGATAGCGCACTCTTTCCCTCTCATGTTCAGTCACCACTGTGTTTGAAAACGTTGCTGGAATGAGATTCGCGTTGCGAATACTCTTCATTCTTTCTTGTCTGAGACATATAGTTGCGATCCATTTATCGTCCACAACTTCCAGTAAGGCCCTTAAGTTTTCCATTTTTCTTCTGCTGGAGAGAAATTTTGTTAAGGGTAAATATGCAATAAAGTATTTACTTACTTTAGGACTGATCGTAGAACACCATGCACACACCAAGTATAACTGAGAGATGAGCGCCTGATGTAGATAAGGGCCGCACGCTTCTCCAATATATTTTACATGGGAACTTTGCCGTACCAACACGACTGAACCGTTTCACCAATCTCAGTTTTCCCTTCGACTGGCACATCCACATGGTAATACCTTTATTTTAAAACCTGAACCATGTTTTGACGTTCACCCGTTTTCTCAAAATAGGTCTCACCGTAAACACCTTATAGAATTAATATTTAGATGGCGCAACTCAATATGGCACGTTCTAATATGTTCAGTAACAATGGTCAACGTAATGTTTACTTACACCTATACATAATGGGAAACATCTTACCTATGTGAATAAACTGAATTCAATGAATATTAAATTGCATATATACACCCCACAGTTCAACGGCGTAACGCAATCAGGTCTTCGAGAGTGTTCACTGTTCCGATGAGAAGAACCTTGATAGGAATGCCTGGTAGCGTTGGTTTGTGCAACGGTTCGCTCAGAAAAGAGAAGACTTTGGACTTTGGACTATCTCAGTCTCTCAATGCATTCGCCTTCAACAGCGCGTGAATCACCTGCAGGCGATCGAATGTCAACCGCACGCTTCTCGCATAGACTTTATATAGGAACTTTGTCGCTCCACAACGTCCGAACCGTTTTTTCTCTTCGACTGGCCCAATCCCATTTTTCTCTTCGACTGGCACATCTACATGTTAAGACCTTTATTTGGATACCCCTAACATATCTTTACGTTCAGCTGTTCTCAAAGCAGGACTCCCAGTTAAAAACCTTTGAGAATTAATATATAAACTACGATATGTTAACCTTTTTTTGTCATTGTTCACATGCATGTCCACCCTTTACTAATTCGGGATCTTCTATCCCCGTAGAAGTGTGGTTCAGAAACATTATTATTGTCACTATTGCCACAACTAAAACAGTGTCTGGATAAATGTAAAGCACTTTCAGCATTGGGGATAGAGTAACTACCGAAAGACTGCACGCAGGAGGAAATAGAAAAGCCTAAAACTATAGTAAAAAAAAGACATCCGTTTTTATTTGTGATTAAGATAACTCAATTAAGCTGCGGCAATCTGCGTGGTGAGTTTTGACCAAATCCCCGCAAAATCAAAAGACGCAGAAGAGTGCGTGTGAGATGGGTAAATAAAATTCCAAAGCATGTCGGAGTGACATGGAGGAAACGGGCTCTTGACAGACTGTTATGGAAGAAACGTTTGGGATCCTCGTCCAGCAGTGAATTGATAACAGATGACAACAGTGATCATAATGATGAAATATAGATATATAGATAGATAGTTGGTGGCCAAATATTGGTGAATATTTCTAGTGTGGTGAAGTAACTTTCACGGAACTGTATGCAAATACTATTATCGTCGTGAATGCTGTTGTAACCCTTAAAACAAAAGGTGCGAAAACGTACTCAGCACTACGTGTGTGGGCACTAGAACGTGTCCGTAGCCATCATGGATCCGTGGGAAAAAGTACGGCACAGGGAGAGCGTAAAGCAATTACTTGGACAACGTGCAGCAAATAATCAATGCCACATTCTTTAGCCGAGAGAACCGTTGCTGCGTTGAATCATACAACGTATTCAGCTAAGCACTCACCAACAGATTAAATTTGTTTCTCCGACTGATCTTAGCGCTGAAACGGATATTTGCAAAAATTTCGGACATTGAAGCAAACGTGACGATCTAAGTTGATGCAACAGGAAAGGAGGTTTTTTCGCATAGTTTCCAGCTGTTGTGGAATTGACACACACAGCGTTTGTATACGCATGTATTATTTTGAGACTAGTAAAGTCAGTTTTCCTAAATATGACGTGTTGTTCGTACTCTCGTGTCACGTGAGATAACTTTACTGGTCTTTCGCAGAGTCGGCTGTAATATACTGTTTAAGCTGATATTCGGCGGGCTGTGTTTAATGAAATTTCTTATCGGTATCGTATTGTAGTGTGCGGTTACCACCGGCATAGAGTGTTTAGTCAAGTTGCTATGCTCTGTGAAGGAGGCAGTCATTTCTGACAGCTGTTCGAATTCCGGTCCTGCCGGCCGTATAGTCTGCGGTTTTCCACAGACTCCCTGTGTTTAGGGACGCGATGCATGCATGGTATCCTGTGAAGTTGGACAGGAACTCACTTTGTCCCATGGTCCTCCACGTTGGGCGTTGAGCGTTGACCTAATCACCTCACCCGTAAAAAATATATCGCTACAAGAATTTAAGAAAACCATTCCTTCAGAAGGCAGGGCTTACACGGGGATGTCGCGTTATTGAAGAAGAAGTATGCGGTTAATTACAGCAATTGAGCTCGCCGTTTTCCTCGTAAATTTCTCTCCAGCCGCCGTTGCCCTCAATAATCGACCAGTCGTTTACTCTCACATGCAGACAACTGATTCCTTTTTTTGATTGTGTAGCATTCAGTCGTGAGGTTGTTCTCCCATAGCCGATAAGGTTTGCCGTTTCTGAGGTGCTTGCGCATGCAGGGCCGGTACTTCATTGCAAGCCACTTCACAACTAACCTGAATCTCGAATCTCTTTTCCATATTGCAACATCTAGGATCCGTACATGTTTGAGTCCTATGCATGGAGCTGTTTGCTTAGGAATTTCAGTCTAGTTGCATACATTTGTAAGGACGGCTCGTGTCTGATCGATATGCAGTGTTCCTAATAATATACTACTTCACCGTGCCTTTTTTCAGTATTCTAACAAAAAACAAATCACCAAGCTTAAGGGAAATGTACAACTTCAGGTCGTGTTAATAAGAGAAATCTGGTACTGCGTGCAATAATGGTTAGCAGAAAAACATCATATGACCGGTGTCTTATTTTATTCAAATATACAAATGTAATCTACTCTAAATATATTAAAGGATGTAAAGTAATATTTCGTATAAATCCTACATGATAAATCGAATAAACAAATTTATTATTTACATAATTAAGATTTCAGATTCAGACATATTCGATAGCAGCGTAAACTGATCGGCTCATTTGCAATATTACATTCTTTTTTTAAATTTTTTATTTAAATTGACCTTTCACCACATAATGGTGAAATGTGTTTTACATAACTACATTTAAAGATACGTTTCAACTAACTACGAAAGTTTTTTAAAAGTATTTAATTTTTTGTGGATATTACTGAAACATTAAATCCAATTTTTGAATATTGATTATTCAGTAGATATACTACGGTAGACACTGTATTATCTTAAGTATTCGGTCACTACCAAATATATGCATAAGCTTCGAAAAACTGTTGGTCAGGAAGATGCGTTGTGAGTGGTTGCGGCGCCTACATGAAGCTACATGTTGTGTCGTGTTTTCAGTAACTTTACAGGAGATACGACGCGTGGACGTGAACTTTCGAATTGCAGCGGCCTGGCCTGGTCGTAAGATGTCAGTTGAGTAACGTTTCCATACTAAGCATTGCAGCTAACTACATATGCCCAAATCGACTGTAAGTAACGTCACGAGATATAGAAGAACTACGGTGCAAGTACAGAGAAAAAGAATGTTCAGGAAAGCCGCACAAACTGGTGGAAAGAGACAGAAGGGTCATAGAAAGAAATATTAAGAAATACCTATCTTTCTCTGTCATTTGCATCGCTGATAAAAGAGAAAATGCTTGTAATGGCTCAACTACTACCATAACAATCCGAAGAGAGTTTTACGGCGACCGTTATTATTGTAGAGCAGTGGCACACAAGCAGCACATCATTACAGTGAATAAGACAGGCCGTTTTGGGTTTGTGTGTCTCCCGTACTTCCTGGATTGTCGGCGAATGGAAAGCTGTTCTTTGGAGTGATGTGTCACTCTTTTCATACTTTGAATCTGATGCGGGTGTCTGGATTTTGTGACATTTCGGCGAACCATTCATTAGGAATATGTCCTTCCAACAGCTAAATTTTGGCAGAGGCTCTTTCATGTTATAGAGTTAATTTTCGTTAATGGAACTCGACCCGTTGGTTATTTTAGCAAAAAATATGATATCTGAAGTGCACCTCGCCGTTCTGGATTACTCTGTCCTACCAACAGTATGGTAGTATTATAGAAATGAAGGCTCTCGCTTTCAAAATAATCGATCTCCCTGAAACACTTCACGGCTTGTGCATGAAGAGTTTCTTGAAAATGAGCTTTCATGTTTAAGCTACATTGCTCAGAGTCGAGATCTTAATACCTTAAAACACGTCTGAGGTGAACTGCAGCGACAGATTCGAATTCAACCGGAACAAGAGTCTTCGCGTTCCACATTGGCAGGAACTTTGCATGACGAATGTGCAGCCATTTCTGTCGATACCTACTGCAAACTTGTTCATAGTATGCCTCGACTTGCTGCTGTTGTCACATGATCAGAAGGTGGACTGACTTACTATTAATTGATGCAAAAAAGCCATTTGTCCCCAAACATCGTTATGTCCGAATGCTTTTGCAATATAGTTCATGTAATTCTATTTTGAGTGTTCAATTAAATCGGGCGGAATTCAAAGAACACCCAAACTGTGAATATTTTTGAAAAATCCTACGCCCTAAAGGCTGCGCATTGTAAAATAATATTTTAAAGGTAGACAATTTTAATTTTAGAAAAATAACTGACGTCTGAATGATTTGTCCTACTGTTATCCTAGCAAAACAGGATTATCCCGTCGAACTGAAATATTTTTATTAAACTTCATTTAGTATAAATAGTAAAGCGTTAATTGTAAGAGAATTTAAAAAAATCTCCACTAAGTACTGGAATGATTTTATGGGAAAGTGCATACGTATCGTGTCCCATGTTTGTTCCATATAGCACCCGTCTCAGTAGTTTTAATTCTTTTTTTAATTCCACAAATGCCTTGTTTAATATTCAGGTAACGAGTCTCGGCATGGATTTACTGTTTTAAAGTGAATGCCTTAATTACATCTTTGAAATGACCTTTGAATACTTTTGACAATGTCCTACAACACTGGAGTCTCGAGGATCTTCTTGATTCAACATTGGAGTCTTAAGGATCTTCTTGATTCTCTGATGTTCTGCTTTTATAGAGCACTTACTTTAATATTTCATGCGCTGTGCTAATCTATTCAGACTGATCATAAATTGTTCAAGGAGCAAGAAGTTGCTTTCTTTAATGCTTGGAAAATTTACAAAATTCGTGGTTTGCAATTTTTCGATGTCACTGACTTCCGAGATTGTTCCATTTCGAGCTAATGGAATTTCACCCAAGTCTTCGATATGTTTTCTTCTAGTCTGGAAGAGATGTTCATTTCAATTTTTTTTTTTATTTTCAGAGAAAGGAGGACGCACACACACGCGCGCGTCGCAAGCACGCATTTGCGCCGTAAACTAAGGTAATCATGAAAGTTCCACAGACTGCTGGTAAATTGTGCACACATGAAAGTTCCACAGATTGCTGGTTTTGTTTTATTCCTGTGTGCAACATTTTTCGTGTTCTATAGCTTCCGACTGGAAAAGAGAAGTTTACCATAGAGAAGACGAAAAGTGGCACTGCACTTTTGAAAGTGGCAGCTACACGTTTCTTGTAATACGCAAGGGAATGTGAAAACTAATTTCTTCTCGACAATTTGTTTTCTGTAGAGTGATAAGCATGGTGCACAAAACTAATACGTGGTTCCGAACTACCCTGGGAACTTGATGTTGCTCCATATGACAAAGTATTTTTAAATAAAATTTACAGACCATAAAAAATTTTAACATGCAATGTCAAAAAAATCTTGTGCTTTCTTCTTCGGGTGGCCGCATTTTATTTCAAAAAGAACATGAGTGAATTTCCGTTCCAGAGAAAAAGACATGTCGTTGAAGTCAGAGAAATTTTAAACAAGATGTGAGAGCGAAGTTACTGGTCACGTGCCGTTGCTCCGCCTCCTACTTATGAATCTGAGACGTCTACGCTACAGGTGCTCCTCCGCTGTTAAAAATTCCCGTAAAAAAAGTATTGTTGCCCGTGTATTTTTAAGGTCAAGGCTCGTTCTGCTGTTTCTGGGAGATGCCCGTATTTTTAACGTGCAAGGCTCCTAGGAAAGCTGTCCGCAACCGTTAGTTACCGGGCGATGCTACTAAGAGGCTCAGCAACGTGTTTAGCCAATGAGCGATAACGACAGAAAATGAATGTCATATGCATCGCTTTCTGCTATTGGTTCAAGAATCAGATCCAGTAGGCACGTGATTTTATGCTCGTTACACGTTTTTTGGTCTGTCACTGCGTGTTAGTTCTTAGCTGTGAAACACGTGAGGTAGAAATTTTGTGTGCTGTTGGCTACGAAAGTTCCCGAGTTGAAGGTAATTAGATTCAAATATTTCAAAATTACGTTTATGACATCTTAAATTTCACATCTTTAGATTACTCTTAAAAGTTTTTCAGTAGCACGCCGTCGGTTACGCTCATTGAATTTTATTTGAGGTTAGTCTTATGAATTTGATATTTTAGTGTAATAAATTATAAAATAGAATTGTGTTTATGAATAGTTAAGAGAAGTGCAGAATTAAAAGGAACATCGTGCATTTATAGTACAGAACTGTAAATGTAGTTTTTTTCATATCGTATCGATAAAGTCTCAGCAAGAGGCTGCATCACGTGGGACAATGGTGTCAGCTGCAGTCTGGTTTGACGTTAGGCTTAGGTTTTGTCTGTTCATTAATTTAACAACGCCGTTTTAGAAGAACATTAGTTTGCTGTTGTATGAGTATAATTTCATGAATCACGGTAACGCTGGTAGAAAGTTCTTTGTCACTGGAAATGTCATTGTAGTGGGTTGTTTTGTTTGATAATCGTGTCTTTCCACGGTGCTTTTAAATCCTTAAAAAGTGCTTATATTTTTTGGGGGTGCTTAAAAGTCCTTATATTTTCCCAAAAAGAGCAAAAAGTGCTTATTTTTTATTTTGTTTGGACTTTTTTTTAATTATTCCACATTTGCCCATAAACTCGATCGGTCGTTTTCGTGGAGCACGCCAGTTCATATGAAATGCTATACCTAATTAATATTTGGAGCCTAGACACTCAGAAAAAAAAAGTTGGTGTCTTTTACACTGAATGGCCACTACTTTATTATGACCCCCCCTCAGTACTTTGTTGGGCCACCTTTAGCCTTTAATACTGCGTCGATTCTTCGTGGCATGGACTCCACAAGATGTTGATAGGTGGTTTGTGGAATCTGAGATCATGCTTGATGAATAGCACTTTCCAGGAGTGTGAGATTGCAGGGTTGTGTATCCAGCTGTCTGATGGCTCGTTCAACTTCATCCCACAAATTCTCAATGGGGTTGAGATCTAGTGCCACCTAAGCAAAGTAAACTTACTGGCATGTTCCTAAAACCAATCCTGTACAATAAAAGCACTATGGCAGGACGCATTATCTTGTTGAAAGCAGCCGTCGCCATTGGGATAAACCATCCACATGACATGATACGCTTGGTCCGCAACGATGTTTAGATATGATGGGCCAGTCAGACGTTTATCAACACAAATTAAAGGGCCCGAAGCATGCTAGGAAAATATTCCTCAAACCATAACGTTGCCTCCACCAGCTTGAAGGGTTGTAGCAAAGCATTTGGGGTCCATGCTTTCGTGCTGTTTCCGCCAAATTCTCACTCGACCATCAGCACGTTGCAAGTGAAAACGTGATTCATCGGACCACATAATTGGTTTCCAATTATCGACTGTCCAATCCTTCTGCTCCTGTGCGAACTGGAGAAGTTTTCTCTTTTTAGCTGCCGACAACAAAGGTGTTCGAACATTCCATGCCAAATCAACCAAAAAAATTTCAATATTCAACCTGACCATCTCAGATTTCAATGAAACCGTCGGGGATCATTCTCCCTAATGATATAAATGAGAATACATGTTTAAATTTTTTTTTCTCATTGGGTTTTCGTGTAATTAATTTTTAAAATTTTGAAAAATCGTTTTTTGGCTTGCCTAAACTTTTTCAATCTTGAATTTCTAAAGTTCTATAAGGCCTAGAGAGTTGTTTGACCCCTCATTTTAAAGAGAATTTCATGAATTTTAGTTTGGTATGCAACTTGACCATGCTTGGTGAAAAAACTATTTAAAAAAATTATGAATATGGTGTTTTTTAAATTTTTGAAAAAATATGTTTTTTGTAATATTATAAGCTTTAAATCCTGAAACTTTTAGAGTGGGATCGGGAGCTATGGCAAAAAACTTAAAGTTACTGTACAAGTCATAATGGATTATAATTCTCGTTTTAGTGTGTTTACATGATAACAGACACTGAGTTTTAAAATCTACATAATACATCATACTAATACACAGTCAAACATAAAACAAGGGAAGGACGGTCCCCACAGGCTAAAAGTTTTACCTGGTAAAATTAATCAAAAAAATTTTAGTTAGCACTCACAGTTGTAGTTACGCCTAAATATCGACCTCTTAGTTCTTCTTTAATTAAACAAATAAGTTCTGGTTTGCCTTTTTGGTTTCTGAGTCTGTAAGTCAATAAACTCTTCCTGTAGCTGTTGTAGGATCAACTTTTGTTAAAACCTCACTTTTATGCACAGCTAGTATGTCGGGAAATTGTGGGTATTTAAAAGATGAAAGAGCCATGTGGTTCCAAAAAACTTATTTTTACTTCATCTCCTTCTATTCCTAACACACAACCTAACCACCGTCTGAGTATTGGCATGTAACAAAGCCAACAATGGCATTAATGTCCAGATCATCATCAGCTGAAACTATTTCTACACTTGATTCCTCTGAAAATGAGTAGCTTTTCACTAAAACTCTAGTCTCATTCACAGGACTGTAACTGTGAAATTGTAGAGTGCCCTTTATTGTTGTCGCTATTTCAAACCTACTCTTCAAGGTCTTGTCCTCTGCCTCGTATTTGTCTTTAGTGGGATACAAAAAAACTGATGTTGACAATATTGTCTTTAGCACAATCATAAAGTTGGCGAGGAGTCATAATTTGATCATTGTAGACCATTCGTAGACTGGCCAATGCCGCTAATCGTTTAACAGTTCCTCCGACACCATCACATGCATTTTTTCTATGTGACGATGCAAAGAAGTTCTATTCCACCTTGATGCCAAAATCTTTCTCATGATGGCAGAGATTGAGAAAGTTTGACTTGTGTTTGCACTGTGATGATGCTCCATCTGAAAAGTAATTCAGGTTTATGGGGCAGATTCTGTTTAAGAAAGTCAATCATGAGGGGTTGAAACATATGAACAGCAACTGTATCATGCACCATACAATCAGAAAGAATAACTAAGCTCAGGTGCGCCAACGTTTTGGTTTCCTCGTCAACGTAGTATACTGAAGAGCAATTGAATTAGAAACAGCTGGTGTTATGCAAATGTGGTGCTGTGGGAGGCCCTGTAAACGGAAACGACATGACGTATGCAGCGATACAACAATATAAAGAGTGATGCGACTGGAATCAGTAAGAGTCGGACGCAGTATGGGTAAAACGTAGGATCTAAGCGCATTTGATTGTGGGCAAATTTTCGGGGCCCGACGAGTGGGTTACTCCATCTCGGAAGTCGTGCAGGCACTGGGATTTTCACGAGCCACTGTGTCACGGGTGCACCAAGTCAACAAGAAGTCGGTACTTTCAATACATACATATATCGTGTTATACATATATGCTCAACTGAGGATTCCTTTTAGAAAGAGCTCAATTTTCTTAAAGGAATTGAATGGAATACACAGAGAATATAGTCCTGTTGCGGCAAAGTTGTTCAAAAATTTAGGAAATTCTCAAAAGTTATAATTTCAGTTATTTTCAAATCTGTAAGCAATGAGAATTTCTACGGATTAAAAGACTATGCTAAAGACAAATTCCTAGGGAATTAATTAGATCCCTTGGGAATGTGGACTTTCATATATAGGACAGGCCCACAGGGCTTTTAAGTTTTCGTGTGAAGGAACAAAAGTGTTACGTATGGAACTGTGAAGTGAAGTAGTCTATAGCCCACATTGTCATGAAAACAACCATTTTTTTTTTTTGAAAACACTATGCTTATTGATAAAACAGATTTGACTATCAAGTTTAATATATTAGCTTTTCACATATACTGCAACTATTCACTGCTTGTCATCGACATGACATCTACTCCATTTCTTTCAAGCGTATAGAAACTCGTCAAAATTTTGGACCGTCAGAACTGATGTCTCAATGATTTGAACGTTTGCACTCCATTTATGTTGATGACGCCAAGCCAAATACTCAGCGAAACTATAGTTGATTTTAAAATAAATATTTATTGTGAATAAATGACCTTAAACAAAATATTTAATTGTGAATTCCCATTTTCCACTCCTTGGAGGCTATTGATGTCGGAGCTTGCACACCATGTGCTGTGTTGTCATGATGCTAATTTATGCTGATAACTTATCTCCAGTACTCACAAATTTGCATATCACCATGCTTCCCCTTTGAAACCATAATAACCCCTAACTTTTGTGACCACTGTGTGTATATATATATTCTCTTATGATTTAGAATATATGAATTGCGTTCGAAGCCTATGAAAATAACGAAATAAACAAACTTGCTCTAATACTAAGACAATCATGACCAAAAATTAAGTTTAAATTCACAAAATAGTGAAAAATATGATAAATTGCACCCTCAATGTTTAAAGACCAAATACACAAGTGTTGGAAAAATACAAAGCAACTCGCATACCAAAATAAAATAAGGCTCTTTTTGGTAAAAATACAGAAAAAATCATAGATAAATATAAACTGGGATATAATATGCACAGACTGCAGGTGGAACACAGATAGCTTTTAGCTACATTTAAAAGAAAAATTAAAAACAAGGCTCTGAAAGCACTACTTGATTTATCTCCCAATATTTCACCTCACTTTTCTAATCAATCAGCAAAGTTTCAAACGTGTCTGAAAAACTGTTATTAATGACAATGCAACTGACACCGTTTTATGTTTCAATACTTCGGATGTTAGTGATATCAAAATACCTACCTTATGTTACCGCCGTTTTTCGTGATGCCAGTTAAATCTGAGTAACTGAATTCCCAAGAAAATTGCAACAGCCGCGATGGTCACTAAAATGGACATGTCGACTCAAAACATTTTACAAAGTCCTGTACCTTGTGAACAATAAAAAATATATAACGGTTAGAGATTGTGTTGCAGCAATCACTGTGATAGAAATGCTTTCTTTTTTATAACATTACTCCCTAACAAAGAAAACCCCTTACAAACGCTTCGTCAAAAATAAGTGGTAGTAAAATAACTTTTAAGAACAGGACAACTTTTGTTAAGGGGGAAATCATGTTGTGAAAATGATTTTTTATGGCATTCTAAATAAGATAACCATTTAATATTTCATTAAAAATAAGGGAAAATAAAATAACTTTTAAAGGAACTCAACAAATGTTTTCTGAAAAAGCGAAATTCATCATCTACCCCCCAGCTTCAGTGTTGTGCCCAAGGGGGGACGGGGAAGGTCGAGTGTTAAAACACCCCAAAATTTAGAACCTTTCGATATTTTAAGGCAATTTTTTGTTAGTATTTGAAATTGTTTTTGTCTCATGACAGCAACTGAGTGTTTTCTCCATTAAAATGAGGAAGGGGCAAGAAGCCAAGGACCAGAATGTTCCATTGCAATGAAAAGCCAATACATGAGTATTCCAAAAGTTTCTGCGGTGATGAGGCAATGTCAAATTTGAGTTCCATGACTTATTTCAGATTACTCTAAAGCATGTTGAAAAGCAAGGAGTCTTGATTAAAAAAACCAAGAATCACATTAAAACAAAACCAACGCTGTAACGAAACCAAAGAAGACTGTTACAGGATTTCAATTTATGTACCACTTTTAGACATGCATATTAGTTTTATTAGTGCTTTGGAAAATAGATTTTTCACACACAAATCGGTCTTATCAAGATTCCAATCACTTTTCCCAACTTGTTTCCTGCATAGATAAATGGCAAAATATAAGTGGTCAACCATTATGTGGTGATAAGAATACAGGTAATAAGAATAGTAATAATAATTTTCAGTCATATTTATTTGAATATTTTTGCACAGATGTTGCATACATTTTAAAAATGCACTTATAACTTTTTCTGGCAACCACACTATCATCCATCCACTCCTGGATTCAAAGAGACTGAAGCTGTCATTTGAAAACTTTCTTACTTTTACATAGCTGAAGTATGTCTTTAAAGTTTTAGTACCTTTTATTTATGGTTACATGGCTTATGTCCAAATTAATCGGAAGCCAAGGAATTTTTCACATTACTTCAGAAAATGTTTCGAACAGACTGAATGGCAAACTCTTAGCGTTCATTTATGGAATGCTGTGGATTGTATCAAACCACAGTTTCTATATAAAAAATTATAGAAACAGTGATTTGATGTAATCCTTTAGAATTATGGCCCCTTTTTCTAAAAAACATCATTTTAGCAGTTCTATAAGTTTCTATAGAAATTATATAAGGTTCCACTGAGGTTTCTATTAGGATATCTATAGAAAACCTAGTCAAGTTTCTATAGAATTTCTATCAAGATTTCTATAGAATTGTGTACACTATTGCTATAGAAATTCTGTAGACATTTCTGTAGAGTGCCTGATAGAACGTATAGAACCATCTTTATAAAAAAATGGGCCATAATTCTAAAGATTTCTATAAACACTTTTCTATAAAAAATTTTATAGAATTCTATAGAACTTTTTCCTAAGGGTATGTGCTGTTGATTTTTTTGTCCCTCTATATGTGCTGTTAAATTTTGTCCCTAGTGTTGACCACAATTTAGAGTAAAATCAGCAAAATCGATATTTTGAGTGGAGAATGACATATGTATGGTACATGTACAACAGTTTACCTCCTAGTAACAGTTGTCTTATGTAGTTGAAAATAACTGCAGGATGTCCAACTTCTGCATTTGTAGTGTGAATTATTTCTAAAGGACAGATGGCAAAAACAAAACAAAAACAACTTTGTGTCTCTGCAAAAGTTTTTATTTCTAACCACATGCTTATTTATGTACAGGCGCATATCTAGGATTTCCGTTAACAGGGGTCCAGAATAATTGCATATATACGCTATTTCAACAAAAGTCACCAGACACCCCCTCAAAAGCAAATGAATGGATCCACCGCGTTGATAAGATGCGCGGTACAGCTGCAAACGGTATAAAAACAAGTCTGGCTGACCGTCATCATATTGGTTTTGGTAGGCATTCTTGTCACTTTGTAGTCTTGCTTGCATTGGCCGGTGCTTTTCGCTTTCATGGGGCATTGACTACACGCCAGTTTGTGCTTGCAGCACCACCACAGGGTGTGCGGTTATGCTCAATCGCACCAAACGTGGATCATTTACATACCAGCATGCACTCTAGCTATTTGCAAAGTTTTGTGGCTGTAGCATGTTTTCTTCTAGGTGTGCAAATTTCATTGTCTGCGAGTGTAAATAACACCCTTCTCTGTTTATGTTGAACAATAGTTATATTGCATCAGTGGAACTTCAGTTATGTCTTTGTAGGGGATGGCCTTGAAAAATGTGTAAAAAGAAAACTGAATTTGCTGTCCCAGTGGAAAATTCACGGTTCTCTTTGTAGGGGATGGCCTGAAAAATGTGTTGAAAGAGAACTGTGAATTTTCTGTCTTGTTGTCGCAGTGGTCTACGCGCTGGCTTCTGACCATTCATTCATGAAGGATCCGGGTTTGAATCCCGGTGAGGCATGGATGTTTTTTTCGTCTTACAGCACTGGCGCTCTCCCTTTCCTGGAACCTTAACTTAGGGATGGGTGACTGCTTATAGCCCATTGTGTGCTCACAGCAGTAGTAAAAGCGCAATAAAAAAAAACATTAAATTTTTAGTTGCATCTATTTTGTGGCTTCAAAAAACACTTGATTCTTTCAAAGTCGCATACAGGATTATGCATAAAAAAATCAAAGAACAGTGTTTCTTTGATAATCTGAAATTCAAATTTTAACTTATAATTGCAAAAAACTTACAAATGAATTCCATATAACTGCATTGAAAAAGTGATAGAAACTACAGTAAAATAGTAGTAGTGCAAAATTCTATATAAAATTGAAAAGCGCATAACTAAGGTTCCACTCTTGTGCAAATCGAGTAAATAAATCCATCGCTCTTTCCACGTTAAGCAACGCACAGCAACCGAAAAATTGTTATTCGACCGCCATCGGAATTGAATCCCAAATCTCCGATATCTAGCCGAGCGCATTAGCCCTACACCACAGCGGACAACAATTCACAGTGCTATGTGCATTTTTCTTTTTCAGTCAGCATCCGACATCAAAAATCCGTAAGATGGGCTCAGGTACGGAGAAGTCTCCATCTGGTGGGCATTAACGGCACTGGCTATATATAATTATAGCAATATTTCAAAATATACTTTATTGGCAAAAACATAGGGAATACAGGCGTACCACATATGGCAAAATAAACAACAAAACAATGAGTGATACTGATGAAATGTTACAGGTGAATGTGATACGGCAGTCAACTAAGGATGACAAAACGTTAAAATCATTAATAAGGAACAACATATGCTTGAGGAAGATGACGCACAAGCAAAAGTAATGATTAATTAATAAAGCATGTGATGACGTGCAGAGTGAAAGCAAAGCACAAAACAACAGGTAAATATAATTACAAGAACATGGCTGTACAACGCAGTGCACAAAAAGAAGGGAACATGTAAAACACAACAAAAGCATATACTACGATAAAGGTACAGAAGTTCCCACAATCGAGGAAACCACACGATATGTGACAAAAACATGATAAGTATTACAGAACATAGTGGAAACTTGGGCAAACTCCCCAAGTGAAACCCAAGGATACACAAAATACAAACAGCAAGCCGTGCAGTCTTGCATCGGTCCAAAATGGGACGAGCAAAAATACATGACGTCAAAGAATGTGAAAATGCAAGACAGAAATAAGGTATAAATTAAAAGATACAACACAATGCAGCAAGAAAAAAACAGAAAGAACAAAGTATCGCAGGGCAATACCTCTCGTATTGCTCCTAGAGAACAAATACACGGTGCGCAACTCAATGAAGGAACAGGCAGCAAAAGCAGATACATGAGTGAAGAATAAGTATTAAGGACAGGTGCAACGAAGAAACAAATACAACACGGTACATGCACACGAATTACACAAAAATTGCAGAAAACCCCTACAATACAAATCATAAGCAGTTACATGACAAACACTTAGTAGACGCTGTGACGAAGCACCAGGAAGAGAGAACACAAAATCTCGACTGATGCATTCAGATCTTCGAAGCTGGAAAAAACCAAAAATCAGAAAGAAAGATGAATGGAAGATCCAGTGATTTCGAACCAAACGGTACCCTGCGCCCAGGTAGAACGGAAAGAGGCTTGAGATTGAGGGGTGGAAGCAGCGAAGTTCTCCAGGCGTAGTCGAGACACGATGCGATTCCTAAAAATCGATCGTAAGGCCGCGCCAGCAGAGAGGATACTAGGTGTGGTAGCAGGAGAGCGGAGAGATTGATGATAAAGAAAAACGACATGTTTGACAAGTACGAAGAGATAGGCACAGGCATCCGGCAAAATAGCCGGGGGATGTTTGGTAAGCAATAGCCACTCGTACGCTTGAAAAGGGATGTCTCTGGAGCAAATGGTACCTACAAGACGAAAGGCAGTATTGAGAAGTGGAAGGAGAACGGGACAGTGACAGTAGACATGAGGAACATCACCTTCAACACCACAAAAGCAGCAGAGAGAAGTAGAAGAAATAGACATGTGAAAGAGAGAAGAAGGAACAGGAAGGCGGCGGTGAAGAAACCGCCAGTGCATGTTTCGCTCTAACGGGGTAGAAAGGGGAGAGAAAGAGGCAGACCAGATAGGCAGCAGAAGAGAAGGAGAAGCATCAGGAAGACCATGCGGAGAAGTGAGGGGCGCACGAAGAATCGCATAGATAGAGGCAGTGGAAAAAGAAGAAATGGGAGCAACAGAGTCCCGAAAGGGAAGGAAGAAAGGAAGAGAGAGGCTCGGTCCAGAGACAGAAATAAGGCCAGTGTCAGAAACCAGAAGTGGGAAGAGGGTACGGAGAGCGGAGCGAAGAAGGTCATACTCCTCTTCCAAGGTGGAAGAAGGGTCAGGGAAAAGAGAAGAGAGGGGTTTCCAGGTCAAATCGGAAGTTAATAAAGCTTCGACAGTGAGAATTCCTGAGCGGAACCAAGAAGGGAAAAGAAAGTATGGTTGATCGGGTGGATGAATCTGAGTGGAAAAGAAAAGAGGTTCTGCAAGCAGGTCCAGGGTGGTAGACGGAGGAGCGCGGAGTAGGGGGAGAGAATAAAATACCGCTAGAGCGTCGATAAGAAGTGGTGGGAGGCGTTTAGAAGTAGAAGGAGATGAATCCATCCGAAGAAAAAGGAGGAAAGTGAAGGATGGATCATGAAGAGAAATAAGAGTATTCAGGGTAGAAGAAAGTGCAGGGGAGGGCGAAAGGAGAAGACGAATGAAGGAGACGATTCGGTGAGCTCGATAATATGTTCTGACATCCGGGAAATGAAGACCACCAAATGATGTTGGCAGAGAAAGCGTTGCAGCAGAAATCCAATGTCTAGATGACCATATCACTGAAGTGAAAATACTATTGATGGCAGAGAAATGATGCGATTTAAACACACAGGAATCCCAGGGATAGAAGCATTGTGAGAGAAGATATCGATGAACAATTTGAGCACGTTGAAAGTAAGAGGAAAAGGAAAACGTAAATCGCCAAAAACCAGCCGTGCGATGAAGTCGTGGGCGAAGAGCTTGCCAAGTGACGTTGCTTGTGGTAAAGGAGTGTCCAAAATGAGCTCCAAGAAATTTTTGGGTCAAGGAGGACCACACTGCTCCCCACGGCGAGTCAGTGCGGCCTCTCCAAGAACCACACCACAGGCCAGCAATTTTCTGAATATTCAGGGCAGCACCAGAGAGAGCAGCATACTGTTCATAAGTGGCAAGAAGAGTATCAAATTGGTCATCGCGGCGAAGACAAAAGGTAACATCATCTGCGTAAGCAGAGACAAGAAAACGGTGATGCCGAGTACTAGAGACAATCGGTCCTACCGCAGGTAAGAGAGACGCCCGACTTGCAATCAAAAAGGGCTCAAAGGCGAGAGCAAAGAGTTGTCCTGATAATGTACAACCTTGTCTAATGCCAGATCGAAAAAGAATCGGGGCCTTCAAAAATGTGGCCGTCCGAACGTGCAAATGGGCGCCCCGGTAGAGGCTAAGGATGAGAGAAACAAAAGCGGGAGGAAAACCATAGTGAGTTAATACGGCAGAAAGGTAAGCGTGAGAGACGTTATCAAAAGCGGATTTCTGGTCAAGATTAAACAAAGCTAGGGGTTCGGAATGTTTTAGTGCAAGAAAGGAAAGGTTATGAAGAAAGGAGATATTGTTAGAAATAGAACGACCAGGCACGGTATATGTCTGGTCGGGGGATATGAGGAACGGAAGAACAGAATTTAGGTGGCGAGAAAGGAGTTTAGTGAAGAATTTGTAGTCCAGGTTGAGGATAGAGATGGGGCGCCAATTCGACAAGTCCAGAAGGTCACCCTTCTTCGGCAGGAGGATGACATGTGCAACTGTAAATTCCGGCGGAAGCGCAGGAGAAGAAAGAGCACACGAAAAAGCGGCAGAGAGAAAAGGCAGGAGTGACGGAAGAAAGGCCCGATAGAACGAGAGCGGGAGGCCATCAGGTCCCAGGGAAGAGTGAAGATCGAGGGAGGCAAAAGCCTCTCTCAATTCAGGCAAAGAAAAATCAGCAATGAGAGGGGCGCAGAGAGAAGACGGGACCTGAGGGAGCGAAGAAAGAAAAGAGGAGGAAGAAAAAGAAGAACCCTGCGCAACCGCTCGGAACTTCTCCTGAAAGAAGTGACGGACATGAGAGCAGATGAGAGTTGTATTGCCAGTAACGGTGCCATCAGGCAATCGGAGATGTCTGATGGACGATGACGTGCGTCGCATGGATTCCATCTTCGAAAGGACTTCGAAAGAATGCGTCGATGGTGAAATACGTAGGAGCCGAAGACGACGGACTGCTTGCTGAGCAAACGGTTCAAGGCAGGCATGAAGTTCATCACGGACGCAGGCATAGTGCGGGCCAGACATTGGCGTCGCGGAGAGGAGTCCTCGTAGGTTACTCACCTCCATCGAGCGAGTGGTGGAAATAGTAAAGGAGAGTTGACGAACGAGCAAGAGAAGATCCCGTTTGACATCAAGCCACAAACGCAAGGCGCTTGGGGTCGTTGTGAGCAGCAGCTTTCGATCAGAAAAGAACTTCTCAACTTCCTCACAAAAGGAACGGTCTTGCAAGAGAGTGTCATCAAACGTCCAATGACGACGCGTAGATGAAGGTGCAGGAGAGACGCAAATTGATAGTGAAACGGCAGAATGGTCTGAAGAAACAGTAGGTGAATGTCGAGCAGCAGTGATAGCAGGGAGTAAGGAAGCAGAAACATATATTCGGTCCAACCGCGCAGCAGTAGAACCGAACGTCGGCGGATTACACCACGTAAAAGAAATGGAAGCAGGATTTAGCCGTCTGAAGGAATCGACAAGATGAAAATCATCAAGGAGCTGAGTCAGCTGTGAAACTAAATTCATGCGGTATTCGCCAAAAGACGAATTTCTGTCAAGAGAAGGCTGCAGCGTGCAGTTAAAATCCCCCCAAGAACGAAATAATCCCCGGGAGGAATCGCTGCAATCGCTGCACGAATATTACTGAAAAGATGAGCAACATATATTTCATCAGTGGGAATATATACATTAAAGATATGAAAAGTAACATTATGCACACAAAAGGTAAAGCACTGAAGAAAATCAAGGTGTAAATTTGTCACAGAAATAGAAGTCAGCTGGGTCAAAAACCGCTGGCGCACACCTACAGCTATACCACCATACCGCGAGAGGCGATACGAGTGGTAAAAGGTGTACGGCCAGCGTCTCCATAGGTGAGTGGGAGTGTCAGCAGAGCAGTGAGTTTCCTGGAGAAGGAGAACATCTCCACCAGCGGCAGAAATGTCCTCATAAACGAGGGAGTTCAACACTGGTGTCGCGAACCCGCGACAATTCAAGGAAGTCACAGTGAAAGTGCCATGTCTCTAGTGGCAGTGACAATCTTTTCCAAATGGGAACGGAAATTGTTGTACCGCCGTTGGATGCACTTCTGAGTGGCAGCATCCTCGGCAGATGGACTTTTGATAGTATTGTAAAGAGTTAACAGTTGTGCCAGTTGATTCTCAACTGCTGGGTAGCGACCTTCAAATCGGTTGACATAGGTGGGTAAATTAGGAAGAAGAGTCTTGGCACAAGCAAAGTCTTGCAATTCGTTATAAGGGAGAGGAGTGTCCGGAAACACATTCATGTGTAGGCGTGCGGAAAATTCCTCAAGAGGCAGGAGGTAGATAACTGGCTTGGAAGACTTGACAGGGCGACCCGAAGCAGGTGATCCAGCAGGCTTAGTCGGAGAGGTTTGAGTAGAGTGGCCAGATTGTCGCCGTCGTTTTGTAGAGCCGCGAGGAGGTTTGGCATCCCTTTTGTCAGAACGGGTCCGGAGAGAGCCCTCCGTCCCATCACTCATCGCTTGGTCGCTGACGCTTTGATAGGCAGTGTCATCAGCAGTCGAGGTCTCGGTATCAGACTGGTCAGTCGCAACGGACTCAGCAACTGCTGTAGGGTCCGCAGGAACACGAAAAGATGCTGAAGATTGTAAAACTGGGTAGTGTTCCTCGGAGAGAGAAGGTGGGACAACAATTGGTGTAGAGGTTGCTACCGAAGGTAGGTTGTTCGCAGGATCCACCGTCGGTAACGGAGCGCTACTAGGATCTTGATGAGAAGGCGTCGGATCTTGATAGACGGGCGAAACAGACTTTGGTGGAGCAACTGGATATTATTGCCAGCTTGGGAAATGAAAGATTTCAGCTTTTCAGCGCCAACATAATTATTCTTGGATGCTGAACGAGAGACTTTGGAGGCTGCAACAGAAGAAAACGAAGGTAATGACACGTTGGGCTCGGCAGTGCTAGAAGAGGCTGCATTTCCAGTGATGTCCATTGCGTCATCATCGATAGCGGAAGCAGGGAGATGTGACGTAGCTGGAGAAGGCAAATTGGCAACGCCACGAGCGGACGCTTGCGTGGCAACACCCCCATCTGGGGCATCAGAAAAGGAAGAGAGATTAGGGCTATCACTATCCCTACCGGAAGTCGCCATCTTTAATGGCAGCGCCCAGTAGCGAGCTTGGCCAGCTCGGCCAAACGTAAATAAGATGAAATACAACAAAATAGGCACTCACCGCGCTCGAAACGAAGCAAAATGAAAGACGATACCTTTATACTTAAGGTGAACGTGAAATTAAGGAGCGAAGAGTCCAATAACACACCCAAACCAGAAGAAAATCGCGGAGCAACAACATGCTGCGCAGTTAAATCCAAAGGGTGAGATCCAAGGTGAAAATCATCTAAATACGTGGCGTCAGTTGAGTAAATAAATCCATCGCTCTTTCCACGCTGAGCAACGCACAGCAACCGAAAAATTGTTATTGGACTGAAGTTCCACTGTGTGTGTGTGTGTGTGTGTGTATGCATGCATGCAGCGTTCGAATTACCTAGTGGTCCGTTGGCCACTGGCCAGTAAAACTTCAGTCAGACCACTGAACTATTGATTTTACTGGCCCGGATGGCCAGTAAGTTGTATTTTTTTTTACCTCGAATTTGTCAAGTTAAAAAATGAATTTCGTTTACCTTGCTGTACGGTTTTCTTAGGCTGCAAACTAATGATAGGTTTAAAAACAAATATTGGATATAATTCCATTGAAATGATACATTATTTTCTACATATATTGTAAATGTCTAAGTTATTTCTTTTGCGGACCAGTGAGCATTTTTGTGGACCAGTGGTTTGCAAATTCTAGTGGTTTGCTGGGCCAGTAGATTTATTTCTAATTCTAACACTGTATGTACAAACACAATATAAATTCTGTTTTCCCTCTTTGTCAGGTACCATAATTGGACAGGACAAAGAAATCTTCCTGAAGATCCTAGAAGAATGGTAATGTTAGAGTGTCATATCTATTTCAAAACATTTCGTGTGGCAAAACTGTACTTGGTACATTATCGTGCTCATACAAATGTACCAAATGTAAGATTCCCATGTGGTTTTAATGACTGCCCGGGAATTTTCAAGACTTATAAAGGCTTTAAGTCCCACATCAAAAGAAATCATGCTTCTATAAGACCCAGCACTCGCAGTTATGAGAAAACAAAAGATAATTGTTGTACATGTGGTGTTGTCTCTTGCCAGAAAGTGTGTCACTCTCCAAGTCAATTGATTGCACACCTAAAGCAGCACTTGAGATCACATGTAACAGTTACTTGCCCATTTGAAGCATGTTTTAAACTTTTTTCAAAGGTTACCTCTTTTGCGTCCCATATTTCACGCAGTCATTGCACTTTTGCCCCAGGTGGGACCCAGGTAAATCAGCCATCCAATTCCTTTAGGGAAATGATCCCACCTTTTGACCATGTATCCACTCAGGATATAGAGTCATTAGAAAATGATAAGGACACTATTACACAAGATCTCGGTCTGTTTTACTTACGTTTGCAATGCCAGTATAACATTCCTGGGTCAACAATTCAGTTAATCTTTGATGAAATCAGCAAATTGCAACAAGGTTGCCAAGAAAGTCTTTCATATGTTTTTTTAGAAAAACTAGGCCTTGGAATGGATACTAATTTGTCACAATCTCTTCTTTCAGATATTCAAAAAAGTAACCCATTCACTAATGCACAAAAAGCTTTAAGTTCACATTATCTGCGCAACAAGTTTTTTAAAGAAAACTTTGATTATATTGAGCCATTTAATATTAGATTGGTGTTCAATCAGACTAATCAGCCTTTTCATTTCCATTATATTCCAATTGGAAAGACACTACAATCCCTCTTGAGTGATAACTCTATTAAAATGCAATTTTCAAAACCAATACCTGCAGATAAAAATTTATTATGTGATTTTACAGATGGTTCTGTATTCCAGAATAATATTTTCCCAAGAAAATAAACAATCATTACAGTTAATGTTGTATCAAGATAGTTTTGAAATTGTCAATCCATTATTAGGTTCTGCAAAAACAAAACATAAAATGCTTGCTGTGTACATGACTTTGGGTAATATATACAAACATAATAGATCCAAAGTTGATCCAATCCAGTTGGTTCTGTTGTGCAGAGAGCAAGATTACAAATATTTTGGACAAGAGGCTGTGCTTCGACCTTTGATAAATGATCTGAAACACCTGGAGTTGCACGGTGTTAAGATTGATGGTGAACTTCATAAAGGAACTGTGGCTTTCATCATTGGGGACAACCTTGGTAGCCATGGCATTTGAGGTTTTATAGAGCATTTTGGTAATGGGTATTTTTGCAGATTTTGCACAATAACCAGTTCTGAGTTCCAGAACTCTCCCCATAAACTGAGCTCTCCTTGTAGGAGCATAGAATCATACTGTGAAGCTGTGCAGGTGTTATCAGAAGGGAATCATGAGGCTGTTGAGGGAATCAAGTTTAATTCTATTTTTAATGAGTTAAGCTTTTACCATGTTTGTTCACCAGGTTTACCTCCTTGTCTTGGTCATGCTATTTTTGAGGGAGTCATGTCCTATGACCTTGCACTGTTTATTAAATATTTTGTGAAAACAAAAAAATGGTTCACATGTAAATACTTAAACAATGCCATTCAAACCTTTAGATTTAAAGAAGAGGACTCAAGGAACAAACCAAGCATTGTCTTACCAAATAAAAAGAAGCTTGCTGGTCATGCAGTTCAGAACTGGACAATGATTCGATTTCTGAGTCTTTTTCTTCGGTATAAAATTATAGATAAAAATGATGAAGTCTGGAATCTGATTTGTATGTTACAAGAAATTGTTGTTCTAATTTCTTCATCAAAGATTAGTAAATCTCAAATAGCATATTTAGATGCTTCAATAAAAGAATATCTGTTTTACCGAAAATTTCTGTTTCCTGATGTACGTCTAAGACCAAAAAATCATTACATGCTGCATTATCCCGAGCTTATTTTAAAGTGTGGTCAACTAATATGGTTGTGGGCGATGCGTTTTGAAAGCAAACATTCCTTTTTTAAAAATTACATTCAACATTCTAAAAATTTTGTCAATGTTACCTCAGCCTTATCTAGGCAGCACCAACTTTACCAGGCTTACTTGAAAGCAGGGTCATATTTTGGGCAGCCTATTGAAACAGAAAATTGTTTCCCATTCTCGCTAGAGCTGTATGGAGATAGTATACAAACAGTAATACAACCGTGTTTCAGTAACCTATCTCACCTTCAAGTAGGACAGTGGGTAACTATACATGGCACCAAAATAAGAACAGGAGAAGCTGTTGTTCTCAGTGCTGATATGTATACTCTGAAAATAGGAACAATCCATTTGATATTGTTCAGTGGAAGTAATGTTCATTTTGTACTCAAAGTGTTATCTGCAAAAAAACTTCCTTTTTTAACTTGTTTTTGTGTTCCAATGAGAACAACTCTACCTTTTCATGCATTGACCATAAAGGAATTATAGGGCTTCCATTTCCTATTTATGAAGTGGGAAGGGAAAATTATATAGTTCCCAAGCACAATGTACCTTATATGTTCCTTTATGACTAATGAGAATGTTTTGCACGGCTTTTGATGAGAAAGGGCATGTTTTTTTTTCTATCACCGTCCATCTGTCTGTGTACACAGGGATTGAAAATGGTCAGTAAAAGTCAGTTTTTTCATCTTGGTCAGTAATTTGTCAGTTTTCTTTTAAATTGGTCAGTAATTTGTCAGTTTTTTTTAAAAATTGGTCAGTAAAGGAAGTACTTTTTTTTTTATTTTTTTTCCATTACTGCATTTTGGAAGGGAACATGACTACTTCCTAGTGATTTGACAATTTTTTTTTCAGTTCAACGCAATTTCTTTTTCTCATTTTTCCTAACCTAGTAATAATTATTATTGTACTGACCAAGTGGCCCAGTGATGAAAGTGTTTCCTGAGCATTAGCTTTCCCTAATTGCTTAAAAATATTATATCTGAGGATGTTTTTCACTGCTTTTGATGAGAAAGGGCATGTTTTTTTCTATCACCGTCCCTCTGTCTGTGTACACAGGGATTGAAAATGGTCAGTAAAAGTCAGTTTTTTCATCTTGGTCAGTAATTTGTCAGTTTTCTTTTAAATTGGTCAGTAATTTGTCAGTTTTTTTTTAAAATTGGTCAGTAAAGGAAGTGCTTTTTTTTTTATTTTTTTTCCATTACTGCATTTTGGAAGGGAACATGACTACTTCCTAGTGATTTGACAATTTTTTTTTCAGTTCAACGCAATTTCTTTTTCTCATTTTTCCTAACCTAGTAATAATTATTATTGTACTGACCAAGTGGCCCAGTGATGAAAGTGTTTCCTGAGCATTAGCTTTCCCTAATTGCTTAAAAATATTATATCTGAGGATGTTTTTCACTGCTTTTGATGAGAAAGGGCATGTTTTTTTCTATCACCGTCCCTCTGTCTGTGTACACAGGGATTGAAAATGGTCAGTAAAAGTCAGTTTTTTTCATCTTGGTCAGTAATTTGTCAGTTTTCTTTTAAATTGGTCAGTAATTTGTCATTTTTTTTTAAATTGGTCAGTAAGGGCAGTACTTTTTTTTTAATTTTTTTCCTTTACTGCATTTTGGCGGGAACATTACTACTTCCTAGTGATTTGACAATTTTTTTTTTCAGTTCAACGCAATTTCTTTTTCTCATTTTTCCTAACCTAGTAATAATTATTATTGTACTGACCAAGTGGCCCAGTGATGAAAGTGTTTCCTGATCATTGGCTTTCCCTAATTGCTTAAAAATATTATATCTGAGGGCCATGCATTCTTCTCTACTTTGTATTATGTTATTCGTCATGTTATGTTATCACGTCACCTTTGCTTTCAGTGAATTAATTTTATTTCTCTTTTGTGTTTCAGGTTCACAATCTGAAATTTTTTATAATTTTTTTTCATTTTATAGTACAACAGTGAAAATATTATCCTGTATTTATAAACCAAAATTGTTTTCAATAAAAAGGTGTGCGGTGGCTTGCTATGGGGATGGTGGAGGCCAGATAATTTTGTTTAGTGAATTCCCAATTTTACTTTTAAAATGCTAATTTATTGATAGGCTGTAATTACACTTGTACCGCCCCGGTGGCGCAGTGGTCTAAGCGATGGCCTCTGATCATTCGTCCGAAAGGGATCCGGGTTCGAATCCCAGTCAGGCATGGATGTTGTGTTTGTCTTACGGTACTGGCTCTCGCTCTTCCCTGGAACCAGTGACCCTAAATTAGGGATGGGCGACTGCTTATAGCCCATTGAGTTGCTCACGGTGGTCGTTAAACCTTAAAAAAAAAATTACATTTGTCAGTATTTTTGGTATTTTGGTCAGTAAAGTCAGTAATTTTGACGTATATGTCACATTTGAAAAATTCTTTTTGTGTCAGATACAGAAGGTGAGTTGACTGTTTTGCAATATTTGGATCACTTTGTCTTCATATGTACCTTTACGACGAAAGCTGAACGGCCTGGTGCATGGCCTCTGAATCCATGGTCCGCAACCTACCTTGCCTGATCGTCAAGGTTTCTGTCACCCGAGTGAAATTTCTTGAACCATCTGGGTGCAGGGCTATGGTTCACGGAACCTTCCCCTTTCACATGACAAATGCTTCGAGCTGCTTGAGCAGAGTTGTGGCCAAGCTCAAATTCATAAAGCAAAAGTTCCCTAATTAGCTGGTTGTGGCTGTTCATCTTTTAGGCATCCCAACCACAGACAGAACGACGACACGCAATGCTGCTCACAGCAATGACTATCACTTTATATCTCTTTTAACTGGCTACAGTGAACTACTTGAACAGTTTAAATAGGTGACATACCTGCTGCGGCACATGGGTTTATGCAAATTTTGCAAAACTTTCGATTTTCCCTCTGTAGTTCATAGTTTAGAATGTTTTATGTATAATTTGGAATTTATTTAAATACTACTGGTGTCACTATAGCGTTTGCATTTGAAATTTTGGCTTTGAGGGTGTCATTACGTGATATAAACATTACCACAAAAACTTTCCCATGACAGTTGCCAAAATATTTGTAAGCATTACATTTTGTGATTAAACTTATTATACTTACCATACATTCTTTGTAGATATATCACTATATTCAGTGTGTTTTTGTTAATTCGCCTTATGGAATGTCGTGCACCTCATTTTTTTTTATATATATTACAAATATATGTACTTTAAAACTATCAATTATTTAACAAGTTAATATATTGTAATTAATTTAATTACAATATATTGACTTGTTAAATAATCGATCCTTCTAAAGTATATATATTTATAATATAAAAAACAAGGTAAATGATGTTCATATCACAAATTGACAAAACAGTGCTGGATATAGTGGTATTCCTACAAAGAACTTAGGATAATAAGTATATATGTTTCATCACACAATGTTATGCTTCCAAATATTATTAATTCTTAAGTACATTAAATCTGTCTAGAAAACACTTTTAGGTGTATTTGACTTTGTATCATTGAGTCAAAAAACAGCAGTAATAAAAGCAAATTTTTTCGCACGATTGGTCGGAAGCCAGCGCTTCGACCACTGCGCCACCTGGCTTTCTTTTTGCAGATAGGAGGAGAGGACAAGTACGAAACCAATGACTGTAATGTCTGTCGCCTTGCATCGACGCTCAAAGAAAAATATTTCACAGGCGATTCGGAATCGTGGTGGTTGATGTAATGCTGACCATCCTAATATCTAATTCTCGGTGAAAATCAGGAGAATTTGACATTCATCCGGAGAGCGGGAGGAAGGGCTGAAAATCCGGAGAGTTGACATGTCTGCATAATGTAACCAATGCATGAATTTTCAGCATGTTATGTGCTTTACTGCCAATCCTTCTCACTATGAAATTATGAACCACTAAAATTTCAGCTTTCTTCCTTGTGAAGTATACCTTTTTAGTGACCCAAATAAAAATACTCAAAACCACTTGCCATGCAAAACATTTTGCATATACTCTTCAATTTCATGGGAAGTGCAATAGTATTATTCCTCTGCAAACCTTTCTTCTATTTTTTTATTCTGTATGATTTTGAAATGTAGATGGATGCATTCAAAGATTTTATCAAGAAGTCACTTCCAAGATTATCTGACGACACATTAGGGAAAGTTATGCAGACAATTGAAGAGAGTGGAGTGGAAAGCTTCGAAGATTTGAAGTATTTACAGTGCGAAAAAGATTTTCAAGGGATTTTGAAAATCGTTTAAGCACGTAAGCTCCAAGAAAAGATTGAAGATTCCTTTGAAAATGGTAAGTTCTTTTTCTGTGTTTGTTTTGATTTTTTATTTGGAGAAAATTTGTACAGCTAAAATAAACTGACATGAAATAAACTGTTGATATGTTTGAGCCATAGTCTACAAGTTTAGAACTCAGCTGACAGAAAATTAAGCAGCACGCATATTTTAGACTGTCATTCATAAAAATTTCAAAGTCGGGTGTACAGTACAGATTTACAACATGCCATCAGGAACTGTATATTTTATATATGCAGTTTTAATGAAATTATCTCCCATCGGGTAGTAGCGGTTGCTCTGGTTTTTTTAAGTTTTTGCCAACCCGTTCGCCAAATTCAATTTTTTTTTCTTCATCAAAGTGTTCAAATAGTACAAAAAGGTAATTGCCAGCATTATCGCCAAAACAATTTTTTTCGCAAATTGCGAAGAATTATATCGTCATAGATCATATGTAGAAGATTTTAGGAAGGCAGTGTCTGACCCCAGGTCTTAAACAACCCTTAGAAATAGAAAGCTCGGGAAATTTGTGCTAGAGTGCCCGATAGAAGAAAGTGACACGGAAGCGGGCTACAATGGACCCCAGTACCCTGGGTCCAACGGCTTAACTTGCCCATCCAATGCACAACGGATATTTAGAGGTTCAATCATTCGTACCTGCTGGGATTGAACCTAAGGTTCTCTCCATGGCAGTCACGAATGTTGACCACTAAGCCCAATGCGATCGGCAGCACAACCACTGAGGTAGTCTTTATGGCGTCAGTTTTCCCATCAGTCATTGCAAAGCCATATGGCTGAGTAAACAGTTGAATGATCTCAGGTGCTGGCTTGTGATTATTTGTTCAAGTTCAGTCCTGGCTTAGGTCCTTTTGTGTGTGTGTGTGTTATGGTGCATTCTGCCTTTGAAAGCACCACGCAAATTGTGAATTTCCGTTTTGTGTGTCCATACACAATTTTCAAGTACATAACTACAAGGACATTCCTTCTTAAAGGATTTTAAGAAAACCCATCTATAAATTAAAAAAAATTGTACCAGTAGAACATGATAAACCTGTTTTTTCAGAATTTCTGCAGATGAGGCTAATCCATTAAAATAATTCTAAAAGAAACTTCCTGTATATTCCTCTTGTAATCAAAATATCAAAAACCTACTTATTTTAAATCCTCGAAACAATTTTAGTTTACATACATTGTACACTCACATTTTGTTAGGGTTTGTAATCTGATGTTATATCACTGCTTGTACTTCTTTCTTTGCAGTATAGCATAAAACATGTCAATATGTGAATACCTAGTACTGTTAAAGATTGGTACAAATAAATATCTTATACTACACTTATGTATACATAATGAAATTACCAAAAAAGTTAATTCAGATAAGTGTTTAAAACAATGCATAAATAACTGAAACTTAGTTACTAAAGTTTTCCACTCTTTTTGGGTGCCACAACACCTAATTTTTCGACGAAAAGAGTTACATGCAAGTTTTCTGATTCTAAGCAGTTTTGATTATTGTTTTTTATGGCTGTCTAAATTAAATTTTCTGAAACAACAAGTACATGTAATATTTAAATTCTGTTTTAACTTGAAGAGCTTCCAGTTTTTCACATCTTCTGAACACTCCTTCCCAGAAGTTTCTGGCGTCTAGAACTTTATTAAGGTCTGTTTGTTGTCAATGATTAGGAAATTTAGCAAAGGCTTAGTAATTATTGAGTACATGCTTTGATAACGATTTAGAGCGCAGAAACGTCTGAAAATACAAAAGTTAGAATTTAATTAGTTAAAATAAAGTCTGTAAGTGAATGTATTAAATAGTTTTTCTACTTATGCCTTGGATTATTTAGTTTTCATACATCTATTTAAGTTTTTTTTAATTTATTGTTTCATATATCACATACATAAAATCACTAGAATGTGTTTTTTCAAACTGTTTCCTTTTACTTTTCATATTTTTTATCAGTTTTTTGTTGTGAAGTTTCTGTTATGCATTTTTCTGCATTGAAGATAACTTTTGCACATTTTCCTTTAATATGCCTTTCTTTTTACTTGTGTAGTTTGTCCACCTGTTACAGACATGCCACTTCCCATCCGGAAATTACCTGCAAGTTCGTCTTCATCATTGAGTGAAGAATCGGTGGGGAGCTGCACACCCAAAAATGGTGATTCTGGGAATTTTTCAGTTCCCTATGAATAGTTTCCAACTACAGTTTTGGCACAATTAGATTCAGGTTGTTCTCCATCTCCTGCAGATGGGAAAGAAGTTGTACGAATAATTGCAGCTCAGATCTTGCAATGTGTGCCCAAACCACAAAAATACCACCTAGAACCTGTTGCTAGAGAGTTGGTAAACAAGTACACGGCTGCTTTTAGAGATATAATAAATGGTGCTGTTGTTGGGCTAGGCCATGCATCACTTCTAAGCCAGCTTATTGCTAGGGTTGAAAATGTGTCACGGTCTCCAAATACCGCTGTTAAGAGGGAACTGCAGCTCTTTCATCCTGATGCACCCGACAAGAAAAACCGTTTGTCTGAAAGTTATGGGTGTGAAAACTATCAGCCTGCAGCTTTTCCTACTGACGAGACTGAGGAATCTCAGAAGGAAAAACAAGCGTGGTTAGTACAGGAGGCTAAAAAAGTAATAAGAAATATTGAAAAAGCTGCAGAGTACATGAGTGCTACATATGTGTCACAGAGACTGTGTATTAACACAAAGTCTCCCGTTTCTGCAGTGTTAGTACATTGGCCCTTGCTAGCAGAACGGAAGTTTTTTTTTTGACCATGCTAGCACATTATTAGGGTTTTGCGTCCAACAAAAACTGGAGGTTACCGTTACAGAAAAATTACCTGAACATGTGTCCTTTTTTCAATAGCCCAGAGTGCCAGGTATTTAAAAATTGTAGTTGGGACTATCCTGCCCATTTGGGCTATGTGCAGCTCCTCTGCACATACTTTGGAGAAAACTACAAGCAAATTATGCAAGTTTTTGAGGTGAATGTAATTTTTTTGTTATTCTTTAGCAAAATGGGAATTGTGAAATATATAAAAGTTGTTTGCTGTCTTCAAGTAGTAATCTTACATTTAACCTTGGTAGCAAGTAGAAAATTAGCTTAGAGCAATTGCCAAGTGAAAAGATTTAGCTGATTTCTTAAAAGGAATGAGTTGTTCATATTCCTAGAGCCTATCCTGAGCTAAAAAAAATGTAAAATGCTTTGAAACTTACTTTCAAAATCTGTCTAAAGTTATGGCATGTTTTAGTTATTACTTTACAAGAATTTTGCTAATTTCATTTAGTTTTGCCATTGTTTTAACATGTTGATTTGATATCTCAACTTGATGTGTACCTTGGCAGTTAAGATGCTTTTTAGATTTTAGTATTAAAGTTATTTTGTAATACTGACTTATTCTTGCTGAGCATAAGTCAGCAAATATAACTCTGTTCAGTACATACATATCACTTAGCTGTTCTCTGATATTAAGAGGTCAGCTCCTCACAGACTATGTAATCTTCCAACATCTAAAATGCAAGTAACTTCTTTATTCTGTTATAATTTCTCAAATAAATTATTTTGTCACATCAGGCTATTAGTACTTTATCTATTTGGACATCATCTATTAAAGTATGAACATATCAAAACTATTTTTTTCCTTTTAACACTTAGGAAACCACAAGCCCGAAAGAAATTGTGCAGCAGGGCATTTGTCCAGTTACACCATTTATTTTATCATTAGGTGAGTCATTGAATGATTCTGTATTTATACTAAATTTTTTAAGTTTGAAAATGTTTGCAAATCCAATTTTTCAGTGAGTCATTCTGCTTTAAACTTCATATTTTGCTATTTCACTTTTAAAGTGATTTTTGTGTTTTAATGTGCCAAAAGAACTTGGGTAATTTTTAAGATTGTTGTTTCATGGAAAAAAGATTAGCATCAGGCTAGGTAATGGGTAAATACATATGTGATAAGTTTGTTGAATACATTTGCAACTGTGATATAATTCATTGTTACAAAATGTCCAAATGTGGCAATGAGCAAAAAGTAAGATCAGTGGCTCCATAATGTAGTTACTGAACTGCAGTTTAGAATGACTAAGAATGCACATATATTACCCAGCTGGTTGTGGTTTAGTGTGCAGCTGTAAAAATAATGATGCATTTAAAAAAACTTTGTGAGACTTTGTTACATTCTGTTCATATTAGCTTAATAATTTCTAAATTTACCCACATGTTTCTGGCCTCTACATTTTTTTTATCAAGGCCTGTTATAAATGTCTGGAAAAAGATGTGAAGAATAATGGAAAATTAAAGTTAAAATAGTATTAAGTAAATTTGAGTGAGTGTTCAATTCTAAATTCATTTGTTGCATCCTCTGATTTAGCATCAACAGCACATGTATATGTCTACTAAACCAATCAAATAAAACAAATATTTGTCAAGGCAAAATGCATGTCACCTCACATCTTCAGGGCATCATTATTTTGCACTTAGAGTGAAACCGAAATATCTGCCACCATGGTGGTTTGAGGCACTAGCATCTTGCCATACATCAGAGATAAGCCTAGGTTCAAGTCCTAAATTAGGCCCGAGTGATAGTTTGTCTTTACAGATAAGGAACTGCTTATAGCCCTTTGAGTTACTCATCGTGGTTATTTACATTCTTATACAGCCCCAAAAGTGGCAGTCCTCAGTTGAAGAGCTTAAGAGTCTAACCTCACCCGAAACAAATGTTTGTGCATTGGCAGAATTAAAGAAAATCGTGTGATCTCCCCAGGTGGTTGTTCCAAGTAAACAACTTTTTAACAGTTTCAAAGAAATGTAAATGTTTGCACAGAAGCGCAAGTTTCTTTCTTTGCTGCACATGGACATTAGCAGTGTCTGAAGCTGTTCCTTTGTGTGTAGTTTTTTTTAGAAATGTAAATACGCCACAGATAAATGTTTTTGCATGTGCTTGTACATAAAAAGGTCAGTCTTTTTTTGATCATTTTCACTCATGAAAAAGTTACTCATCCAAAAAGATCATATTGCTAAATTATCATAACATCTAAGTAGTACTTGCTTTATAAATGCTCAATGCTTTTTTACAACTTTTATTATTGAACATAATTTACTTGTTCAGTGGGGAAATACTGTGCCTATTTGAATGAAGAATTTTACTAATTTTTAACTAGTAACTGTACTAATATCAACATATGTAAATTGGCAGGTATGGGGGGGGGCTACATAACAATCTAAAACCTGAGATTGATTTTGTGACAGGGTGGCTGATCTAATTGTTAACACCTTATCCCAGTGGATTACTCCTGTCAGCGAGAGAATTTCGAGCATCAGATCCAAACGCGATCAAACGACAGCAAAGAGAAATTGTTCAAGCATTAACATGCCCAAAACAAGGGAAAACAGGCAGAATTAATTATGTACAGTATTTACAAATAATATACAGCAGAAAAGAATAACACCTATTTACACATTCTTTGGGAGTTGAAAAAGGAAGAACACACTCTAAAACAAGCATTTCTAAAACCCAGTTCTGCATCCATTAACATGAGTCTGGACTGCCCAGTTCTGTTCAAACGATTGGCATGTAAAAGAAAAAGCAATTACAGTGTTTATGATTTTCTGTTGTGGGATAATTCCACAATTGGGGACAAATACTTAAAAGGAAGTACTTAGTGGGGATTGCTAGAAATAGTTGGCCTTTAGATGACACATGTAAACCTTAAATTGGCAGATACACATCCTTGCTGACAGAGCTGCAGCTTCTGCGGCAAGGAAGTGACTGGTTGAAGTAGGTTTGCCTCTGAGAGCTTCCTGGACTTCTTTCAATATCCAGGGAGATATTCCTCGTCTGTTGCTGCTGCTGTAACCTGTACACTTAAGCTTTCTTTTATTTTTCTTAAAATGACTTCTTGTCTCCCAATGAATTGTAGGGCATTAGTAGCCCAAATCAGGTGGTATAAAAAAATCACGGGCTATTCCATGCTCATTACTGCCCTCGAATAAACCACTCCAAGCAACAAACCGGCACGCTTTTTCTTTGGTGGCGTCCAGTCGTACTCTCTTTGCCACACCGGTGGTGCAGTGCTCTAAATGCTGGCTTATGACCATTTGTACGAGAAGGGTCCGGGTTTGAATCCTGGTGAGGCATGGATGTTCTTTGTCTTATGGCACTGGCTCTCTTCCTTCCCTGGAACCAGTGATCCTAAATTAGGTACGAGTGACTGCTTAAAGCCCATTCAGTTGCTCACAGTGGTCAATTAAACCTTCAATAAAAATAAATAATACTCTCTTGCATTTTCTCCCTCTAATGTTCTCTTCTGCTGTGAAGTCTTGAGCTCGGCTGCTTTTGAGAGCGGCAGAAGTCAATGATGGTAACAAAAATGCCTCATCTTGCTGCTACAGACAGTTTAAAGGTATTTTGACTTTAGTAGCGTAACTTGAAAGGCGCCCCGATAAGGGTGCTTTAGCTTTGCACTACCCTAATGTCTGCAATAGCATCCTTAAAAACCCATTGAAAATATTGCTGAATATTCAAGGCAATTTCACAATGGTATTAACTGCAAATCACTTTCCCAAGAAATTTAGGCTTTGTTACTGAGCATTGTTTCAAATGACATTTTCCAGTAATTTATCAGATGGGGTTAGTTAAGTAAGGTAGACTGGTTAAAGACCTGCCACCTAACTTACTGTAGTAAACAGAGTAAATTTCAAATGCAAGTAATTCTTATTTATTGAATTATGTAATTTTGAATAGATAAGGGCATACTCAAAGAAGTAACCTAAAGCATTTGAGTATTTAAAACACTGTGTGTTTTCATGTCCATGATATGCAGTCCTTGATGTTAGCCTTCCCAAAAGAAAATGTTAAAAGTATGTAAAAAAAATTGTGTTTTTTGCAGAAATTCAGTCAACATGTATTGAATTAAATTTTATTTCTCAATGCTGTATTATATATACTCACTGCAGGTGATCCTTACCAGAATGATAATGTATGTTCCGTTTTAGTGGAAAATGCCCTGCTGGGAGAAAATATTTCATTGTCAGATGCATTAATGGTGTGGTTTTTAAGCTACTATATGTTCAACCTGCAATATCCTTCAAGCTGCTCTGCAACTTTAGAATTTATTCAGAGGTAAGACATGTCTATTGATCTGAATTTAATGGTATTCAATAAAAAAAAATATTGCAATTTTAATACAATGTGCCTTTTTCTGCATAAAGTTGTTTTCTACCCCCAGTAAATTATGTGTTGGCATCTGTGTATTTGAAGTATTTCTACATTTTTTTTCGTGTATATTTCACAGCAGATTTAATTTTATGGGTGTCATTGGATTGATTCAGATGAAATGATAATGCCACCTGCACACCTTTATTAGAATAGAAAACACCTATGCACCTAGTCAAATCAGTTTTCTGGGGTGTTGACACATAAAGGAAACTACTATGGAGGAAAATCATCAAAAATTAAATAATAAACACTGTACTTAAGAGACTCAAAGAGCGTATTAAATCCATTTATTTTTGCAGCGTAGTAAGTACAAAGATTTGCCAAGCTTTCACACTCCACTGGGGGGCTTTCTCAAGGCATGGTAGACATAAAAATGCAGGGAATTGGAACACGTAAGGAACAAAGACGATTTTTGAAATAACGCTGGTGACATCACGAGCGTACTAATACTTCACTCGTTTTGATAAAGTGAAGTGTTTTACGGTTGAGAAGGGAACACTAAACTTGTGACCTCCAATCAAATTAATCATCTGAACCCATTCTCCAATCTGTTATGGACAACTCAAAAGGTACATCTGGTGGCCAAATAGTTGGAGGTACTACTTTTGCCTAATCACAGAAGGTAAGCACAGGCTCTGGGACTCCTCTTCCTCTCTATGTTTATGGGCCTGGCCACTGGGTTAAGAACTTGCTTGTGGCATCACGCTAAGGGACGGGCACCATCCATGGGTAGCTGAAGACATTGTGAAAATATTCATTTTTTGCTTCAAATTATTTAAATTCCTTTTGACTGATGATTGTGAGCAGTTACTCCATGTACAAAATGTAAAATTTTTGTTAAAAAAATTAGTGGCAGAGAATTTTGAACAGTTGAATGTGGTTAACGGATAATGTTCAAAATGTAATCAAACTAAATTTGAACTGGGACTAAAGTGCGTTTGAGTTTTTAAAGATATTTTTAAATAACTACTCAAAGTTAAAAAATCACTGCTTAAATAACATCAAGGAAAAGAAAATATGCTACGTTTGCAGTGGGTTACTTAATGAATCTGGTCTTCCTGCGTGCCTCACTAACAATGGGAATATCTCAAAATTTTGGCAAATACGTTTGATAATCATCATTACAGGGGAACTAAATCCTAAACCCCAGTCTAACTACCCTAAGCCCCATACAAATAAATATATTTCAATCTTCATTTCATGTGTTGGTAAAAATTATCAAGTATGCATGTTCTAACACATGTTCGTAACTAGGGGTTACGAACATGTGTTAGAACATGCATACTTGATGCATACGGTACAAGGTATTTATTTCTGTGTGTACATTGTTCTGAGAGTAACACATTCTTAGTATCAAATTTAGTCTAGCTGGCAGCCTCAAAACTTTATGTATATCTTTATACCGTACAACATTATGCAGATAAATAGTAAGATTATATCTGTAATTCCTTAAATTTCAAAATAGACTAGGAAAGGGAATAGGCTAAGTTGTTAAAACCACACATAAATATAGATTTTAGTAGCATTATTAGCATTTTTTTGTAACTTAATACATTCTCAGTATCAATTTAATATATAGTTGGGCTCCCTCAATTTTTATTAATTTATGTATTGTACTGCAACATTGACCTGGTGCAGCGTTATCATAATTTTTCTTCTTTGACTTACCTTTATTTTCAGAATATTAATTTTAGAACAGTTTGCCTCTTCAGATTTGTTATTTTTATGGATGAAAGCAATGTTATTTGATCAGAAAAAGTTAGGGTCTAAATGCGCAATTTTGGATGCTGTTTTATTAATATTTCACCAGTTTTTCTTTTATAAATGAAAATTGCAATGTAGCAGTGCATCAGCGTACTAACAGATTGCCTTTCAGTTATTTTCTGTGTCTGTTTAAAACTGCATTAACACAGTTTTTTTTTTGGTATAACTGTTTGTACTCGTACAAAACAGAAATAGCGAAAAAGCGTAATTCCTGAGGAAGGTAGAACAGACGCAATTTTCTTTTCGGTAGATTTGCTGTGTCATATAATACTTTGCAGAAAACTAAAATATGGGCTTTATTAAGCTGTTCCTTCAAGCAGTTAAGTACGATTGAATGCCCAGAAACGTATAGAACTGTAACCTTCTCGGTGCACAACTCAACTCCGTCACTTAGCGTGATGTCACAAACACGATGGCCAAGCCCGTAAAGAGAGGAGGGGAGGGGAGGGGGGCACAGGCACCAGGCAGGGAAGAGGCGTGTATGGTGTTTTCCTTGGACCCAGTAATCCCATATCAGGACTAACAAAACTTCCCATGGCCTTAGATAAACACGCTTGTCGTTAAAGCCTCTGAAAACAAAAATCACACAAAAGAAAATTACTTTCACCCATAAACTCAGCAAAACCAGTGATTAAGCCACATGTATTCCGTGTAACCAATTTGTATTATTCACACAGTGGATGCTCGTAATTGTATGGAATGAAGAAACAGTACTTAAATAAAAACTTAATGTTCTTAGCATCTGACTCCCATAACTCAATCAAAATTGTCATAAATTAAGTAACTTTGAAAATTGATAAAAGTAAAAAATAAATAAATTAAAAGTTGCTTTTGAAAGTCTGCATGGTCTACTTTGACCAAAGCCTGTGTATACTGACAGTTAAACCTTGTGAAATGAGGCACACAACATGTATGCCATTTATGTATCAACTTATATAATATATTTTTTCATTAGCTAATAATAATGGTTCTCAGCCTTTTTCTCCAGATATTTATTTCAGTCATAGTACTTAAATTTATGATCTATTTTTTTCCTGTATTAGCTTGATTTAATGAAGTTATAATATTCTGGTAACTTAAATTGCTAAATGAAATGTACTTTACAAGTTCAGTGTATTAAAGAAAGGAAGAAAGAAAATAAATTGATCGAAATTTCTTTGGACATTAAATAATTTAACTTTCCTAAATTGTAAGTAATTACACTATGAACGCAACCAAATTCTGAAATACAGCTGGTATCTTTGTTAATGTAACTAGCATGCATATTCAACTACTGTCATTTATTTGTTATATGTATATTGCATCCATATTTATATCCTGATGTGCTTGCTTTAGTGTTTAAATTACATTGCTCTCAGTTATTATGTGTGACTTTTATGGAAATGAAATTTTTCAAATCTTTAATTCCTAGTTTTTACCCCTTATGTAGGATTTTCCTTGGCATAAATCCAGAAAAAGGGACAAAAATGGCGAAAAGGTGTGGAAAACGTGGAACAGTGCATCCCAAAGTTCTGCAATTAGCCAGCAAATTAAAGTCACACAACTCCATTTGGCAAATTTAAAAACAGTCAAACCACCATTTGGAGACTTTTGGGCATTTATATTTTCAAGTTCATGCAATTTGTAGGTAAACATAATTTAAATTTGGAGTCACACATTCTGCATACTTAACAATCACCAAATTTCAAGGAAATGAACCTTATTCACCTCACATTGCATCATGGGAAAGCCTTTCCGTGGCCGAGAACCAAAAACAGTGCGTTTACATGCGTTCTCCCATTGCTTAACATAACGTTACAATGCAAGGGTTCAGGAAAACCGCAATTTTCGTAAATTTATTAACGACATGTATAACTTTTGCTCATCGTATGGTTGTGATAATAAATCCTGCAACCTAAATTGTGTAGACGAAAGAAAAACATTTTTTTAATTTTCCTCTGAAAAAGACAATTATTAAAGCAATGGCAGTGTAAAATAAAACGAGGTGGTTTCCATTCCGATGTGAACTCTCCAATATGTTCTGTCCACTTTAATGAAAAAGCTTTTGGATATTATGACACTACAAATCAAAGGCAGTTGAAACCTCGTAGTATTCCTTCAGATTTTAGTTTCAAAAAAGAGAAAATTGATGGAATATTTGGATTGGTAAATTACGAATTAAGTTTTACTTTCCTCAAAGAATAAAACAAACATGTCTATAATTTCTCTTTTATTTAATGTTATGCATTCATTTAATTTTTAAGCAGATTGCCTAGCGTGCAAACCCTAGTTTGTTTTCTCATTATGTATCGAGCTTCTAAATGTTTTTGTTTTACAAAACAGGGTACTCAATTTTATGTTTCAGATATTTCACCAATATCTGACAATATGAACACGAACATTTAATATAGCATGTATGAGAAATGCTACATTAAAAACTTCATGATGACTAACGGTGATGCTCTCCTGCATCATGCGAAATAAATATCGAACACAAAATTGTCTTGGTATATTTTTCCAACCTTGATTTGTTCTAAGAAATTAATTTCTTCTTCTTCGCCCTATTAATTCCTTGGCATAATCCATAACGTTAGGATTGTAAAAATTAGCCAACAGTAAGGGATAATCAAATAGCGAAAGTATTGAATCAGCAGCCATGTTGGTCCGCTGAAATCCACTTCTGACATCACATGAACAAGGTCCATTGAAAGAAGTCTGGTTGTAACCTTTATTTGACTTGGAAAAGTGTAAAATCACTTTGTGAAATACAATGTTATCTTTCATGTAGTCATTTCAATGATCATAAAAATTTGCTTTTCTAATAGCATGTATTAAACTGTTTTTTGCTAGTCATGAAAACGACAGTAAAAATGTAAGCTTCTTTTTTTGCAAAATTATTAATAAATAGATACATCACACTTTCCACGTTCCAGAAACACACAGCAACCAAAAAATTGTTTTTCAGCCGCCGCTGTGGAATCGAACCAACAGAACTCTCGGTATCGCGCCGAGTGCGTTACCTTTACGCCAAGGGGGAAAGAGCGATGTATCTATTTATTAACTGTCGCCACGTATTTGGAATATTTTCACCTTGCAAAATTATGTAATAAATGTTAAATGGAAAAAAAAATTGCTTCTTGAATTTCTTTGAATGAAACCTTTGCTTTGTTGCTGTCTTTCTAAATATATAGTAGATTTTATGTGAGGACTTCGATATAATAGAAAAATAAGTGAAACACTAGTTTAGCGTAATGTTAATACAAAGAAATGTTCCTGCTTTCCTTGGCTGAAATTAGGGTGGAAAGCTTTTCCCTTAAAATTTTCATGAATGCTTGCTTTAAGAAAAAAATACTCAGATGGATATGCCCATTTGATGCTTACTTGAATAAATCTTTCACTCACTTACTTTACAAGCAATGGTTTTCCTCTTTGTCAGACAGTGCACCAAGCAGTACATAGATTTAAATTCTACATCACCACCAGACATACTGAGAAAATTTGTACCAAATGCTTATGTATTTTGTACAAAGCTGAATGAAAAGGAGTACCAGAAAAATTCAGTTAACAACAATTAATTGCAAATGCATGAAAGTACTGTTGAAGAATCAATGCTGAAGTTATGTGGAGATAAAATAAAATTATGAAATAGGGAAGTTTATGGAGCTGCTACCTTCATCAGAAATGAAATGAATGATATAACACATGGGAAATCAAATGTTGCCAGATTTTTAAATGGATTTCCAATTAATAGGACTTTGAGAAGAGTACATATTTCAGGTGTTTGGGAAAGGAAAATTTCGATACAGAAAATCTTAGGTATTTTGGAGGTACAGAAACTTTCCTATCCCATAATACCTGTAATCCATATGCCTCATCTAATTCCTATTAATTGGAAAACCGTTTTAAAATCCAATGTTTGATTTTCCACATGTACACCTTATTTTAGTTCTTCCATGGCTGGTGAAGCTCAAGTAGCTAATGAAACATCCCGCATTTCAGTTTATTGCATTTTCACATAACTTCTAGCATTGATTTTTCAATTTTTTCATGTATTTGTAAATACATGAAGCATTGTCATAAAACATACATTAACTGTATTTATACAATTGTACTTTTTTAGGATGATACAGACTTATATAAAATGTACGTATTTCTCAACATATCGAGATGGAAAAACATGTTTAGAAACTTATTCTTCAGTCAAAATGTATTCGAAGAATGGTTCAACTGTTGAAACTTTTTACATGTTTTAGTTCTTTTGTGTGTAATGCAATTTCTCAATTGAAAATTACTATTAATTGCGAACAAATATTTAGATAATTAAAAAATATTTTTATATACCTCTCGGTTCCAAACCGCCGCTGTACAAATTGTATGTGCGTTTGTTCTTGCATTTTTCTTGAGTTTATACTTTAAGAAGTTTAGATGGCACATTTTTCCTCTGAAAAATGTGCCATCTGAACTTTTTAAAAAGTAAGAGCCTAGTGTAAGAACAAACGCACAGACGATTTGAACTGCGGCAGTTTGGAACTGAGAGGCACGTAAAAAGATTTTTTAATTATCTAAATATTTGTTCGCAGTTAATAGTAATTTTCAATTGAGAAATTGGGTTTCACACAAAAGAACTAAAACATGTAAAAAAGTTTTAACAGTTGAACCATTATTCGAATGGATTTTGACAAAAGAGAAAAATGGCAGGAATAGGTTTCTTTTGTATATGATTAGTTACAATGTTGATTAGCATTTTAAGTGTATTCCTTAACAAAATTAAATGAGCACAGAGTGAATGTTTCACTTAACATTCTACTTTTCACATGTTTTGACAATCATTAACTCTACTTACAGAAATAGTTTATAATCTCATACTTCTCTATCCACCACTGATTTCTGAATGTATTGCATTTTTTCAATACATGGCAGGTACATTGGTTTTCTTGTGTCTGTCACTTTTCATATAAAATGAGAATTTAGATGAAATTAAATTCTTCTTTATTGTGCAGATTATTAACCTTATGTATTTGGGTTCAACTTAAGTTGCATTCTGGCAGTACAAACATTGAAATTTCAATCACAAAGATTTGAAAAGTATTGATTAGCAGTTACACCTTAATAAATTAACCTGCCATCAGGTGAGGGTAATGGAATTTATTTATTTTTTTCAGCATGAGGCTGTACAACTCAGTGTTTGAAAACTAAGATATTTCTCACGAATATTGCTGTGTAATCAAGGAACTGAAAATATACAATAGACAAATTCTCAAGTCATTAATTTGGAATTACGCATAATTGGCTATTATATGACATGAAAATTTATTTTTATGTTCATATAGTTACAACTCTGCCCAACACACACACACACACACACACACACACACACACACACACACACACACAAATATCCAGTATTCTGAAAAATTAGGTTAACTGCATACATTGTAATTACTTTTTGCTGTCAATTTTGTGATATATAGGCATAATTACAGAACAACGTTTTTTCAGAGCAGTACCCGCCGTTGCCCTTAATCTAACGGCAGGCATTGCTCTGAAATTCAGTCATAACTGAACACGGTCAAACATATATTTTTACGGGCATGGCTTGGAAATTCACACCAGGCTGATTACGGACAAACTATATTTTTATGGGAATTACCCTGAAATTTAGGCCTCACTGGATACGGTCAAATTATATTTTTACGGGCATCGCCCTGAAATTTAGGTTCCACTGGATACGGTCAAATTATATTTTTTTCGGGCATTGCCCTGAGATTTAGGCTCCACTGAATACGGTCAAATTATATTTTTACTGGCATTGCTCTTCACTTTGCGGGTTTAGTATTCACGGTTGAGACAGTAATTTTATGGGCTTTCACAAAAATGGGCCAAGCTGTAGTTTTCTGGGCAAAGGCCGGGCCCCCAGTTCCCGGCCGGTGCCCGTAATCTAACACTGAATTTTTTTACAGTGTAACAGGCACAAGGAAGTGTTTGTGTTTTTCTGAAACACTCCCCAAACTATTCGAGCGAACAAACCAAGCCTTCCGCACTTTGTTATTGAAATCTGTGAATCGGGGAGGCGAATCGTACAGAAGAATACTCACAACTATGATATAAGGATATCGACAGGAGTTACAAATACAACACAAACATTTATTGCGTAATCAGTTAGGTTCCTGACGGCGGTGGATTACTCTTGTTCCTGACGGCGGTGGATTACTCTTGTTCCTGACGGCGCGGTGGATTACTCTTTCTCTAGCATCAGGTTTACATCAGGTTTACCTGGACGGTGGCGTAGACACGAAATCTAGGAAAACCATTTTCCGAAGAAAACTATCTAAGTCCTCGCTTTCGGCGTTGACGTTCTAGAGAGAATCTGTTTGCTATTAGGTAGATCTGTATCTCTAAGAAAATTGTGATGAGTAATCTACCTCTAGTTCTATGCCAATACGATTTCAATCTCAGCCTGTGCTAAGATTTGATTTACGATAAAGGAATATCTGTTACGCAAGCGCGATTCCCTGATTAGGACCTGTACCGCTGCAGCCGAACACTCTGTCTCTACTAGGATAGATGCCGGCTAAACTCATCCAGAGCCTCGGACCTCCGTAGCAGGAGCGCCCGTCTGCTCTCAATAAAAAGGCAAACGCTTCGCTCCCCTTCACTGGTGAACTACTCTCTCCGCTGGACGAAAGCTGACTGAATAACAGGTTCTTTCTAAGAGACCTGCTCGCCTCCCCTCCTCCGCGCTACGCATGCGCAAAAACCCCGGCGCTGACAGTGCCCTCTCTCTAACCTGCTGACTTGGCTCGCATTCTCCGACCACGTGTTCCTCCTTTGACGTCACTCGCTGACTACCCCTGGGCGTCGGCTAGGCATGCTTTGCTGACGGGTTTTAATCCTACCTTTGTTGTCTCTTCGGCTTGTCAGATCTTTCCATTAGGAAGTGCACTTTTAAGAAAGTAATCCTACCGCCGAAGTACATTCTTACAATAGCACAATGTACATTGTTATATTTACACAAAGGCGGATGGCTGTTTTACAGACTTTTGGGCGTCTGGGCGGCGCTGAAAGTGTAGAGCAAAGGTCGCGGCATCATTAAAGATGTTATCAGTTCGTCGAAAAGGCCTCTCCCTTTCTAAGGCGTGAGAAACTAAGGTTCTTTGTTTAAGGCCCTCGACATCAGAAAAAAATGTTCTCGAACTTTCTGTCGCCTTCTTGGGCTTGTATTGTCTTACTTTTCTTTGTGAAAAAGTAACATAATGTTCAGCATTATTATAATTTAACATAGTTAATATGTCCGTTCTTACACAAGAGTTGCTGAAAAAGTGGCTAAACGTTTAAAAGTAGCATGTTGAATTTAAACGTTCAAAAGAATAATGTGGCGAAATCAGAGACATAATTTCGGAGGGAGTAATACGTAAAGCAAATATTCTTTATCTGCGGCACTAAGTAGAACGAACAGCACCTGCAGCATAGACCCAGTTCTAGGAAGACAGGCCACCGGTCAAAACTTCTACAAAAATATATTCTTTTCTTAGAAAACACTCTCGCCTCCCCTTTGACCCATGCTTCAACCCGCTGGTACAGTGCAAGCATTAGATGCATGCTTCAACACACTGGTACAGTGCAAGAGTAAGATTCATGCTTCAACACGCTGGTACAGTGCAAGAATTAGATGCATGTTTCAACACGCTGGTACAGTGCAAGAATTAGATTAATGTTTCAACACGCTGATACAGTACACGCACATGTTTTTTTCTACATACATCGGTAATTCTGCCCAAGGAAGAATGTGCCTTGCACGCACAACGGCCACTGAATTACAGTACAAACCCATACGAACATGTACCTAAGTATCACTTAAGCATTGTATGCGCAAAATACATGGTCACGTGCATCACCTTGTGATCTAGGCAACTCTTTGGGGTCGACATACGTCCGTAAAAATCAGTTGTGTTGATCACAATGGGGAAACCGAAAGATTTGTCAGAGTTAGGTCAAGGGTTTATTAAGGGCCCTATTCTTTCTGGAGCGAAGAACTTGAAAACAGCACAGCCGACTGTGTTCTCTAAGGGTGGGGTATCTCTTAAGATCCTTCGTGAGAAACACGAAGGTTATTTCGGAGTTCTGCAAAGGGCTTATTGTGTGCGCTTGTCTGACTTATGCGACGATTTTGAATACAGCAGAGCCTACTGGTTTCTAATGTGGAGAGAAATCTCGTGTCTTTATTCAGCGGAAAAATATCCCACATTCGTTCTCTAAGAGACATAACTCTGATGCGACGACTATCTCGCAGGAACCAGATTGACATTATCTGGGAAGGCTTGTACTGAGAGAGAGGACTTTCTGTTTATGCAGTATTTTGACCAAAGTATACAATGAATGGTGTTTCTGACCCAAAACAATAATACGTAAAGCAATGAACAGAGGTTTTTGATGTATCACATCTGTACATCTTACTAGAAATATAAATGTAAATTTTAGGAAAACAACAATTACGACGCAGGAATTGAATTTATGGCGTTCGGTTTTTGTATTTACTTACACAAGAATAGAACGACACTATATGATATTAAATTTAGATAAGCACTTTTAACATTTACCGTAAATTCATCTTTTTCCAAAATCATTTACTTTACGAAATACTACATACACGTAAGATATACAGATCTAAACTGACGTTGAGAAACAAATAACCGAAAAACTATAATTTGAAACCTGAATCAAAGGAAACTTTACCATTTTTTTAATTTTAATAATTTTCGATGACGATGGAAAAGGGATTTATCGAACATTGATGTAATTTCAAATACCTTATATATTCTTCACAGAAGATTTTGGGAAGCATTTATAATACTATCATATTATCCAGAAAGAAATTCACATACGATTATGTTAGGTGAAATCTGAATCTAAGGTTTCGAAGATTTTCCGTTTAATGAAATAATACACTCAAAGCAGATGCCATTAGAGATACCTACGTAATATTGTGTTGGTCCTCCTCAGGCGCACAAAATGACCTGCAAATGCTACGACAACGATTCCACAAAATGTCGGATGATTTATGGAGGTTAGGCCAGCTATACCGGTTGGAGAATTGTCCAGAACTCTGCCATAGACTTCGGTCTAGTAACCATGGATTTAATGTTCAGCTCCACGTCATCACACAGAGCTTCCAAGGGTTTAAGTCCAGTGACATTGTGAGCCACTGAATTTTTCCGAATTTGTGCGAGTGTTCCGCTAGCCACGGCTTTGGCATTGCGGCCCGGGTGGTCATTGCACTGTCTTTCTCAAACAGAATATACGATAAAGTATGCATGAAAGCCATGAAAGTGTGTAGATCAACAACAAGCACATTGTGGTACCTCTCAGGGTGAAGAACCTCTACAGATAAACTAAGAGAAATGGCGTGGCTTATCAAAAGGGTCCAGAACCTCTTACATGGCCACCACGTCCTTCAACTGAGACGACCTGGTAAGAAGGGCCCATGGCCTCATCCTGTCGACTCCATACCCACACACACCCGTTTGATCGGTACAGCTGAAAACAGGGTTTATCGGACAGCACGATGCGGTGCCATTTTGCAGAGTTCCAATTTTCATATTTCCGGTACCAGTGCAGTCATAATGTCCAATGACGAGCAGTCTCCAGGGTCACGCGTGTAGAGCGTTGACTGCGTAAAACCAGGGCACTCGACGTGAGACCAGTACCGTTTACTCGCTAACGCGACGAGGGCCTCCGACATTTAACATGGATATGATGTGCATCCAAACAGTGTCTGAATAAGTCTGGATATTTACTAAGGAAATAAATTTATCGTCTTATGCACGATAGGTTAAAAACTTTAATTAAAATATTTACAACTTAAAGGTACTTCATTGCATTACTAATTAAAAGCTCTCTCTCACGGTTAAAAACACTATGTTAGAACTTTCAGGCCTACTTTAGGCCCTTATTCAGACGCAGTTCACTTAAATGCTACAATCTTTATATACACAGGGTATTACAATGATTTAGGTTTAAGCATTTGCGCATGTGTTAAAAAATTTTTGAAGACCAATAAGTTTAGCAACTGTTCCTTCAATGTCCAACAATTGCTTCCATGGTTACGCAATAACAAACCGGTAGTCCTCATTACAGGTTTGATGTCGTAACTGCCGCCCCGGTGGCGCAGTGGTCTAAGCGATGGCCTGTGATCATTCTTCCGTAAGGGGTCCGGGTTCGAATCCCGGTGAGGCATGGATGTTGTGTTTGTCTTACGGCACTGGCTCTCTCCCTTCCCTGGAACCAGTGACCCTAAATTAGGGACGGGCGACTGCTTATAGCCCGTTGAGTTGCTCACGGTGGTCGTTAAACCTCCAATCAAAAAAAAAGAAAAGAAAAAAAAATGTCGTAACTTGTACATATACATACTTAGAAATAATAATACGTTTTATTTTAATTCTTGGTGTATAAAGGAGTATCACAGCATTCCACTAAGGTGTGTACTGGCCTTGTAAACACAGTCTTGAAATTGCTGTACACCCGGAAGCTACCCGGAGGGTATATTTAGGTTCTTCTAATCGATATTTAAAAACCCTGGATGTTGAGCAAACGTAGATTTTATTTTATTGGTTTTCCTCCTCAAAACCTATGTCGGCTCAACATCTAGGTTTCTTAATGCGTACCTTTGATCGAAGTAACTGATCGCGTTGAACACTTGAAAACCATTTTTATTGACTTTTTTTTCAGTAAGAATTTTCGAGAAAGAAAAGCATCGTCTAATTCCTTAGTGTCTCAAATCAAAAAGAAAATCACAGTTGCCCATATAATTAGAAGATAATAAAAACCAGTTGAATCAGGGAAAATGTACGCTCGGGTTTTCCATGAAAATCACACGAGAACTCCAGTAAAATATTTTAGAAATAAAGACATCGGTAACACTATAATGCTGATGATACTACTCTTCTACTTTCGGGTGATTAAATACATCAGATCATATCACTTTGCAATAATCAAATACACAAATTTTATGACTGGATAACCGCTAATGAACTATCAGTTAATACTGACAAATCTAAGGCTGTGATATTTCCAAGGCAGCGCATGAATATAGATCAACGCTTATCGAAATATTTATAAAATTGATATTACTGATAACTTATTAAAAAATTGATATTACCTGCACGGGAATTTACTTACAGAATGATTTAAAATAAAATAAACACGTTAATCTAATCTGCAATTACATTTCTAGAAATATTTTAATTGTTAGTCACATATTGTCTACCTTTTCTATTAAAACTTTAATTCTATTATATTATACATTATGTTTAAAGACATTTAATTTACTGTCTTTCGTCATCGGGACAGACAACAAAACCAAATATTAAAAAATTGCAAGTTCTACAAAACAAATATATCAGACTAATGGATCTTAATTATAATACTAAATCTAACATGGCTTATCATGCTGATCTTCTCACTCATACGCACGTTAATCCCAATAAATATGGTATATTAAATATTAAACAACTAATTAACTATAACCTTGAATTATTAATTTTTGAAATAATAAAACAGAATGCCAGTAATGAAATATTTGATATCGGTAGTGTTGCACAAAATTACGATACCAAAAAAAAAGGTTCGTATTAAAACATGTAAGCCAAAAACAGAATGGATTAAGCAAATCACAAAACTACCAGAACCCATACTATTGGAATCATTTACCTTCTGAAATAACTATAATTAACAATTATAATTTATTTAAAAATATGCTAAAAAAGCTATTTACTTCCACACTAACAATCTTATTATTATTTCAAAAAACCTGGGGTCGGATGATGGAGGTAAACAACAAGCCCGAAAGGGGTGGGTGAATATTGCAGAACGTGCAATGCCTGTTTCATCCTGATACTTCGATTTTCTTTTCATGATCTGTCAAACGTTGGGCTCTATTTGACTAAGGCTAAGTCACGTCACTATGTAGACCTTTCACTTAATTATCCGTTCTGTTTCAGTTTTCCCATATTGATATGCAAATAATTGTATTAATTGCAGTAATATTTCATGTAATAGCTAAAAATGGTAAATATACATCACAACGTTTCTGTTTTTTGTTTGTGTTGTTGTTTATCGTGTGATTGAATCTGAATTCCAAGAAAGGTGAAATTGGACAGGTCTGCAACCAAAAAACTGCACAGGATTTTTAAACTGTTTTTTGTAGATTTTTACTCACTGAAACCGGAAAAAATACTCGAAAAATTCCATCACGTCAGGTTTTTTTGCAAAACTCGTGTTTGTAGTTTCATTTAGAGTGAAACTCCCGTTTAACTCGAAATCTGGTATCCTATTCTTGTTTCTAAAAATCCTATGCAAAAGTGATTTCTTACTTTCATTTAATATGTATTAGAGTGAGATTCAAGAATAAATACAAAGAGAAAATGAGCGGAATGGGGGGGGGGCAGTGGAATGGTGGCAGGGCAAGGGTAGTGTTGGCGGTGTGAGGAAACTCAAGTTGATCATGTCCCAACCGGTTTAATTTGTTTATAGCGAAAAGTGAGGAGTCTTACTGGCTGGGTTGAGCATGTTTATACACGTTCTCTAGGGTATTGGGAATGAGTATAAACAAACGTATTGTCAGATTTGATCATGTTTCAGCATGCTAAATAAGTTCAGGATCTAGGTTGCTTTGGTTATGTTGCATAGCTTATATAGATGACTACTGTATATTCGAGGCTAAAAGTTACTAGAAAATCCCTCGAAAGCATTCATTTTTATCTTTAAGAACGGGAAAAAAAGAAAACAAAACTTTTTGCTGCTTTCTTTTATTTATGTGCAGCGCCATTTTGGAATTCTTTTTTTATCGAGACAGAGGAAGCAGCAGGTGTTGCCGATTAACCTGCCCAGCTACAGAGAGAGAAGATCGGCAGACGCGCTGGTGTCAACATAACCTCGTTCGCTCTCGTGTTCACCTATGTTTTACGTGTTATTTCACTGGTCTTTTTGAAGGGAGCGAGACTAGTTTTCATCTGCTTCACCACAGGAAAAGTGTTTGCTTCTAGATGTACGGAGAGTCAGTGTGTGTACTCAATGCGATGTATACAAACAGCGAGGAGCCACACTCAGTTGACATTTGGCATTAAAACGTGACTGTGCTCATGTTTTTAGTTATATATTATGGCTACAAGAGGTTGTTTTATTTCTCCTGACAACTTTTGTTTTATTTGTGGTGAATACACTGTTAAAAGTCAACAAAGAAACATAAGTGATTTCGTGAAAAAAGTGTGTTTTGCTTACTTCAAGTTAAAACTTGGGGATCTAGACAAAGCCTGGGCTCCTCATAAGGTGTGCAGAAGGTGCGAGGAAGATCTCCGTTTGTGGTTTAAGGGTAGAAACACTCATTTCGTTTTGGCATTCCTATGATGTGGCGTGAACAGCAAAACCACACTACCGACTGCTATTTCTGTTCGGTAGATGTGAAAGGTTTCAATACAAAAATTAAAAAGAAAATAGTTTACCCAAACCTAAATTCAGCTATTCGTCCAGGGCCTCATAGCTCTGCAATATCAGTTCCACACCCACCTTCCAGTTTGGATGCTATCCTGAGTGATTCTGAGGACGGAAACACATTACCTCCCCAGTACGAATCTAGTTCAGATATTTCTGTTGATGAGGGACCCCAACTTTTTTATCAGATCGAGCTCAATGACCTGGTTAAAGATTTAGGCCTTTCAAAAGATGCTGCCGAATTGCTAGGGTCAAGATTAAAAAATTAAAAACCTGCTGTCCCCGGAACCTCATTTTCGTGGTACAGGCACCGAGAGAGAGAGAATGCACCACATTTTTCTCCAAAGATCTCGTTTTTTGTAGGGATGTTCAAGGGCTAATGAAGTGTTTTGAAATAGAATATGATTCATCTGAGTGGCGCCTATTCCTTGATTCCTCAAAAACAAGCCTCAAAGCAGTCTTGCTGCATAATGGGAATAAATTTGCATCACTTCCAGTAGGACACTCGGTGCATTTGCAGGAAAACTGTAACGATGTGGCAATGATTCTTAAGAAAATAAAATATCAAGAACATCGCTGGATGCTTTGTAAATACTTCAAAATACTAACCGTGTTGTTGGGCCAGCAGGCAGGTTATACGAAATATCCCTGCTTCCTTTGCTTCTGGAACAGTCGAGCCAGAGATGTCCATTGGACAAAAACTGACTGGCCACTTCAAAACGCCATAGTCCCCGGCGAAAATAACGTCATTAATACAACCTTGGTTCCTCCTGAAAAGGTTTTATTACCACCTCTTCATATTAAATTGGGGCTTATGAAGCAGTTTGTGAAATAACTGCCAAAAGATGAGGAATGTTTCAGATATCTGTTTTTCAAGTTCCCAAAGCTGTCTGAAGCCAAGTTGAAAGAGGGAGTTTTTACTGATCCCGACATAAGAAAACTGTTATCCGATCCCGTTTTTCAGAAACAATGGGAGAAAAAAAAGCGTGGGACTATTTCAAAGACGTAGTGCACAAGTTTTTGGGTAATACTAAAGACCCTCACTACAAAAACATTGTACAACGCATGTTGGCTGCGTATGAAGCTCAAGGATGCAAGATACGCTTAAACGTTAATTCCTTACACTCCCATGTCGACTATTTTCCCGAAAACGTGGGAGCCCTCAGTGAAGAGCAGGGTGAAATATTTCACCAGGATGTCCTTGATATCGAGAGACGCTACCAAGGACGATGGGAGGTCAATATGCTAGCTGACTACTGTTGGATGCTCAAGCGGGAAACAAAAAGTGGAAAGCGGAAGCGTGTTCGGAGAAGTATCAAAGAGAAGAAGAAAAGGTTTCATAGGCAAAAAGAATGAACACGGAATGTTAAATACATTTCATGGAGAAATTATTTGTTTATTATAAGAAATATTTTTTAGTTCATTATAATGAAATGTTGGTTTTCTCAATATTGTTATGCTTTCTTTATGCAAACACCTTGTATTTTGCGAAAAAACTGTACGAGATGGAAGGAAATGGAAGTCATTTTTTGGATTCAGCACACTCGAAAACAAAATATTTACCAAAAACATCCCATGCAGCTGAAAAAAAATATTTTTTGCAGACCTGTGTTATTAACAAATGAATCTCAGAAATAAAGGGGATCTTTATTATCCTTTTTTTAAGTAACGCCCTTATAGTGATTAAAATATCATTAACACCCTTACGCAAACGCCATGCATATCCGATAATTTCATAAGTAAATTATGATCTTTAAAAAGAGTGATGAAGAAAAATATTTCAATTAGTCTCGAATTTCCGCTAGATACAGTAATTCATATACGATATTGCAAAAAGTTGAAAAGACTTGGAGAATATCATGAAGAAAGTTAAAATCGGAAGGGCAAATCCTGGTTTAAGGAAAAAATATTAGGTATACAAAGATCGTGTCAACTTGCAAACATATAGATTTTGTAATTAACGGGGAGGAATTGGAAGTCGTAGACAATTTATTCTCTTGCACTCTAGAATACATAAAGAGGGGCAGTGTTCTCGAGATATAAACAGAAGATCATTTCCAAGTAGAAAGACAACAACAAATTTGAAGAAAACCAGGAAGCACAAAGATATCTCAATCTAAACAAAAATTTGAATTGGTAAGGGAAAGATTTTCCCTGCGGTATTGTATAATTCTGAAAGATGGAAGACGAGTGAGAAAAAAAGGTAGATGGTTTTAAATTCCATGGCCCGCAGGAAGAACTAATCAATCAGTACGCAACCATACCAAGCCCAACTGTTCCCTTGAGATAATAATTTATAAGGAAGTCTTATGTTTTTTGGATATGTGATGCATGCCAGCAGTGTGTTGGAAAAATTTATTATGATTGATAAGGTTCGAGGAAGCAGGAGAAAATAAAGCTAGTGAACATGATGTTTGGACGGAATGAAAGACGATTCTAGAATGAACATACAAGTTTTGCGAGATATTGCTGAAAACAAATCAAGTGACAACTTTAATTCATACAGACACCAAGAGTTGAACCGAAAAGTGAGCTATGGTAAACTGTATATTAAAATCTGGTGTGTTTGCTCATTTGGAGAACAACACAGACGAGAAACACATTTTCTTTTCGTTTTTCTTTAAACATATTAATGATACTCTGCTTTCGAAGATGCAAGAAGATCGTGAATCCGTTATTTAAAGATCCCAGCTCCACGAAAAGGAGATAATCATAGCGGAATGAAAGAACAGCTTCGAAATGTAGTTGTACATTTCCAAAATATCTGCTCAATGTACGAAGAGATGAAGCAAAGGCACAATCAGTTTTTGTTTGCGGTGCAGCAAAAAAAAAAAAAAAAAAAAAACAATTACGGAAGGTTAATTGCAAAGCACCTAATATACACATATTTTTAAATTTTAGGGGGATTCCTACAGAACAACACGTGAAAAATCCATGATATTTTGTAGTAACAAAAATTTAGTGCGGATATATATCATTCAAACGCTTATGAGAACTGTTGGGCTGAGTTCTTAAGGTTTTAACGTAACACAATCATATACATTATTTCATTCAAAGGAAAGTGTTTTTACATTTTTGCAATAAAACAGAAATCACGAAAACGCAAAATCAGAACTATTTTTTCATTTCATTTATAAATCCTTATATTTGAGATATGGCGATATGCATTTTGATTGATTTGCGTTACTCCTGTTTTTTCAGATTAATCTATTTTCAAGGTAGGTCATCATTATTTGCGGTTGAAAATTTAAATAATGGTAATATGAATCACATAAATTGTTTGCCGATGTTCCGTGAATTACCGCCAAAATAACCACAATTGCAGCTCTAGAGTTAAGCAAATGAAACGAAACGCACTAGGAATACTATAATGTACTCAATTCAATTCGACGTCACAAATACTTCTAGGAAGCATGCAAATTTTGGCGAATAAAAAATTGCTTAATATAATACTGTTATTGCAGCTGAATTGTCACACCTTATCTGACTATATTTTACAACTATCTAATTTTACAAATAAATTGCCGTCTTCTATTTCTGAAAGAGCACATTCTTTATTAACGTATACCAATATTAAAGTTCTAATGGAAGACACATAACTGAGCAGTATTTGAGCAGCTTTAAAGAAGCATTAGTACTTGCGCATTTTTCTAATGCGAAAATAAGGAGATAGATGTAATACATTTCGGAGTTGTTTATGAATCATATTAACCTTTTGTTAGGTTTCCCTCAATTCATGTTAAGAAATCTTATCAACGTAAATATTCATTTTCAGTTAGGAATACATTCTTTAAAAACAGAGCTCATCTTCAGTCAGGTATTCTTGAATTAAAAACCATGAATATCAACCAATAAAATTCAGTTCATTGCAGAATGATTTTCATTCTTTGCCAGAAACTGCTTGTAGTTATTTTTCCAAGTTACGATTAAAATTTGGCCGAAATGTTACATATGCCAATGCTGAAAAAAATTTGTTGCAGCATGTTGGATTGTTGGTTTTCTATAAGTGTGACGTTAGTAGTATAAAAAGGCGGGTCCGGCCTCAAGGATGCATCCTTCTAGAGAAGGATGGGGGCTTGGCCTGACGCCGAAAATGGGGGCGTGGCTTGCGGCAGAAGGATGGGGGCGTGGCAGATGACGCTAGTGTGTTGGATCGATGTGCTGCCCCTAGCGGTGCTTCTTGGAACTTTCGATGAATCTTTGAGAGATGGCAACGGCCGAGTCGGGGAAAGGAGATGTGCTGCCCCTTAGCGGTGCTTCTTGGAACTTTTAATGGATCTTTGAGGGATGGCAACGACCAAGAGGGAAAGGGGGTGGATATAGGGGGATGCCAACTCAATATACTGCCCCCTAGCGGTGCTTCTTGGAACTTTTAATGGATCTTTGAGAGATGGCAACGACCGAGAGGGAAAGGGGTGGATTAGGGGATGTCAACTCGATGTGCTGCCCCTAGCGGTGCTTCTTAGAACTTTCAATGTATCTTTGAGAGATGGCAACGACCGAGTGGGGGAAAGGGTGGTGTACGTTGCAACCCCCCTAGCGGTGCTTCTTGGAACTTTTCTCGGGAGATTTATTGGACGTTGACAAATTATGGGGAAGTCTTTCCAATATTTATTTATTTTTTATTTTCTCGGGAGATTTACTGGACTTTGTCAAATTTTTGAAGGAAGTTTTTTATCGTTTCCAATTTTTTTTACTCGTATTTTTTTTGTCCTATTTTTTCTCTCTAATTTATTTTATTAAATTTATATTTTCAGGAATTCCCTGAGGTATTATAATTTTTATGGACGTTGCATTATTTTTTTAATTTTCTCGGGAGGTTTATTAGACTTTGTCAAATTTTTGAAGGAAGTCTTTCCAATATGCTTTTTTTTATTAAATTTATATTTTCAGGAATTCCCTGAGGTGTTATAATTTTTATAGACGTTGCATTATTTTTTTAATTCTTATATTTGCCCTCCCTCCAATTTTAATTTAGGTGAGGAAAGGCTTTGTTTGAAAAGATTTCGTTCCCGTTGATTCATGTTCCGCCATTTTAGTTTCACCACGTTGTCATTTTGTGAGCCATGTGTTTTGGAATGAGTCACAATTTTCTCTTTGACTAAGAAAATTTTGTATGACACGTGTCTTGGGATGAGTCATTATGATGAGTGACGCATTCGTGATAGCAGACATGACATCAGCCAACGTCGTTTTCTCCTCAGCGGGGTCGGCTTTATTTATTTTTTTATTTTCTCGGGAGATTTACTGGACTTCGTCAAATTTTTGAAGGAAGTTTTTCAATCGAAGCATTTCCTCAAATTTGTTTTATTAAATTTATATTTTTAGAACTCCGTGAGGTGTTATAATTTTTATAGACGTTGCATTATTTTTTAATTCTTATATTTTTCTTCCCTACAATTTTAATTTAGACGAGGAAAGGCTTTGTTTAAAAAGATTTCGTTCCTGTCGATTCATGTTCCGCTATCTTTTGTGAGCCATTTCCTCCGCGGGGTCGGCGGTTGACGTCATTTGAGATTCTGTAGCCACATTAAGTTCCAAGACTGATTTTTTTTTCAATAACTTGATCATTTTGCAACGAATTTATTCCTTATTTTTTCCTCATAATTTCCCATTTTATATTCATAATTTTTCAACGTAACGATTTTTTTATTTTCTTTGAGGAGACTTCACACATTTTCAACGGACGTTCCAACATAAAAACGTTTTCCAAAGTTTTGTGCTGCAGACATAATCTTAAAACACGATTGTTTATTAACGTATTTACGTGTTTATGACATTTTCTGTTACGTTTTTTTAACTAGGAATTTTTATAGACGTTGCGTTATTTTTTTAATTCTTATATTTTTCTTAACTCCAATTTTAATTTAGACGAGAAAAGGCTTTGTTTGAAAAAATTCCGTTCCTGTTTATTCATGTTCCGCTATCTTTTGTCCGACATGTGTTTTGGGATGACTCACCATTTTCTCTTTGACTCAGAAAACTTTGTATGACACGTGTTTTGGGACGAGTGACTATGATACTATGATGTGTGACGCATGTCGTGGTAGCAGATATGACATCAGCCAACGCCATTTCCACCGCGGGGTCGGCGGTTGACGTCATTTGAGATTCTGTAGACACATTAAGTTCCAAGACTGACTTTTTTCAATAACTTGATCATTTTGCAACGAATTTATTCCTTATTTTTCCCCCTAATTTCCCATTTTATATTCATAATTCTTCAACGTAACAATTTTTTTATTTTCTTTGAGGAGACTTCACGCATTTTCAACGGACGTTCCAACATAAAGACGTTTTACAAAGTTTTGTGCTGCAGACATAATCTTAAAACACGATTGTTTATTAACGTATTTACGTGTTCATGACATTTTCTGTTACATTTTTTTAACGTTGTACCTTTTTCCGCCATACAAAGCCGCAATGTTTTATACATAGTTAAAATATTTTTTATCTTTCCGTATTTTCTTTTATGATTAATCAGTGAAATGTACCTTTTAATCCATTATCTTAATCTACTTTTTTTCTAAATGCTTGCATACTCGTTAAACTTCTCGATGTACCATCATTATTTTATTTTCTTACTTTTCAATCTAACAACTACTTTTATCGATGCTTTATTTTTTCTGATTTAAACAAGCCAACGTTTCTTCATTATTATATCTTTTTCCTACGCAAAGAACTTTTTCTTACTTGTTCTTAATGTATGACTTAATCTGGTTTTTTATATAGATGTTTCATGTTTGCGCAAGAAATATACAGATCTATAGCAGATATACATAAAATTCGTTCCTAACAGTATCTTTTTTTTTTTTAGATTTAACCCAACATACGTTTCTTAACGACTTGATATCTGTTCCACAAGGTGTTACAAAACTTCAGATTTTTAATTTTTCCCTCTGAAACTGTTTTTTTGCTTACTTGCTTTTAATGTATGGTTTAATCTATTTTTCTATCTTATTACTTTTCTATATGTGTACAAGAAATATACGAACCTATAGTAGTTAAAATTCGATTGAAACAATATTTCTTCATTCTTACTATATTATTCCATTTCTTTCATCTATAGTAGTTAAAATTAGACTGAAACAATATTTTCTCCATTCTTACTGTATTTTTACATTTCTTTCCAACAGACGTTTTTTCTTCTCAATTCCCGCTATCTAACTTAATCTATGTTTTGAATATCATTCTATGTTCGCGTATTCGTCCATTATTTTATTTCAAACTTTGCTAACTACCTCATACTTATATTCTGACTTTATATTTTTCATTTCAACCAACGTTTCTTAAGGACTTGAATTTCCGGATGTGACAAAACTTCAGATTTATTTTTTCTCCTCTTAAACTATTTTTTCTTACTTGCTTTAAATGTGACTTAATTTATTTTTTACATCGCTGTTTCGTATATGTACGAGAAATATACAGATCTATAGCAGTTAAAAATTCGACTGAAACAGTATTTTCTTTATTTTTACTTTATTTTTACATTTCTTTCTGACAACCATTTTTTTTTCACATTTTCCACATATTTAACTTAATTTTGTGTTTTTGAATATCATTCCATGTTCACGTATTCGTCCATTGTCTTTTTTCTAACTTTACACTTCATTCTTACTGTATTTTTCCATTTCATTTCAACCAACGTTTCTTAACGACTTGATATCTGTTCTACAAGGTGTGACGAAACTTCAGATTTTTAATTTTTTCCCTCTGAAACCGATTTTTTCTTACTTGCTTTTAATGTATGGTTTAATCTATTTTTCTATCTCTCTTTTCTATGTGTGTACAAGAAATACACGGATCTATAGTAGTTAAAATTCGATTGATTTCTTCATTCGTACTGTATTTTTCCATTTCTTTCATTTACAGTAGTTAAAATTCGATTGAAACAATATTTTCTGCATTTTTACTGTATTTATACATTTCTTTCTAACATACCTTTTTTCTTCTCAATTCCCGCAATCTAACTTAATCTATGTTTTGAATATCATTCTATGTTCGCGCATTCGTCCATTATTTTATTTCAAACTTTGCAAACTGCCTCATAGTTATATTCTGACTTTATTTTTTTCATTTCAACCAACGTTTCTTAACGACTTGAATTTCCGGCTGTGACAAAACTTCAGATTTATTTTTTCTCCTCTTAAACTGTTTTTTTTCTTACTTGCTTTAAATGTGACTTAATTTATTTTTTACATCGCTGTTTCATGTATGTACAAGAAATATACAGATCTATAGCAGTTAAAAATTCGATTGAAACAGTATTTTCTTTATTTTTACATTTCCTTCTGACAAACATTTTTTTTTCGCATTTTCCCCTATTTAACTTAATTTTGTGTTTTGAATATCATTCTATGTTCACGATTCAGACTTTATTTTTTCATTTCATTTCAACCAACGTTTCTTAACGACTTGATATCACAAGATGTAGCAAAACTTCAGATATTTTGTTTTGTTTCTTCATGTAACGTAATATTTTTTTCAAAATTCACTTTTAAGTATTCCTAAAAGCTTACATTTATGAGAAATATACAGATCTGTAGTGGTAAAAATTGGACTGCAACAGTATTTTTTTTATTCCAACTTTACTTTTCTATTTCTTTTCAACAGGCGTTTCTTCATTATTATTTCTTTTTCATATGTAAGCAAATTTTCTTTCTTTCTTTTAATGTATAACTTAATAAATTTTTCTATCTTACCTTTTCGTGGGTATACGAGAAATATACAGATCTATGACAGTTAAAATTCGATTGTATTAGTATTTTCTTTACTATGACTTTATTTTTTCATTTCATTTGAGTAAACGTTTCTTAACAAATTGATATCACAAGATGTACCAAACACTTCAGAATTTTTGTTTCCCTCACTTTCCAACTCACTTAAGTATTCCTAAAAACCTGCATGTATGTGAAATATTTATATTTTTTTATTCTATCCTAATTTGCTATACTTTTCTTTAACTGACCCAACAGGAAAAGTATTCATTGTCAAGACATTCATTCTAAAGCATTATTTCTTACGATAAAATTTATATCCTTTGCAATATATTTTCAGTATATTTTTTCTAAATCAACAGAAAAAACATTCATTCTGGAGACATAGCGACCAAGTCCGTACTTCCACTAAACATCGTATTCTTAGCAAACATTTTTCCCCTACATAGCAATTTCCTAACTCACCAGAAAAGCAGCTATTCTCAACATGTATCTAAAATATCGAATTTCTCCAAACAAATGTAATAATTTTTTTTAAGAAAGACTTAGTTCTTTTCTCTGTATAACGACTTAATCTATTTTTCGAAAAACTGTTCTACGTTTACGTATTTTGCTTACCTTTGCTTTACACTGTACTTCGATTTTTTTTTCTTTGTAGTACTTTTTTCCTGTTTCATTCCAACAAACTTGTTTCTTTTCGACTCGATCACTCTCACATTTCCATACAAACTTTCCTAATATCAGAAATGTAACAAAAACTTCAGATATATTTTTTAACTTTAGAATAAGTCTCACCGACATTTATTATCATGACATAAACTAAAATTTCATACTTTTCCCCAAAATAGTTTTCTTAATGAGTTGTTTTACACTTTTTTCATAAATGGCAAAAACTATTTTTTTTTATATAAGGTTAGTTTCGAGAAAGTTAAATTTCGTCTAGTGTTAATCGAACAGAAGAAATATACATCAAGGAAAAAAAACTGAAATTATACATATGCAAAGAATTTGCTACGGCTGAAGGTCCCCCGAGTGAGTTATTCAACCAATGCTCGTTGTTGCCTTCTTGTAGCAAAAAAGGTGGTGAACTTCACCAAACATGGTTCCATAATATTGGAGAAACACATTAAGGTGTAGGGAGCAATTAAGCCCACGCCAGTCCCTTCTTCGTTCACATACACTCACATTCAAACAGAAAAAAATATAAATGAATGACAAAAAATAATGAAATAAAAGTAGTCCTGAAAAGGACTGTTTTGTAGTCCTAAAAAGGACTTGGTTTTCTTTAAACCTCGAAATCATCATCACACTCCATATTTTGAACAGTCTTGAGAATTTCGCAAACATCAAGATCTTCAAGAATAAATCTGGGAACTGAAACTTTTGCAACTGAGCAGGCATTGGCGTAAGCAATCCCAAGTACTTTGGGTTCGATAAGTGCAAATGCCTTATCAAAGCATCTATGTCACCGATCGCTTGCTGTGGAATTCATACAATCATGACCTAGCTGATTATTTGGCATAAGAAGCACTGGAAGATGACACTCCTACAGTAGAAAACGTTTTCTACATTTTCCTTAATGGTAGCTCTTACCACTTCCACGAGAACGTCTTTCAGTTTTTGAATGTCTACGGAAAAAGTAGTCAAAGTTCCTTGATGTTGTAACACGACATTTTGGAAGGTGGATCCAAACTGTAATTTTTTTACAGTGATCCAAAGCTTTTGCATGCATCTTTCAGAGTTTCAAATTGGTCACATGTTAATGACACTGATGCTCGATTCAACATAAACGAATCATCAGTCAGAACGTGAAGTTGTTGAAAATGGTAAGCAATTTCACGAGGGGAAGGGAAACAGTTCATCATCAATTCCTTGTTGAAAACCGCGATTTCATTACTTCCATCATACATATAGCAGTTTTCCATAAATTCCTTAAATGTTTTAGCTGACATGGTGACTCCGTACTTGGAAGGAAACAGTTTTTCCTTTTCACAACATAACTTCGAATGTGTACTCTCACAGTGCCTGTGAAATCAGACACTTTTGCTAACTTATTTCCACCCAAGGAAACATGATGTGGAGGAAGGATTTCTAATGAGATGCCTGATTCAGCATGAGACTCAGGCTTTGTAGGAACACACACCTTCTTTGTAGCAGTAGCAGAGGAAACTTCGGCAGATCGCTTCATGTTCAAGGCAGTTCGATGAGTAACACAGTTCACGGTAGGTTGTAGCGAAGATATTCCGTACGATAACACAACGTGTGAGCAGTTCGATGATTGAGAACAGAATAGTGAGCTCATTTGTCCTCAGGGAAAACTGATAAGAGATTTGCGCATGTGCGTCTGCTTGATGACGTCAGTCCTCCACGTGGAAAAATCATGACGTCAGATACACCCAACGTCTCCCTGACCGACGCCATCTTGAATCACCACGTGCTCCAGCACAGCAGAATGACGGGAAAGAGCTGATTTGTCCTCAGGCGATAAGAGACTTGAGCATGTGTGTCTGCTTGATGACGTCAGTCCTCCACGTGGAAAAATCATGACGTCAGATACACCCAACGTCTCCCTGACCGACACCATCTTGGATCGTCACGTGCTCCAACATATATTAGCTCTCGCAAAACGCTTGGGGTGACGTCACGGAATATCTAAAGGTTAGGTTTAGACGAATATTGGGAGCATTCTTGCAGTGTGGTGATCCACTAAATGAGTAACGGACATGATTATCACCGTAGGCCACATGTTGTCTAGGAATTTTATATGTTTTTCCGTAAATCTTAATTTTGCTGAGATCATCACCAAAATATTCAACTTCATTTTCAAGGCGGTTAAGATATTCTGTAGCTTCAGAATCAGAAAATAATTTCTCATATGAAAAATGGAGGCCATCCTTATGACATATCTTAGAAGAATGCATTTCTTCAGACGAAAGAAAATGTAGCAGTAATTGAAAAAAGCAGTATCTTCACACCCAGCAACGAAGCGAGAATGAAACAGACAGACTGGAGATAAGACGTACGACTAACGAATGCGTGAGTCATCGATGATGCAAGCACGAGCACATTACGGACAGGTGCAAATGATCAAGAATTAAGCACGTCGCTTTAAAACCGGTGTCAAATAAGCATTCAAAAAGTACAATTTCCCGAAGGGGAGAAAATGAAATTGACTACGTGCGTGAGAAAAAAATGGCGTTGATCGTGAAATGTCGAGCCCCTCCCCCACAAAAAATAAAATGGCGGCGACCGCTAGCAGGATGGCAACATGGTGACTCACCCACACACGTGGCGCACAAATCACATCTCAAAGACCAATCGCGTTGCCTTTTCCTCGGCAGCATATTCTTTATTAATAGGTCATGTACATTAAATTTGGTGAACGACTGCCGGGAAAGGCAACGCGATTGGTCTTTGAGATGTGATTTGTGCGCCACGTGTGTGGGTGAGTCACCATGTTGCCATCCTGCTAGCGGTCGCCGCCGTTTTATTTTTTGTGGGGAGGGGCTCGACATTTCACGATCACCGCCATTTTTTTCTCACGCACGTAGTCAATTTCATTTTCTCCCCTTCGGGAAATTGTACTTTTTGAATGCTTATTTGACACTGGTTTTAAAGCGACGTGCTTAATTCTTGATCATTTGCACCTGTCCGTAATGTGCTCGTGCTTGCATCATCGATGACTCACGCATTCGTTAGTCGTACGTCTTATCTCGAGTCTGCCTGTTTCATTCTCGCTTCGTTGCTGGGTGTGAAGATACTGCTTTTTTCAATTACTGCTACATTTTCTTTCGTCTGAAGAAATGCATTCTTCTAAGATATGTCATAAGGATGGCCTCCATTTTTCATATGAGAAATTATTTTCTGATTCTGAAGCTACAGATTATCTTAACCGCCTTGAAAATGAAGTTGAATATTTTGGTGATGATCTCAGCAAAATTAAGATTTACGGAAAAACATATAAAATTCCTAGACAACATGTGGCCTACGGTGATAATCATGTCCGTTACTCATTTAGTGAATCACCACACTGCAAGAATGCTCGCAATATTCGTCTAAACTTAACCTTTAGATATTCCGTGACGTCACCCCAAGCATTTTGCGAGAGCTAATATATGTTGGAGCACGTGGCGATCCAAAATGGTGTCGGTCAGGGAGACGTTGGGTGTATCTGACGTCATGATTTTTCCACATGGAGGACTGACGTCATCAAGCAGACACACATGCTCAAGTCTCTTATCGCCTGAGGACAAATCAGCTCTTTCCCGTCATTCTGCTGTGCTGGAGCACGAGGTGATTCAAGATGGCGTTGGTCAGGGAGACGTTGGTTGTATCTGACGTCATGATTTTTCCACGTGGAGGACTGACGTCATCAAGCAGACGCACATGCGCAAATCTCTTATCAGTTTTCCCTGAGGACAAATGAGCTCACTATTCTGTTCTCAATCATCGAACTGCTCACACGTTGTGTTATCGTACGGAATATCATCGCTACAACCTACCGTGAACTGTGTTACTCATCGAACTGCCTTGAACATGAAGCGATCTGCCGAAGTTTCCTCTGCTACTGCTACAAAGAAGGTGTGTGTTCCTACAAAGCCTGAGTCTCATGCTGAATCAGGCATCTCATTAGAAAGCCTTCCTCCACATCATGTTTCCTTGTGTGGAAATAAGTTAGCAAAAGTGTCTGATTTCACAGGCACTGTGAGAGTACACATTCGAAGTTATGTTGTGAAAAAGGAAAACTGTTTCCTTCCAAGTACGGAGTCACCATGTCAGCTAAAACATTTAAGGAATTTATGGAAAACTGCTATATGTATGATGGAAGTAATGAAATCGCGGTTTTCAACAAGGAATTGATGATGAACTGTTTCCCTTCCCTCGTGAAATTGCTTACCATTTTCAACAACTTCACGTTCTGACTGATGATTCGTTTATGTTGAATCGAGCATCAGTGTCATTAACATGTGACCAATTTGAAACTCTGAAAGATGCATGCAAAAAGCTTTGGATCAGTGTAAAAAAATTACAGTTTGGATCCACCTTGCAAAATGCCGTGTTACAACATCAAGGAACTTTGACTACTTTTTCCGTAGACATTCAAAAACTGAAAGACGTTCTCGTGGAAGTGGTAAGAGCTACCATTAAGGAAAATGTGGAAAACGTTTTCTACTGTAGGAGTGTCATCTTCCAGTGCTTCTTATGCCAAATAATCAGCTAGGTCATGATTGTATGAATTCCACAGCAAGCGATCGGTGGCATAGATGCTTTGATAAGGCATTTGCACTTATCGAACCCAAAGTACTTGGGATTGCTTACGCCAATGCCTGCTCAGTTGCAAAAGTTTCAGTTCCCAGATTTATTCTTGAAGATCTTGATGTTTGCGAAATTCTCAAGACTGTTCAAAATATGGAGTGTGATGATGATTTCGAGGTTTAAAGAAAACCAAGTCCTTTTTAGGACTACAAAACAGTCCTTTTCAGGACTACTTTTATTTCATTATTTTTTGTCATTCATTTATATTTTTTTCTGTTTGAATGTGAGTGTATGTGAACGAAGAAGGCTACTGGCGTGGGCTTAATTGCTCCCTACACCTTAATGTGTTTCTCCAATATTATGGAACCATGTTTGGTGAAGTTCACCACCTTTTTGCTACAAGAAGGCAACAACGAGCATTGGTTGAATAACTCACTCGTGGGACCTTCAGCCGTAGCAAATTCTTTGCATATGTATAATTTCAGTTTTCTTTCCTTGATGTATATTTCTTCTGTTCGATTAACACTAGACGAAATTTAACTTTCTCGAAACTAACCTTATATAAAAAAATAGTTTTTGCCATTTATGAAAAAAGTGTAAAACAACTCATTAAGAAAACTATTTTTGGGAAAAGTATGAAATTTTTGTTTATGTCATGATAATAAATGTCGGTCAGACTTATTCTAAAGTTAAAAAATATATCTGAAGTTTTTGTTACATTTCTGATATTAGGAAAGTTTGTATGGAAATGTGAGAGTGATCGAGTCGAAAAGAAACAAGTTTGTTGGAATGAAACAGGAAAAAAGTACTACAAAGAAAAAAATCGAAGTACAGTGTAAAGCAAAGGTAAGCAAAATACGTAAACGTAGAACAGTTTTTCGAAAAATAGATTAAGTCGTTATACAGAGAAAAGAACTAAGTCTTTCTTTAAAAAATTATTACATTTGTTTGGAGAAATTCGATATTTTAGATACATGTTGAGAATAGCTGCTTTTCTGGTGAGTTAGGAAATTGCTATGTAGGGGAAAAATGTTTGCTAAGAATACGATGTTTAGTGGAAGTACGGACTTGGTCGCTATGTCTCCAGAATGAATGTTTTTTCTGTTGATTTAGAAAAATATACTGAAAATATATTGCAAAGGATATAAATTTTATCGTAAGAAATAATGCTTTAGAATGAATGTCTTGACAACGAATGCCTTTCCTGTTGGGTCAGTTAAAGAAAAGTATAGCAAATTAGGATAGAATGAAAAAATATGAATATTTCACATACATGCAGGTTTTTAGGAATACTTAAGTGAGTTGGAAAGTGAGGGAAACAAAAATTCTGAAGTGTTTGGTACATCTTGTGATATCAATTTGTTAAGAAACGTTTACTCAAATGAAATGAAAAAATAAAGTCATAGTAAAGAAAATACTAATACAATCGAATTTTAACTGTCATAGATCTGTATATTTCTCGTATACCCACGAAAAGGTAAGATAGAAAAATTTATTAAGTTATACATTAAAAGAAAGAAAGAAAATTTGCTTACATATAAAAAGAAATAATAATGAAGAAACGCCTGTTGAAAAGAAATAGAAAAGTAAAGTTGGAATAAAGAAAATACTGTTGCAGTCCAATTTTTACCACTACAGATCTGTATATTTCTCATAAATGTAAGCTTTTAGGAACACTTAAAAGTGAATTTTTAAAAATATTACGTTACATGAAGAAACAAAACAAAATATCTGAAGTTTTGCTACATCTTGTGATATCAAGTCGTTAAGAAACGTTGGTTGAAACGAAATGAAAAAATAAAGTCTGAATCGTGAACATAGAATGATATTCAAAACACAAAATTAAGTTAAATAGGGGAAAATGCGAAAAAAAATGTTTGTCAGAAGGAAATGTAAAAATAAAGAAAATACTGTTTCAATCGAATTTTTAACTTCTATAGATCTGTATATTTCTTGTACATACATGAAACAGCGATGTAAAAAATAAATTAAGTCACACTTAAAGCAAGTAAGAAAAAAACAGTTTAAGAGGAGAAAAATAAATCTGAAGTTTTGTCACAGCCGGAAATTCAAGTCGTTAAGAAACGTTGGTTGAAATGAAAAAAATAAAGTCAGAATATAACTATGAGGCAGTTTGCAAAGTTTGAAATAAAATAATGGACGAATGCGCGAACATAGAATGATATTCAAAACATAGATTAAGTTAGATTGCGGGAATTGAGAAGAAAAAAGGTATGTTAGAAAGAAATGTATAAATACAGTAAAAATGCAGAAAATATTGTTTCAATCGAATTTTAACTACTGTAAATGAAAGAAATGGAAAAATACAGTACGAATGAAGAAATCAATTGAATTTTAACTACTATAGATCCGTGTATTTCTTGTACACACATAGAAAAGTGAGATAGAAAAATAGATTAAACCATACATTAAAAGCAAGTAAGAAAAAAATCGGTTTCAGAGGGAAAAAATTAAAAATCTGAAGTTTCGTCACACCTTGTAGAACAGATATCAAGTCGTTAAGAAACGTTGCTTGAAATGAAATGGAAAAATACAGTAAGAATGAAGTGTAAGGTTAGAAAAAGACAATGGACGAATACGTGAACATAGAATGATATTCAAAAACACAAAATTAATTTAAATATGTGGAAAATGTGAAAAAAAAATGGTTGTCAGAAAGAAATGTAAAAATAAAGTAAAAATAAAGGAAATACTGTTTCAGTCGAATTTTTAACTGCTATAGATCTGTATATTTCTCGTACATATACGAAACAGCGATGTAAAAAATAAATTAAGTCACATTTAAAGCAAGTAAGAAAAAAATAGTTTAAGAGGAGAAAAATAAATCTGAAGTTTTGTCACATCCGGAAATTCAAGTCCTTAAGAAACGTTGGTTGAAATGAAAAATATAAAGTCAGAATATAAGTATGAGGTAGTTAGCAAAGTTTGAAATAAAATAATGGACGAATACGCGAACATAGAATGATATTCAAAACATAGATTAAGTTAGATAGCGGGAATTGAGAAGAAAAACGTCTGTTGGAAAGAAATGTAAAAATACAGTAAGAATGGAGAAAATATTGTTTCAGTCTAATTTTAACTACTATAGATGAAAGAAATGGAATAATATAGTAAGAATGAAGAAATATTGTTTCAATCGAATTTTAACTACTATAGGTTTGTATATTTCTTGTACACATATAGAAAAGTAATAAGATAGAAAAATAGATTAAACCATACATTAAAAGCAAGTAAGAAAAAAACAGTTTCAGAGGGAAAAAATTAAAAATCTGAAGTTTTGTAACACCTTGTGGAACAGATATCAAGTCGTTAAGAAACGTATGTTGGGTTAAATCTAAAAAAAAGATACTGTTAGGAACGAATTTTATGTATATCTGCTATAGATCTGTATATTTCTTGCGCAAACATGAAACATCTATATAAAAAACCAGATTAAGTCATACATTAAAAACAAGTAAGAAAAGTTCTTTGCGTAGGAAAAAGAAATAATAATGAAGAAACGTTGGCTTGTTTAAATCAGAAAAAATAAAGCCTCGATAAAAGTAGTTGTTAGATTGAAAAGTAAGAAAATAAAATAATGATGGTACATCGAGAAGTTTAACGAATATGCAAGCATTTAGAAAAAAAGTAGATTAAGATAATGGATTAAAAGGTACATTTCACTGATTAATCATAAAAGAAAATACGGAAAGATAAAAAAATATTTTAACTATGTATAAAACATTGCGGCTTTGTATGGCGGAAAAAGGTACAACGTTAAAAAAATGTAACAGAAAATGTCATGAACACGTAAATACGTTAATAAACAATCGTGTTTTAAAATTATGTCTGCAGCACAAAACTTTGGAAAACGTCTTTATGTTGGAACGTCCGTTGAAAATGCGTGAAGTCTCCTCAAAGAAAATAAAAAAATCGTTACGTTGAAGAATTATGAATATAAAATGGGAAATTAGGGGAAAAAATAAGGAATAAATTCGTTGCAAAGTGATCAAGTTATTGAAAAAAGTCAGTCTTGGAACTTAATGTGTCTACAGAATCTCAAATGACGTCAACCGCCGACCCCGCGGTGGAAATGGCGTTGGCTATCACGACATGCGTCACACATCATAGTATCATAGTCACTCGTCCCAAAACACGTGTCATACAAAGTTTTCTGAGTCAAAGAGAAAATGGTGAGTCATCCCAAAACACATGTCGGACAAAAGATAGCGGAACATGAATAAACAGGAACGGAATTTTTTCAAACAAAGCCTTTTCTCGTCTAAATTAAAATTGGAGGAAAGAAAAATATAAGAATTAAAAAAATAACGCAACGTCTATAAAAATTCCTAGTTAAAAAAACGTAACAGAAAATGTCATAAACACGTAAATACGTTAATAAACAATCGTGTTTTTTTTTGTCATATCTGCTATCACGACATGCGTCACACATCATAGTATCATAGTCACTCGTCCCAAAACACGTGTCATACAAAGTTTTCTGAGTCAAAGAGAAAATGGTGAGTCATCCCAAAACACATGTCGGACAAAAGATAGCGGAACATGAATAAACAGGAACGGAATTTTTTCAAACAAAGCCTTTTCTCGTCTAAATTAAAATTGGAGGAAAGAAAAATATAAGAATTAAAAAAATAACGCAACGTCTATAAAAATTCCTAGTTAAAAAAACGTAACAGAAAATGTCATAAACACGTAAATACGTTAATAAACAATCGTGTTTTAAGATTATGTCTGCAGCACAAAACTTTGGAAAACGTTTTTATGTTGGAACGTCCGTTGAAAATGTGTGAAGTCTCCTCAAAGAAAATAAAAAAATCGTTACGTTGAAAAATTATGAATATAAAATGGGAAATTATGAGGAAAAAATAAGGAATAAATTCGTTGCAAAATGATCAAGTTATTGAAAAAAAAATCAGTCTTGGAACTTAATGTGGCTACAGAATCTCAAATGACGTCAACCGCCGACCCCGCGGAGGAAATGGCTCACAAAAGATAGCGCAACATGAATCAACAGGAACGAAATCTTTTTAAACAAAGCCTTTCCTCGTCTAAATTAAAATTGTAGGGAAGAAAAATATAAGAATTAAAAAATAATGCAACGTCTATAAAAATTATAACACCTCACGGAGTTCTAAAAATATAAATTTAATAAAACAAATTTGAGGAAATGCTTCGATTGAAAAAACTTCCTTCAAAAATTTGACAAAGTGCAGTAAATCTCCCGAGAAAATAAAAAAATTAATAAAGCCGACCCCGCTGAGGAGAAAACGACGTTGGCTGATGTCATGTCTGCTATCACGAATGCGTCACTCATCATAATGACTCATCCCAAGACACGTGTCATACAAAATTTTCTTAGTCAAAGAGAAAATTGTGACTCATCCCAAAACACATGGCTCACAAAATGACAACGTGGTGAAACTAAAATGGCGGAACATGAATCAACGGGAACGAAATCTTTTTAAACAAAGCCTTTCCTCGCCTAAATTAAAATTGGAGGGAGGGCAAATATAAGAATTAAAAAAATAATGCAACGTCTATAAAAATTATAACACCTCAGGGAATTCCTGAAAATATAAATTTGCCGCCCCGGTGGCGCAGTGGTCTAAGGCGCTGGCCTCTGATCATTCGTCCGTAAGGGGTCCGGGTTCGAATCCCGGTCAGGCATGGGTGTTGTGTTTGTCTTACGGCACTGGCTCTCTCCCTTCCCTGGAACCAGTGACCCTAAATCAGGGACGGGCGACTGCTTATAGCCCATTGAGTTGCTCACGGTGGTCGTTAAACCTCCAATCAAAAAAAAAAATATAAATTTAATAAAAAAAAGCATATTGGAAAGACTTCCTTCAAAAATTTGACAAATCTAATAAATCTCCCGAGAAAATTAAAAAAATAATGCAACGTCTATAAAAATTATAATACCTCAGGGAATTCCTGAAAATATAAATTTAATAAAATAAATTAGAGAGAAAAAATAGGACAAAAAAAAATACGAGTAAAAAAAATTGGAAACGGTAAAAAAACTTCCTTCAAAAATTTGACAAAGTCCAGTAAATCTCCCGAGAAAATAAAAAATAAATAAATATTGGAAAGACTTCCCCAAAATTTGTCAACGTCCAATAAATCTCCCGAGAAAAGTTCCAAGAAGCACCGCTAGGGGGGCAACGTACACCCCCTTTCCCCCACTCGGTCGTTGCCATCTCCCAAAGATACATTGAAAAATCCAAGAAGCACCGCTAGGGGGCAGCACATCGAGTTGACATCCCCCTAATCCACCCCTTTCCCTCTCGGTCGTTGCCATCTCTCAAAGATCCATTAAAAGTTCCAAGAAGCACCGCTAGGGGGCAGCATATTGAGTTGACATCCCCATACATCCACCCCTTTCCCTCTTGGTCGTTGCCATCCCTCAAAGATCCATTAAAAGTTCCAAGAAGCACCGCTAAGGGGCAGCACATCTCCTTTCCCCGACTCGGCCGCTGCCATCTCTCAAAGATTCATCGAAAGTTCCAAGAAGCACCGCTAGGGGGCAGCACATCGATCCAACACACTAGCGTCATCTGCCACGCCTCCACATCCTTCGGGCGCATGCCACGCCCCCATCCTTCCGCCGCACGCCACGCCCCCATCCTTCGGCGTCAGGCCACGCCCCCATCCTTCTCTAGAAGGATGCATCCTTGAGGCCGGACCCGCCTTTTTATACTACTGACGTTTATTACAAAACAATAAAATACTTCTAATTTTAATTAACAAGAAGCATTAAGGAAGAAAAAAAGTTAACCCTTATCTTGCTGCATTGCAGACTCTATTTAATGTTCTTAAGTGGGGAAATGACAATGAAGCAGAGCGTCGACACATCTCAAAGCAGGATCCATTAATGTGGTATTGATCTTTCAAACAATCGATATTAAAATATGTAATTTTAAGTTCTACCATGATTTAAAAGTTATAATGTTATTCGAACAATAATCGAAAGGTCCAGTACCAAATCATAACATTTCGGAATTTGGTAATGTTTAAGAATGACACAGATTTGTTATAAGCTTTTTCGAGTTTGCGTTGCAACTGCTTTAGATTCGTTTTATAATTTTGAAATTAAAAATGAATCTAAGATATTTGTAATTGTGGTGTCGAACTAGAAGAATTCGTCGTTAAATTTTCAGTTCCATTCGTAGAATTTCCTTTATTGTCAGTTCATGTCGTAGGGCGTTTTTAAGTAAATAAGGTGACTGTATTAATACCAAGGCTCTTCTTAGATATCTGACATGATATCCAAAGTTCAATTGCGTATTAAAGACTTAGGAAAATTTCTAAAGAAGAGACATTTAAATAAATTATTCTGCAGTGATTCCTTTCCTTATTGCAACATTTCACTTTTGGTGGCAAAGTGCAGGGAAGAAGCGGTGCGCTCTAACTAGAAACTGAGCGGTCTCTATAAGAAGCACCCCACGCTTCACTATTTGATTGTGCACGCGGTTTGATCGCAAATGTTTGGCCACACATAGACTGTCACGTACGTTAAATATGGTAGCAAAGACGAAAACCTACGTCATATCGGTATACAATGTCTGAGATTGGACTCCAAAGAAGAAACTAATTTTGCAGCCGCATCTGCTTAACATCTTTTTGGATCCAGAACTACTTAAGCATTATACAGAACTGGGCAAAACGAACCAGCCTCGTGTGAACAAAGTGGTAAAGGTCTTAGGTTAGAAACATAAGGAAGGTTACCATAATCTTCTGAACAGAAGCTGCAAAATGCAAACGAAATCCAGCTAGGACATACATAGATATATATTCAAAGCCGTCGACGCAGTGTAGTTTTATCATGAAGCAGGCAAACCACACATACCATATTTTAAATATTCCTTCTAAAAACGTAGGATCCAAAAAAACGTCTTTATTTACAATTTTAAAATTGTAGTGGATAAAAGCCCTGGAAAGCACTTTCGATACCACTATGGCCGCAACATCCGGCCATTGACTGAAATCAGATTATAACGGATAAATGTTAAATAGTAAAAGACAAGAGCAAAAGTATTGCACATTATGTAAATAGCCACATAAATCATTGCCATTCAAGACAAACTATTGTTAAAAGTTCGTTTGTAATCAGATTCCTCCAGGTAGAGGAAATGTATACAGGCACGTCTTCATTACAGTGTTTTGGTCCAGGTTTAATGACATATAGACTCTCAGTAAACCGCACAGAACGTTTATTAAAAGCAGTTATTATAGACTTTATTATATACTCTCAGTAAACCGCATAGAACGTTTATTAAAAGCAGTCAACAGTAGGCTCTCATTGTAGCAATTAGGTTTTAAATCTTTTTCAGTAGCAATTTTGGACAATGTCGAAGCAGCAGATTCTCTACGGATAGCATATCTGTGTTCAGCCCTGCGAGTACCCAGGTTTCGATACGTCGAACCAACATAGCAAAGATTTATATTAGGACAAAGTCATCTATAATACTGTTACACACGTAGTATATGAGTTTCGAAAAGACAAGTTGACTTCAGTGATAATGGGATATTTATAGTCGAACTTAAGAATATTTGTTTATGTACGGTATGTATACATTTAAATGTTGAAACCTCACATAGGTTATATTTAGTGAGACATACAAACAGCAAGAAGCAAATGGAGCAACACATATTGCGCTCACCTTACTCCGGTTTCAGTCATTCTGGCTTGAAATCGATCATGCTTCTTGTCTAGTGTTGTACCACAACATTAAAGATATTCCACGTTCAAAGTTCAACACAAATACGAATATCAGCAGAATTCCACAAGAAGGGGGTGATATGTTAAAATAATTTTGAGACCATTGTCAAGACTAAGTTACGTTGACGCAGCCAGAATTTTATCAGTTGAAACATTTCGCTGTTCTATGCCGAGCTATTATGAAGTATCAAAATTAAAAGATTTAAAATAATTATTATTTTTTTAAAAAGTCAACAAGTCCCTTCTCGCTCGTCCGGACATGTTTCTGGCAATATTATGCCCATCTTCATATCCGAGCGTAGGTTAATCATGTGATTTACAACTTTTGCTATTGTTGCGCCATTTGGTGTTCTTTCCTTTTTTCAACAAATTTAGTTTTTATATAAAATTTATTTATATAAATACTTAGTTTTTATATAAAATTTATTTATATAAATATTTAGTTTTTATATAAAATTTATTTATATAAATATTTAGTTTTTATATAAAAACTAAATTTGTTGAAATGTCTCATCCAACAACGATTAATAATGAAATTACAGGAAAGAACACCAGATGGTGCAGCGAAGTGTTTCGCACAGTTTATGCTCGTACTTATTTTCTATGTACATATGTTGCACAGCTAGATGCTGAAATATGGAATTCAATCAAACTTATTTAATATCATGTAGTGCTTCATCGTGACGAGATCCAAATTTTGCAATTTTTGGAAAAATGGTCCAATTATTCAGTAATAGCACTCCATAGACTTTTGTATTATGTTTTAATTTAATTTTCTAGTAAAATATATTTCCTGACAGTGTAAATCCAAACTGCGTAATTGCAGCATTTTAGGACCGCTTTTAATATGAGTAGGACTTAGCCTCAAATTGCATACTTCATTTTGTAAAAATACCAGCTAGAGTTTTAGTCAATGGCAGGTTGAATATTTTTATTAGAAGCTATTTTTTTCTCATCAAACTTGTATAATTTATCACTTTTAAAAGTTAAAGTGTTTTCAATGTGTTGAATGTCTTATAAAGTGTATCCAAAAATCCACAGTATAATATTGAAGAAAAAGTATAAATAAATGGATGCGCTTTTTTCAAACATTTATGTCCGCATTCTCTTTCATGTTGCGCCGTAAATCGGCTTACACAGTATTGGCCCAGGTTGTGGAAACATTTTCGAAAATGTGTAGTTTTGGTGTTTGATGGCTCATAATACCACTACTGTTTTAAGTGATGCCATACATTATATTTCAAAGAAAAGATAATTTCATCAAACACGCAATGCAACAAAGTTTGTAAAATTATCTGTATTCTATGAAAAGTTATAGCCAAATAACCAGAAAAAGGAAGTAGCACTTGCTTATTAGTAATATAAAACAAAGCTGTCTCACCGTACGATAAAAACACTAAGTTTCCAAACTGCAAACTAAAAACATTAATTTACAGACTAAAAACTTTGCAGAAAGCTAGCGCTTTCGGAGAACACATGTCTCCATCTACTGGCCCGAGTGCCACAAGACAAGCACCGCCCATCAGATATATATAGCACACCGTTGCCCACAATGCAACACGGTACCAAGTTCCAAAACATACCCCCTCCCCCTCCCTATCGTCCATTCCCCCTTCACCAGAAATGAAGAATACACACACATAGTAATTTAGAAACCCATCAACCCCCCATCCCCGTTGACATTCCCCCTTCTCGAATCACCCCCCTTTCCCCATCCCTTGGTCCAAATAAAAAGTAAAGGACCTGAAAACAAATCAAACAAACTATTAAAGCATAATAATTTTAAAAAACTAAATTAAAAAAGTTCAACTGCAAATCAAAGTCCCTCGTCCGTGGATGCCTCTTGGGTGGTAACCAATCTTCTCCAAGTGCTAGGTACATAGGTCGGCAGATCCTCATTACAACAAGAGTCGCCGTAGTATAGGATGAACAAACTCTCGGACATGAATATGGTAGACCTGTCGACGTTGGAATTCAATATCTTGGCACCATTCCAATCTGGGGAATATCCCTCATGATTTACAGCAGTAGTGAGTGCAGTACTTTTTGTTCCTGATCTGAGGGCGTATCTATGTTCCCCCAGTCTGATAGACAATGTCCTAAGTGTAGAGCCAATATATATATATATATATTTTGAGCCATATCGGGGTCAGAGTTGATTAGGGAGAGGCTGTAAACACCATGTTGTTGCAGGGTGGAGGTCCTATCTCGGTCACGTCTGATCAGAGAGAAGATATTTCTATCATTAATTCCAAAACTTAATTGGTGTCTCTTGCAAGCTTTTTTGAGAATAGGTATGGTGTTAGGGTTGTACTCTACACTACCTACAAATCTATTCTGTCGTGTCTCCATGGATAACGTTGTGAATTTCAGTCGTCCATATCTCTTTAGTAGTTTTTGAAAAAATTGTTCTGAATATCCAAATGTACAAGCAGTGGATAATACAGTTGAGAGTTCCTGTTTTCTTGCTCTACAGGAAGATGAATGTGTATGAGCACGTCTAATCAGAAAACGCAAAGCCGCAGTTTTGTATTGCATTGGGTGGGTAGACGAAAATGGTATAATACATGGATTGAATGTAGGTTTTCTATACACAGAAAACTTAATCTTCTGCGTTTGCGTGTCCCTAGTTAAAAGGAAGTCTAGGTAAGGTAGATTCCCCGAGTGTTCCAGGTCTTTTGTAAAATTGATTGTCGGGTACTGAGAAGACAAACAGGTTGTGAATTGATCTAGAAGGGCAAGCGTATGTGGCCAAAAAACAGCACATCATCAACATATCGTATCATAAACAGAGGTTTAACAACATAATTCACTAATACCTGGTTTTCAAGATGTTGCAGCAGGATCTCAGCCAGTAACGGGGAGAGTGGGGAACCCATGGGGACTCCTTCAAGCTGTTGGTATATTCTATTGTCAAACTTGAAGTACGACCTCTTTTCCACTAATTTAAGGGCAGAGAGAATAGCTTCAATTTCCATGCGTGGGGTATTATCTTTCTGTTGACAATCCTCAATAATTGAATGAACAATTGTTAGAGGTACACTTGGGAAAAGGGCCTCCACATCCAAAGAGGCCATCACAAAATCTCTTCCGTCTGAAGTAAAATATCTTATTCGGTTTAAAGATTGAGTCGTACTGTTGATGGAAACATCTGAATGCATGATTAGGGGTTTTAAATAACTGGCTAATGCTTTTTCCAGCACCCGAGTTGGGCAAGCATACCCCGAAACCAGTAATCTGAGTGGCCGTTCGGGCTTATGAGTCTTTAGTTTTCCGAAAAGATCCGGAACTCTAGGGCCCACCGGAGGTTTCATGTTTGAGGAAACTGAATGAGGTAGATAGCCTTGAAGTCTTAATTTGCTAAGATCTGTAATGGTTGCTGCCGTCGGGTCAGACTTTAAGAGTCGATGTGGAACCTTGTTAATGGCACAGAACATTTTATTATGGTAATCTTTTTTGTCCATGATGATTATCTGGGAGGTTTTGTCAGCACCAATGATAGACAAGTCATGGTTATGAGCCAGATCCATCAGTTGCTCTCTTTCATATTTTAGGATTGCTGGAGGTCTAGACTTTTTAGTGAAAGATTCTGATAACTGAAGTCGAGTTAATTCCCGCTTCTCTTCAGGTAAGGCTCCAATGATATTTTCCAGCTCAGGAATGGAAAATAGTGGGCGGGGGCCGAGGCAGGGAAGCTGTATTTTGGTCCTTTATTGAGTGCAGAAATTTGGGAATCAGAAAGTTGGATTGAGCTGTGATTCACAAAAAATGGTTGCGCAGGGCTATTACCTCAATATTTAACGTAAGGTACAGGACGAAAAGACCAACAAGGTCTGTTTGAAACAAAGTTGCAAACTTTTTTGGTGTGCCAATTATTGACAGAAACCAGTTCAGATTGTTACGAGCTAAAGAAAATGTTAAGTTTCATACCTAGGATGATATGGTGGGCGATTTCCGTTGCATTTTGATAAGCCTGATAAGAACGACGACTCAAAAGATCAATGTAAGCCCCTTTTCTTCTCATTTCTGCCAAAAGACTTTTGCCCTCTGCTTTGTAGATCACCCTTGAGTCCCGCTTTGAGACGGTGAAGGTATTAAGTCTAAGGAACTTGGGTATGACATCAAGGGAACGACAATTGGCAAGAAAGCACAAGTGGGCTTCGTTAATGGTAAGTTTTCGTCGTAGAGCGCAAACTATCTTGATGGCCCGATCCATTTCCCGTGCACTATAAAAACACAATGTAAGTTGAAGAGAGAATACACTGTACATAAAACAACTATCTGCAGCTAATAGGTAATGTTGACTAAAGATTCGTACGAAATACCAGTAATATAAATCAAAGCTGTCTCACCGTACGATAAAAACACTAAGTTTCCAAACTGCAAACTAAAAACATTTATTTACAGACTAAAAACTTTGCATAAAGCTAGCGCTTTTGAAGAACACATATCTCCATCTACTGGCCTGAGTGCCACAAGACAAGCACCACCCATCAGATATATATAGTACACCGTTGCCCACAATGCAACACGGTACCAAGTTCCAAAACATACCCCCCCAATAACACCTCCCTACCGTCCCCTCCCCCTTCACCAGAAATGAAGAATACACACATAGTAATTTAGAAACCCATCAACCCCACCACCTCCGTTGACATTCCCCCTTCTCGAATCACCCCCCCCCCTTTCCCCCATCCCTTGGTCCAAATAAAAAGTAAAGGACTTGAAAACAAATCAAACAAACTATTAAAGCCTAATAATTAAAAAAAAACTAAATTAAAAAAGTTTTTTTTTGATTGGAGGTTTAACGACCACCGTGAGCAACTCAATGGGCTATAAGCAGTCGCCCGTCCCTAATTTAGGGTCACTGGTTCCAGGGAAGGGAGAGAGCCAGTGCCGTAAGACAAACACAACATCCATGCCTAGCCGGTATTCGAACCCGGACCCCTTACGGACGAATGATCAGAGGCAAACGCCTTAGACCACTGCGCCACCGGGGCGGCTAAAAAGTTCAACTGCAAATCAAAGTCCCTCGTCCGTGGATGCCTCTTGGGTGGTAACCAATCTTCTCCAAGTGCTAGATACATAGGCCGGCAGATCCTCATTACAACAAGAGTCACCGTAGTATAGGATGAACAAACTCTCGGACATGAATATAGTAGACCTGCCGACGTTGGATTTCCATATCTTGGCACCATTCCAATCTGGGGAATATCCTTCATGATTTACAGCAGTAGTGAGTGCAGTACTTTTTGTTCCTGATCTTAGGGCGTATATATGTTCACCCAGTCTGACAGACATGGTCCTAAGTGCAGAGCCAATATATATATATATATATATATTTGGAGCCATGTAAGGGTCAGATTGGATTAGGGAGAGGCTGTAAACACCATGTTGTTGCAGGGTGGAGGTCCTATCTCGGTCACGTCTGATCAGAGAGAAGATATTCCTATTATTAATTCCAAAACTTAATTGTAGTCTCTTGCAAGCTTTTTTGAGAATAGGTATGGTGTTAGGGTTGTACTCTACACTACCTGGAAATCTATTCTGTCGTGTCTCCATGGATAACGTTGTGAATTTCAGTCGTCCATCTCTCTTTAGTAGTTCTTAAAAAAATTGTTCTGAATATCCAAATGTACGAGCAGGGGATAATACAGTTGAGAGTTCCTGTTTTCTTGCTCTACATTAAGATGAATGTGTATGAGCACGTCAAATCAGAAAACGCAAGGCAAAGAGGTCGTACTTCAAGTTTGACAATAGAATATACCAACAGCTTGAAGGAGCCCCAATGTGTTCCCCACTCTCCCCGGTACTGGCTGAGATCCTGTTGCAACATCTTGAAAACCAGGTATTAGTGAATTCTGTTGTTAAACCTCTGTTTATGATACGATATGTTGATGATGTGCTAGTTTTTTGGCCACATACGCTTGCCCTTCTAGATCAATTCACAGCCTGTTTGTCTTCTCAGTACCCGACATTCAATTTTACAAAAGAACTGGAACACTCGGGGAATCTACCTTACCTAGACTTCCTCTTAACTACGGACCCGCAAACGCAGAAGATTAAGTTTTCTGTGTATAAAAAACTTACATTCAATCCATGTATTATACCATTTTCGTCTGCCCACCCAATGCAATACAAAACTGCGGCTTTGCGTTTTCTGATTAGACGTGCTCACACTCATTCTTCTTCCTGTACAGCAAGAAAACAGGAACTCTCAACTGTATTGTCCACTGCTCGTACATTTGGATATTCAGAACAATTTTTTCAAGAACTACTAAAGAGAGATGGACGACTGAAATTCACAACGTTATCCATGGAGACACGACAGAATAGATTTGTAGGTAGTGTAGAGTACAACCCTAACACCATACCTATTCTCAAAAAAGCTTGCAAGAGACACCAATTAAGTTTTGGAATTAATAATAGAAATATCTTCTCTCTGATCAGACGTGACCGAGATAGGACCTCCACCCTGCAACAACATGGTATTTACAGCCTCCCCTAATCCACTCTGACCCTGACATGGCTCCAAAATATATATATATATATTGGCTGTACACTTAGGACATTGTCTGTCAGACTGGGGGAACATAGATACGCCCTCAGATCAGGAACAAAAAGTACTGCACTCACTACTGCTGTAAATCATGAGGGATATTTCCCAGATTGGAATGGTGCCAAGATATTGAATTCCAACGTCGGCAGGTCTACTATATTCATCTCCGAGAGTTTGTTCATCCTATACTACGGTGACTCTGGTTGTAATGAGCATCTGCCGACCTATTTACCTAGCACTTGGAGAAGATTGGTTGCCACCCAAGAAGCATCCACGGACGAAAGACTTTGATTTCCAGTTGAACTTTTTAATTTAGTTTTTTAAAATTATTATGCTTTAATAGTTTGTTTAATTTGTTTTCAGGTCCTTTACTTTTTATTTGGACCAAGGGATGGGGAAAGGGGGAGGTGATTCGAGAAAGGGGGAATGTCAACGGGGGTGGGGGGTTGATGGGTTTCTAAATTACTATGTGTGTATTCTTCATTTCTGGTGAAGGGTGAGGGGACGATAGGGAGGGGGAGGGGGTATGTTTTGGAACTTGGTACCGTGTTGCATTGTGGGCAACGGTTTGCTATATATATCTGATGGGCGGTGCTTGTCTTGTGGCACTCGGGCCAGTAGATGGAGACATGTGTTCTCCGAAAGCGCTAGCTTTCTGCAAAGTTTTTAGTCTGTAAATAAATGTTTTTAGTTTGCAGTTTGGAAACTTAGTGTTTTTATCGTACGGTGAGACAGCTGTGATTTATATTACTGGTATTTCGTACGAATCTTGAGTCAACAGCACTTGCTTAGGTTGATATGAAGTAGCTTTCCTCCATTTGAATGTAGCCAATGAGCATGAGTGTTTAGAGAGCCAATCAGGTGTCATCTTGTTTTGGCAATGAGCCAAACAAGTCACAGTAGGATTCAGCTATTGATGTCATGTATTGGAGCTGAGAGGAGGACATTTGTCAGTGGGTTATGTGATTGCTATCAAGTTGGTTGTTATTTTATGTTCTTTCATTTAGTGAGCTTTTAAAACCTAATAAAATTAAAGAAATGGCGCAAAGAGGTGACTGGTCACCCAGAACGCGATGTAAAATAATACTATTAAGTGCACAAGCCTTCAATTATGAAGAAATTAAAAGACAAATTGGTAAAAACTTAACCGAAGATGGCGTTTCTAAATTTTCGAAGAGGTATAAAGAGACATAGACTACAAAACCAGACTGGTAAAGGCAGGAAAAGGTGCACAACAGCAAGGGGTGATAGAAGAATTAACAGACTGTTTTTAGGTTACAGAAGAAAATCATCTGGGTGTATACAAGATGAAATGGCGCAATGCAATGTGAATTTGAGTTAAAGGACTGTTCGGCGCAGATTGTAGAAATTTGGTCTAAAAGCTAGAATTCCACGAAGAAAGCCATTTTTATCTCACAAACAAAGGTTGAAAAGATTAAAGTGGGCTGAAACCCATGTTAACTGGACAGCGAAACAATGGGACAGTGTTGTTTGTAGTGATGAGACCAAAATCTCCCTGTTTGGTAGTGATGGCATAAAATACGTAAGGATAAGAATCAGAGAAGATGTGCATCCTGTTTGCCTTATGTGTACCGTGAAACACCCAGTTAGTGTTATGATCGGGGGTTGTAGGACATCAAAAGGTGTAAGCAGAATTGGCGTAATTAATGGGAACATAAATGACCAAAAATACATTAATGGAATACTTGAGCGCAAACTGAAGCTTTTCGCACGTGATCTTTTCCAAGATAATGAAGCATTTATATATCAACAGGATTCAGCTCTATGTCATGTTGCTGCTGTGTGCAAAACTTGGTTTCAAGATAATCATATTCCACTGCTGGAATGTCCTGGCAGTAGCCCAGACCTTAACCCCACCAAAAATCTATGGAGCCGACTAAAGATACTTGTTAGTCAGAAGCAACCCAGCAATAAAACCCAATTAATAGAAGCAATAATTCAATCTTGGTCTCACATTATAACAACTGCAGAAGTAAACAACTTGATTCACTCCATGCGAAGGCGTTGTAAGGCCGTAATTAAAGTTTATCCAACTAAACATTAACTGACGTGGTAAGAATTTTTGTATATCTCATTTTTTCTAGGAGTTTCGCTTTTCTTCTTTATATCTGCTGTTCTAATACAAAATCATTCATGAAAGTTATTCCATTACATTCTTGATGAAATTATCTTTCCATTAATGTATACTTTTATGGTATCCCCCCCCAAAGTGTTGTTTTGAGCCACCAAACCTAAAAATACACTATTGCCAAAAGGTTTCCACAATTTTGGCCACTACTGTATTTATTTTCCATTTTACTGTATTTCTTTACTGCATTTATTTCAAGGAGCAATTAAATAAATTAAAAAGAGTTCCAACTCTTTTTAAGTTTTTTAATATCTCTTTGTAATAAACATCTGAAAACGTAGTGCGACGATGCTGACTTTTTCTCGTCATTTGTCTTCTGCCAGTAGAGCGGTTGTCAGATGTTTAAAACAAACTTTCATACCGCACCGACTGCTGAACGTGTAATTAAGCAACATTTCGGGGACCCTCGCTTCTCTAACTCAACTATTTTTTACGAAAAGCTTGTACATTTGGTTTTGTGAAACATGAGCTTCCAAACTTCGGCTACTATCATTGTAATTCTCTAGTACAAATCAATGCATAAAGGTGTTTTAGGGACATACGAAAATTGAATTATCTGTTACAGAAACAAACTGTCAAATCACGTGAAAATATTACTTAAAAAACCATTTGACACAGAAGTTCTCTACATTTGAAATAATAATACTACAACTGAAACACATGCCATGCGGTATATTCTGTACCACAGACGTTAATATCAGCGGTGTGTTTATTAATTTTATGTCGACTCTTGGGCAACGTATTAGGTTCAGATTCATCTTTAATTTTTTTCGGTTGGAAACTAGTGAAGTGCATTTAAACCGTTTTCATCAATTTTAAAATAAATTTTCGGTTCAATAAAGTAAAAACGTTGGCAGTTTAGTGTTTCTGATACTTCTCGTTAATATGGTATTAATTGCAGATGTATTAAAGTCAGTCATATTTTCATGCCTACCATAAAACTGAATAATTTTCAGAGTTAATATATTGATATATTCTTCACATCACGTTACGGAATACTAACCAGCGGAAAATTAGTTGCAATGCGTAAATATAATATCTCAAGAAACTGAGAAATAGGATATGCTTTTTCTTGCAGCAATGGAACCAGAGAGGACTTAGTGAGAGTAAGAACATGATATGGAGTCTCACCAAAATGAATTTGTTCTAAATATTTGAGATTTGCGGCCCCGGTAACGCAGTGGTCTAAGCGATGACATCTGTTCATTCGTCCGAAAAAAGTCCGGGCTCGAATCCCGGTAAGGCATGGATGTTGTTTGTCTTACAACACTGGCTCTCTCCCTTCTCTGGAACCAGTGTCCCTAAATTAGAGATGGGCGACTACTCATAGCCCATTAAGTTGCACATGGTGGTCGTTAAACTTCCAACCAAAAAAATATTTGAGATGTCAGATACGAAATGTATCACTGAAATTTCCTAACGCAAAATTTAGGTGGAAAAGACAATAAAATGTATGCGGTAAAATACGGGATTAAACCAGTTTACAATACAAATTGGAAGTTGAAAGTACGTCTTTTGGTGCAAATTATAACAAGAGTGTAGGTTACTCTTCATCTGCCAATTTCTGTGATGTGTTAAATTCAAATAGCTCGGAAACTTGAGACTTGGTCGTTCTGGGTAGTATAGTGGTTAGCTTACTCAGGCGAAAACCGTCAGGCGCAGATTCGATTCCAGCTTCAGGAATATGGAATTTTCAAGTATTCGGATATTATTTGGCTTACCACACTTGTCATAATTTACATCAATAGGCGGAATCAAAACTCAAATTTGTATTAAAGTTTACGCGAATAATACGTGTCTTTGAATGCGATATTCAGCAGAAAATTCTACAAATTTGGGTTTTGAAATTGCAGATGCCGAAGCAGTGTTTTTTTCGACGTCGGTTTGTTATATGAATTCGGAAACACCTAAATTAGCTGAACTTATCAATTTAATTGATTCGCTTGTACAACCCACTTGTGAGGCTGGAAACAATGGCTGCTTAGAATTTCTTGATGTCTTTGGGTCACGCATTGAAGGATCCTTTAGTACAAGGTACAACAGTTTTTCGCAAACAATATTCTACCTCCTTATCCCCCACCCATATGCAGTGTCAAATCAGCCATGGAAACAAAAAAAAACTGTGCTTTCTACACATACGTATATTGTGCTATACATTATATGCTCAACTGAGGATTCCTTGAGGGAAGGGTTTGATTTTGTTAAAGGGATTGATAACACAGAAGATACATTCATCCGTTGTAGACAAAACTGTCCGAAAAGTTAGAATCTCAAATTTGTCTGCTCGCTCATGCCAATAATATTCCGAGTACGAGAGAATTCGGCTGTTATCTTATTTACTCTTCAGATGTGTTTCATAATTTCAAATATTCTCATAAGTTAAGTTTCACAGTTGGTTTCAAACCTATAAACAAGGTGAATTTTTACTGATCAAAAGACTATGTAGAATACATAAATTCCTGTGCAATTTATCAGACCCCTATGAATGTGGATATTCGTACATATAACAGTTCCCATGTGAAGGAAAACAAGACTTACCTACGGAAGTGTGAACTGGGGAAATCGTCTTTAGCCTAACGCTGTCACGAAAAGAACTATTTGTTTTGTTTTAAAAGCCTTACGCTTATTGAAAAACCTTATTCGATTATCAAGCATAATTTATTAGGAGCTTCCCACATACACCGCAACTTTTTCACGTTTTTTTTTTCACCGATGACATCTACTCAAAAGTATAGTAGATGTTAAAATAAATACTTAACTCTGCATAAACTTTGCTATTTTATTCTGTCTCAACGTCGCAAGATTTGGGATCGTAAAATACATATACGGGGACTCCTAAATTGTCAATCGCAATAAGAATTTAATAATATGGATGGTGGTCCAAATTTTTTGAGGCACTCTATCAATACGTTAAGCTAAACAACTTTATTCCCAGTAAAACTGAAAAACGAAACACAAAGCTGTCACTGTACTAGGTAATGAACTTCCACGCTTTGTTTTATATGTAGGTGACGGTCCATATTCCAATCAATTACGAACTAGTTTCGTTTATCAGACAGCTGGGTATTTTTTAAAATATAGACTAGTTTTGTTAATTTAGTATTCCTGTTTCGCACATGCATGCTCATTCTTTGCATTTTTATGCCCGAAAAGATTTATTTCAGAAATTCCAGAACCGAAGGAACAATAAATATTATTTGTAATTTATTTTACCAATGTCTGACTGAAAATTTACTAACTGTGGCATTAGTTAAAATCTGTCCCGCTGCCAATTGGCATTCTCTACAATGCATGAAAATAAGCCGTTTTGATGGTGAAATAAATGCTTTGGAGAAAATATTGGCGATTTCCTCTTATAAAAATGTCAGAGTAAAACAATCTTTAATTTTTATTCCATTATGTGACAATAGTTATGTTATTGTTGACGTAAAATCCTTATCTGCTGTACTCAGCCACTACAATCTCGCGTGGACCCAATTCTCTGGTCGACCCGCGTTTCTTCTTCACTTCCCTTGAACACCGCAAGAAGTTCTTTTCTCGTGCTGTCATCCATGATATTTCACGATTTCATTTCCCATTTTTCCCGGCAAAATGGAGTACGGAACACGAAGTAGCGTACAAAAAATGGGTGGAAGTCCCCCAGCATTTAGTGTTCTTATTAGTCTATGCCTCATTTGTGTATTTTAAATCATTCTGAGTCTTAGTTCTCATGTGCCAATGTCAAACGTTGCTTCTGCAATGTAAAGCAGTTTTAAAAAATCAAGATAGAATCTTTTGAATGCGATTATGTGTGTGGGTTTCTAAAGTTTTGATGTGGACCAATAACTACTTTTGAACGACCTCTCTGAAAGTAGTTTTTAGGAGAAAGTTCTATAAATAATAAAAAACAATTTCTGAACAACATCTGTACTTTTTTGCACTGGAGCTTTTAGAACCGAGCCACAGAATAAATGTATTACCCAATTTTTCAATTAATTTGAAACGTATCCTGCTAATATTTCATTCTTTAGAAATTGTATCATCATCATCATCATCATTGTCAACCATTATCAATCCACTGCTGGACGAAGGTCTCGCCAAGTTTCCTCCCCAACGGTCTGTCTTGTGCCAGTCTCCTCCATGTCACTCCCGCATACTTTTGAACTTCATCCACCCATCTCCCATGTGGTCTTCTTCTGGGTCTTTTCCTATCCCTTGGAATCCAATCTAAAATTTCGGCTGTCCATCGATGATCTGTCCTTCTGGCAGTATGTCCAGCCCATTTCCATTTCAGGGATTTAACTCTGATCATGATGTCTTCCACTCTTGTCATTTTTCGGATCCACGAGTTCCTCTTCTTATCTCTCCTGGTTACACCAAGTATGCACCTCTCCATGCTTCTTTGAGTTGTCTGCAGCCTTTGTATGTCTCTTTTAGTTAAGGTCCACGTCTCTGCACCATACGTAAGCACTGGAAGGATGCATTGATCAAACACTTTTCTTTTAAGACATAATGGCATATTGCTCTTGAAAATTATGCTGTTTCTTCCAAAAGCTCTCCAGGCAAGTTTTGTACGCCGATTAATTTCTTCATCAATGTGACCCTCACTTGATATCTGCTGTCCAAGATAAACGTACGTGTCTGTTATCTCCAGCTTTTCTCCATCAATCGATAAATCTTCATTTCTTGTAAAAGCATTGAACATCACTTTTGTCTTCTGAAAGTTCATTTTTAATCCCACTTCTTTACTCTTGTCAGCAAGTTCCTGGATCATACTCTGCAGCTCTGATGGGCTAGTTGCAAAAATGACTACGTCATCAGCAAAACGAAGGTGGGTTAGATAATCTCCATTAATCTTTATCCCCTTGTTTTCCCAGCTCAGTGACTGAAAAACACCCTTCAATGTGGCATTAAAGAGCTACGGAGATATGGTGTCACTTTGTCTCACTCCCTTTCCAATTTTTATGTGTGTTGTATTTTCAAACAGCCTAATCTTTGCACTTGCATTTTCATAGATGTTATTAATAATATTAATGTATGCATCTTCAATACCGTAGGTTTTCAGAGCCATTGTAACTGCTGATGGTTTCACCGAATCAAAGGCTTTTTCATAATCGATAAAAGCCATGCACAATGGATGTTCATATTCCCTCGCTCTTTCAATTAGTTCTCTCAGCACATGGATATGATCTATTGTGCTGTAGCCACTCCTGAATCCAGCTTGTTCTCTCGGTTGAGCCATGTCCAGTGTTACCTTCAAGCGGTGTGAAAGAACTTTAGTGAAGATTTTATAAACTACTGATAGGAGGCTGATAGGTCTGTAGTTTCCGAGATCCTCAATGTCACCTTTCCTATGTAGCAGGATCATTGTAGCGGTGTTCCAATCCTCAGGAATCTTTCCTTCATTTAGGCATCGAGTGAAAATTTGGGCGAGTACTATTTCGATTTCTCCACTTGCTTCTTGTATGATGTCTACAGTAATTCCATCTTCTCCTGGAGCTTTTCCCCGCTTCATGTTCTTGATTGCATGTGCAACTTCTGCTGGAAGGACTGGAGGAACTCTGGTACTGGTATCTTTCATGATGTCTGGAGTGCATGTATCATCCCTTTCATATAATTTGGAGTAGAAATCTTTCACTCTTGTCAAAATTTCGCCTCTATTTCTTGTTACAGAACCATCTTCTTTTCTCAGTGCCATAATCTGTTTTTTCCCTTACTGAGATGTCCCTTTGCTATCTTTAGGCTTTGGTTGTTTTCAATTGCTTTCCTCACTAGTTCACAGTTGAATTTTCTTACGTCTTCAGTGATACTTTTTCGTACTGTCTTGCATAGCTCTATATATTCCACTTTGGAACTCACATCTTCTTTAGTTGTCCTCATCTCTCTTCTTTTTTGCATCAACATTTTCGTTTTTCCTGATAATTTGTTCACATGCAACTTGTTCTTAGACCCAGCTAATTTTGTTGCTGTTTCCATAAGAGCTTTGGTTACTTTTCTGTTAACTTCAGAGATGTCCACTTCTTCTGATGTTAGGCCTTCTAAAGCAGAGAACCTGTTCTTCAGTTCCAGCTTGAAGGTATTATGGTGTTTTTTAAGGTTGGTTATGTCAATAGATTTTGTTTGTCTTATGAGCTTGCCACGTTCAAGTTTAGTGTTGAGGTGCATCTTACATCTCACCAATCTATGGTCACTACCTGTGTTGAACTTGTTTAGCACACTGCAGTCTTCTATGACGAATTTTTTGTTACACATAATAAAATCAATTTCACTTGTCGTCCCATTTGGATGTCTCCATGTCCATTTCCTGTGTGGCTTTTTCTTGAAGAAGGAGTTCAAGATGAAAAACCCTTCTGCCTCTGCAAACTCAACGAGTGTATTTCCACGCTGGTTTCTGTTGCCGTGACCGAATTTACCTACTGAAGTTTCATTCTGTTGCCGTTGCCCTATTTTTGCATTGAAATCTCCCATAATTATTTTCAAGTGCTGCTTACCTTTATTATTTAGATGACAAATTTCCTCATAAAATTCTTCAATTTCTTCTTCAGGATGACTTGTGGTGGGTGCATAAGTTTGAATAATCTGAGCCTGGTATCTTTTCGAGAGTTGGATAACAAGCCGTGCAGCTCTGTCAGAGCAACTTTTAACTTCTACAACTTTATCCTTCAGTTTCTTGTTTATTATGAATGCAACACCACTAGTTCTGCCAGTATCTGTCCCACGATAGTAGAAGAGATGTCCACTTTTCAGTTCGATGAGATCTTCTCCTTTTCTCCTTACCTCACTTAGCCCCACGATGTCCCACTTGATCCTTTGTAGTTCCTCTTCCAATTCAAGAAGCCTTGAATCAGAAGATAGGGAGCGTCCATTGTACGTTGCCAAGGTCAGCATCAGATGGCAGCCTAGTCCGGTCCTCCGGGGATTCTTAGCACCCTCTGCCTTCATGTCGCACTGGCCGCTGCCTTGGCCAGGTACATTCCAGCTGCCGGAGACTGAGGGCCAAGATTTAAGTTGTGGAGTCATTTTGGAGGGGTTTGGCCATAACTCACCACGCTGGCCAAGCGGGTTGGTGAGTGTGGGATAGAATTTCCTCTAATCCCGATGGTATAGTTATACCGCTATTGGCGGTCGTCAGAGCCCTTTTAGTAGGAACAGGATGCCCCACGAGAAGGCGGGGTTGACATTTGTCAAGGAGAGGCTGTGATGTTACGCATCACCTGACCTTACATCCCAGAAATTGTATAGATAGTAATAAATTCAAAATTGAACATAAGTGTCAATATTCCTTTATACTAGGATTCAGGATCTATAGTATAATATTTGAACTGTAAATACTCTATAGCCCGTTGTTTGTGTAATATTACAACACTTTATGTTTTTTATATTTCCAGTTGACAATTAAATAAAAGTTGGCGAGTTCAGATTACATTTGGTGAAAGGGTTGGGGAAAACTTTGAATCATCCAGAGCAACTACTGAAAGTGGCCGTATATCCCAGATCTATCTGCAAAAGTTCCAAGTACGATGCACGACATGTATTAATAGTTCGGCGCAGTCTGAATGAGATCGAACCATCCACCAATGCAAGAGCATCCTGCAGCTTAAACCACTAGGCAGCTGGAAGCGCTTATTAACAGCAAATATGCTACAAATAATATATTTTTCAAGACTTTTCGAAGAAATAAATATTCTCCGATAAGCATCTCAACACGTTTTCCAGCTTTACTTAAAAAATAGAAGTTCTTGTGTCAAAGCCGAAGAAATGTACTTCGAATAAAATGTATTCAAGTAAGTTTTCCTGCTTTCCCATTCTTTTAAATTCAGTCATAAAACTTAATTGCCGCAAAATGGAAGTACTCGAATATATTCATATTCAGTATTCTACGAGAATTTTATTTCAACTTCTCTTTGGTTATTAGATTTTATTGGCGCAAGGGCCATTATTGGCCAAAGAGCGCCAGACACAAGACAAACAGACAAAATTAAAAAACGGAGCATAAATCGCCAAAACTGGCTGACCAAGTAAAACCGAGCCATGAGTACGAAGGAAGGGCCAAAAAAGACAAAGAAACAAACAGTATGAAAAACATGGTACAATGGTGAGAAACAAGCCGATTAAGTAAAACTGAGGTTGGTTGGTTGGTTGGTTGATTTTAGTGGCGCAAGGGGCAGGTTTGGCCAAAGAGCGCCAGACAAAGAACTATCAGCTACAGATTTTTAAAAGCGTGGAAAATGATTAAGAGCAGACAGGCTTGGTAAAAGTTGGAAAAAAGGATGATGAAAGCCGTGAAGACAAGTTAGTTAATTGGGTTTATATAAAAATTTATTAACTTACTATTGTAATTATTATAATTTGTTTTTCATTTAACACAACTACACAAAGGATGAGTCACAGGAGGGGGACGAACCGTCACTCTCCTCCCCCCACACTCCTCTGCAATGCTGGCCGAGGGCGGGGACGAACTGTCACTCTCCTCCCCCCCCATGTTCCTCTGCAATGTTGGTTGAGGCTGGGGACGAACTGTCACTCTCCTCCCCCCTGTGTTCCTCTATAATGTTGGTTGAGGGTGGGGACCTCGCTGAGTCCGAGACAGTTGCAATGTTGGCCAGGCGGACCGCGACAGTTGGATGGACACTGCACACCTTTGCGGATTAAGGGCCGGGTCTTCCGCACGTGCAGGCTTTCTGCTGGGAACTGAAAGAGTCGGTCGTCTTCAAAAGAGAAGGCGCAGACTCAGCTATCTGGAGCTCGGGGAAAAATCCACCTGTGTCGCTTGTTCAGCTGTAGATTGCTTGGCAAGTGCGGCGAGAGCTACAGGGCGCGGAACAAAGGGCTGCACGGGTTGTGGCAGAGACTGAACTACTGCGGCAAAAGTACGCTGTCGATTGGTGGGTATACCCAACTTGGCCTTTGCAGCAGGGTACGAGAGGCCTTCCAGGGTTTTGAGGCGCTGGATCGCCATCTCGTCCTTCCATTTCATACAGTTGCGGGAGTAAGCTGCATGGGCCTCACCACAGTTAACACAGCAGGCCGCAGAAGTGCAACCTTACCCGTCATGTTCACTGGAGCCACAATTAGCGCAACGAGCGGAACTCTTACAGAAACGTTGTGAATGCCCGTACCTCTGGCACCTGAAACAGCGCAGAGGACTGGGAATGTACGGGCGAACTCCACAGACCAAGTAGCCAGCCGTGATTTCGGTTGGAACTTTCGGGGAGTTAAAAGTCAAGATCACATTTTTAGACTTAATCAAAGAACCATCGCGCCGAAACATCATACGACGTGCAGCAATAACACCTTGATCTGCAAGTTCAGTCACCAATTCTTCTTCACTGCATGGCAAGAGATCAAACTCCGAAATAACACCCCGAGAGGTGTTAAGAAACGGGTGAGGTGTCACTTTGACATTAATGCCTTGAAGACTAGTGAGGTGCAGAAAAGTGTTACTCTGAGAAACACTGCAAGTTTGGACAAGCAGGTCCCCAGAGCGAAGCTTCTTCACAGACCTCAAGGGGCCAACCGCAGCGTCCAAAGCTTTACAAATGAAAAAGGGAGATTTGGTAGACAGTCTCTCATTCGGATCGATGGATTCCACAACTAAGTGTGTAGCATGCGTAGTCACAGCAAACGAGGGGAGACGACGCTTCGGAGCGACTGGAACAGCTGCCGAAGAAGAGGTTCCACATTCTTGGTCCAGGTCAAGGTCTAAAGATCGTTTAAGGTTATGAGACTTGGTAGGTTGAGAAGACGAAGGAGAGTCATTGTCAATAATCATTTTCTCAGGCGACTTAAATTTGGAGTTTTTCTTTTTGTTTTTACCCATGGAAAAAAGGAAGAGGATTCGTCTACAAACTACTCCACCCACCACCGAGCCCTACGAGGGAGAACTGGAGGTCTGCAAGTCAAGAAAATGACGCTGGACACAGTTCTGGAGCTTATACGTTGCAGATATAGTCCGTTGGCTGTGATCACACGCACTCGGCGGACACTTCGGCCTCCGGGTACCGTCATGCTAACGCCTTTGGCATGATCCCACAGCCCCCGGGCTTACCCTGCCATGCTATACGACAAAAAAACCGCAAAAGCCCTGTACACAACTTGGTACAAGACTTCTGACTAGAGGTGGGTTAGTCTCTAGCCTCCCGTTTACAGCGAATCCGGGGTCGAAGAGGAGTGTTGGTACACAGGAGGCACTTAACCGGTCTCCTGCGACCTCAGCCGCCAGACATCCCATTTCCGCCTCACGGGTCTCCGCACGCGGCAAACATGCAGGTAGGTCTAGCACCCAAACCAGCTAAAAGGAAAAAAGTAATCCAAGGAAGACAAAACCCTGGAAGGGAACCTAAACGGAATCTCAGCAACCTACGAACTGAGCGGTTAATATAAAACAGTTAGTGGTGGAGGGTAACAAAACCACAAGACCGGGGTGTTAGTACATAACGTGGTAGCGATTAGGTAGAGAATACAACACGGGCAACTGGCCAGTGGAGAAAATAAATAAAAACGAAAAAGCGAGACACAAGACCAGCTCGGGAACGTGGGGTCGCGACTCCCCAACAGCTGGATGAACAGCTGTCCCTGCAACCCCCAAAATAAAAAAACAAGCAGTGGCGTGACATCAGATGGTGACCAGTCACAAGGTCAGCTCGGGCCGTGGGGTGCCGCTCCCCAAATAACTGGAAAACCAGTTATCCCCGTGCGGGGCATCTTCTCTTTGGATCACAGCATAAAATTGGACATTTTCTTTAAGATGCGTTATCCATTTTTTTCTGTTTTTTTGCGAGCCACTTATCAAACTGGGTTTGATAAAAGAAATAAAGCTAAAGTCTGAGAGCACAGCTAAAATAATAAAAACGCGATGGGAAATAATAAAGTAAATTAAATTATGGTGAAATAATTAATAAATTTCAATATTGTCTATCGCCTTTTTAATTCTGAATTTACACGGTTTTATTTCTAGTTCCGGAAATAACCCTTGGATAATTTAAAGAAAAAATAATTGTATTTAAGAGAGAAACGAAGATTTCCCTTTGAGGTATGAGATCAATTATATGATAACTAAATATGAAAAATTTACAGCCTGTTTAAAAGCAATTTTTTTCCTTATTAATATAACGATCCTACAGTTTTTCTATGAAATATGTTTAGGACAGGGAAGAAGAAAGAATGATGTTTATTTATTTTTTCCTCATGACAAGTTACAATCATTTGTATCGTTACTGAAAATTCCAGAAAAATGTGACCGGACATTAGGGTTGAAGCTCACTGTATCATTTTGTCCACTATAATTCTGCACCAAGAAAAGATAGTAAAGATTTATTTAAAAAATGTATGAAATATCTTACCGCAAGATGTGTGTGGTAAATGGTCAATATGTTTTGATGGATCAAGGAAAGACAACACAAAATTTCACGTCATGCATCTCACATATCCATTTAGAGCATAAGGTATAAAATCAGTATGTTGCTAAATTTTGTATTCTTATTCCGAAGGTATTTTTATTCCTGCTTAGAGCTACAGAAAGGTGCTTTATTGAATTTGAAAATGAACTGTGAAAAAATAATTACTTATTGTCAACCGTTTTAAAAGATGAGTCGAAACATTCGATGTTTCACTATGTACTTCCTTTAGTTCATTTCAATGCGATATAAATAATAAGCAAACATGACAAAGATTGGCTGGACCTCCAATTTCTTGAAAGGAAAACATCATTGAATTTCCATTTCTTTTTCCTGTGCTTCAAAAGGGAAGCCTGGCAGTCGATACTTTGCTGACACTGAAGATCTATTCCCGTAAAAAGAAATATTTAGACCAGAGGTCTGCTAACCTGTACGGCATACCATTGGTGATACATGGGAGCGTTCCAGGTTGTCGTGTTGAGCAAATATGAAGAACAAGACATCATCTTCAGTTACTTCGAGTTTATGGTGGCAGCGGCATCAATAGGTTAAAGGGCGCCAGTATCAGAAAACCATAGCATAACTACAAAGCATGTGGCAAAAAAAATAAGAAACATTGTAAATAGCTGACAAAAAACAACAAACTACCTAAAACGAAAAACAACGGAACATTGTATAGGAAAGACCTAGAAGACGTATAACAATTGTTTTCTTGAAAGCGAATCGGGGTTTCTCAGTTAATTGGTAGACTTTGTGAAGGAAAAAAAACCATAACGTTCATGAACGAAACGTCGCTACGCACATAAAAGATGCACAAGGGCCAGAAGAGCATTGCACGTCTCATATATAGGAACTGTGTCTTCACAATGCAGATGGCGGTGACAAGCTAATGCTAATACGGAAACGCTAACCAAATTCCATACAACGGTTTCGGCATAAGTCTGCGGCTCCAATAACTGTCCTGAACAATGCGGTTTAATCGCAAATTTTTGGCCACACATAGACTGTCACGTACGTTAAATATGGTAGCAAACAAGAAAACCTACGACATATCGTTATACAGGGTCTGAGATTGGACCCCAAAGAAGAAACTAATCTTGCAGCCGCATCTGCTTAACATTTTTTGGATCCAGAGCTATTTAAGCATTCTACAGAACTGGACAAAACGAACCAGCCTCGTGTGAACAAAGTGGTAAAGGTCCTAGGTTAGAAACTTAAGGAAGGTTACCATAATCTTCTGAACAGAAGCTGCAAAATGTAAACGAAATCCAGCTAGGATATACATAGATAAAAATTCAAAGCCGTCGACGCAGTGTATTTTTATCATGAAGCAAGCAAACCATACATACCATATTTTAAATATTCCTTTTAAAAACGTAGGATCCAAAAAACGTCTTTATTTACAATTTTAAAATTGTAGTGGATAAAAGCCCTGGAAAGCACTTTCGCGACCATTATGGCCGCAACATCCGGCCATTGACTGAAATCAGATTAGAACGGCAAAATGTTATATACTAACAGACAAGAGCAAAATTATTACATATTATGTAAATGAACACATAAATCATTGCCATTCACGACAAACTATTGTTAAAAGTTCGTTTGTAATCATTCGGTTTCTTTTTCCCGAAATTAATGTAAAATCACATTCCTCCAGGTAGAGGAAATGTGTACAGGCACGTCTTCATTACAGTATTTTGGTCCAAGTTTAATGATATATAGACTCTCAGTAAACCGCATAGAACGTTTATTAAAAGCAGTCGACAGTAAGCTCTCATTGTCGCAATCAGGTTTTAAATCTTTTTCAGTAACAATTTTGGACAATGTTGAAGCAGCAGATTCTCTACAGATGGCATATCTGTGTTCAGCCCTGCGAGTACCCAGGTTTCGATACGTCGAACCAACATAGCAAAGATTTATATTAGGACAAAGTCCTCTATAATACTGTTACACACGTAGTATATGAGTTTCGAAAAGACAAGTTGACTTCAATGATAATGGGATATTTATAGTTGAACTTAAGAATATTTCTTTATGTACGGTATATATACATTTAAATGTTGACACCTCACATAGGTTATATTTAGTGAGACATACAAACAGCAAGAAGCAAATGGAGCAACACATATTGCGCTCACCTTACTCCGGTTTCAGTCATTCTGGCTTGCAATCGATCATGCTTCTTGTCTAGTGTTGTACCACATCATTAAAGATATTCCACGTTCAAAGTTCAACACAAATACGAACATCAGCACAATTCCACAAGAAGGAGGTGATGAGTTAAAATAATTTTGAGACCATTGTCAAGACTAGGTTACGTTGACGCAGCCAGAATTTTAGCAGTTGAAACATTTCGCTGTTCTATGCCAAGCTATTATGAAGTATCAAAATTAAAAGATATAAAAGAATTTAAAACATTTTAAAAAGTCAACAAGACCCTTCTGGCTCGTCCGGACATGTTTCTGGCAATACTATGCCCATCTTCAGCGGTCTGGTATAATACACATCCGTATGTTTTTATTGTACTGATTACCTTTCTGTCACCAGTCGACTCATCGCTCATTGGTCCTGTATCCGTGCGTAGGTTTATCATGTGATTTACAACTTTTGCTATTGTTGCACCATCTGGAGTTCTTTCCTTTTTCAAACAAATTTAGTTTTTATATAAAATTTATTTTATATAAAAATTTAGTTTTTATATAAAAACTAAATTTGTTTAAAATGTCTCATCCAAAAACGATTAATAATGAAATTACAGGAAAGAATACCAGATGGTGCAACAATAGCAAAAGTTGTAAATCTCATGATTAACCTACGCTCGGACACAGGACCAATGAGCGATGAGTCGACTGGTGACAGGGAAGTAACCAGTACAATAAAAGCATACGGATGTCTATTACAACTGACCGCTGAAGATAGGCATAGTATTGCCAGAAACATTTCCGGACGAGCGAGAAGGGACTTGTTGACTTTTTAAAAAAATTTAAATTCTTTTACATCTCTTAATTTTGATACTTCATAATAGCTTCGCATAGAACAGCGAAATGTTTCAACTGCTAAAATTCTGGCTGCGTCAACGTAACCTAGTCTTGAAAATGGTCTCAAAATTATTTTAACTCATCACCCCCTTCTTGTGGAATTGTGCTGATGTTCGTATTTGTGTTGAACTTTGAACGTGGAATACCTTTAATGATGTGGTACAACACTAGACTAGAAGCATGATCGATTGCAAGCCAGAATGACTGAAACCGGAGTAAGGTGAGCGCAATATGTTGCTCCATTTGCTTCATTGCTGTTTTTATGTCTCACTAAATATAACCTATGTGAGGTTTCAACATTTAAATGTATATATAGCGTACATCCCCTTGTTTTCCCTATGGGGATAAAGATTAATGGAGATTATCTAACCCACCTTCGTTTTGCTGATGACGTAGTCATATTTGCAACTACCCCATCAGAGCTGCAGAGTATGATCCAGGAACTTGCTGACAAGAGTAAAGAAGTGGGATTAAAAATGAACTTTCAGAAGACAAAAGTGATGTTCAATGCTTTTACAAGAAATAAAGATTTATGGATTGATGGAGAAACGCTGGAGATAACAGACATGTACGTTTATCTTGGACAGCAGATATCAAGTGAGGGTCACATTGAGGAAGAAATTAATCGGCGTACAAAACTTGCCTGGAGAGCTTTTGGAAAAAACAGTATAATTTTCAAGAGCAATATGCCATTATGTCTTAAAAGGAAAGTGTTTGATCAATGCATCTTTCCAGTGCTTACGTATGGTGCAGAGACGTGGACCTTAACTAAAAGAGACATAGAAAGGCTGCAGACAACTCAAAGAAGCATGGAGAGGTGCAGGCTTGGTGTAACCAAGAGAGATAAGAAGAGGAACTCGTGGATCCGAAAAATGACAAGAGTGGAAGACATCATGATCAGAGTTAAATCCGTGAAATGGCAATGGGCTGGACATACTGCCAGAAGGACAGATCATCGATGAACCGCCGGAATTTTAGATTGGATTCCAAGGGACAGAAAAAGACCCAGAAGAAGACCACATGGGTGATGGGTGGATGAAATTCGAAAGTATGCAGGAGTGACATGGAGGAGACTGGCACAAGACAGACCGTTTTGGAGGAAACTTGGGGAGACCTTCGTCCAGCAGTGGATTGATAATGGGTAACGATGATGATGATGATGATACCGTACATAAAAAATATTCTTAAGTTCAGCTATAAATATCGCATTATCATTGAAGTCAACTTGTCTTTTCAAAACTCATATACTACGTGTGTAACAGTATTATAGAGGACTTTGTCTTAATATACATTGCCTATTCCAACGTAATTTAGTATTCAAATATATGCATGTATAGATTGAACTTCTACTAAAATAGCAAATATTTGTTTGTCGATTGTCAATTCTTGTGCAGTAAAGGAATGTTATAATCTACAAAACGGAAAGTAGTTTGAACAACGTCCCTATCGCATCTAATTCATTAAAATAGGTTTTGAGTTTTAACCCGGAACCCAATAGGGTAGTTTTTACATACATATATCTTTTAATAAAGAAACCACAGATTTCTGGTAATAGATGATCCCCACTTACTTAATTCTGGGTACGTTTCAAGTCAGTGTTGTGAAAGTTTTCTGTCCATATTGTTGAATAAGTCTTTTAACACAACCAGTTGGATATCCATGAACATCAGAAAGCTAAGTTAAATAATTATGGGACAGGATTTGACCAAAAAAGAAAGAAGGCATCAAAGTATCTGAGATATAAAGATAGTTGAACGGAATAAGATTTAAGGTAATTATTTTCCAGTTCCTGAAGCAAGATTTCAACAAGAACTGGGGACAAAGGGAAACTCATCGGTGCCCTCATTTTGTTTAAAAATACTCTGTTGTAATCGGAAGAAACACCGGTCTCCAATAAGTTGTAAAGCTTGTAGAATAACATCTATTATAGCAGAAGTATAAGCATTTTGGGTGTGCAAGATCATTTCAAAAAGAGTGTGAACACAGGAGCAAAATACATTGGGGAATAGATTCACAACATCTGATGAGGCAAGAATAAACTGAGTTTTCGGGAAATGAAATGACTTAATTTTTGAAATTGCTTCAGATGTACTACGATCAGAGTAATTTGAGTTAGCTATAAGATGTTTCAAAAAGGCTGCTAATGATTTTTTTAAGTTTCTAGTTGGGTTAAACGTAACCTGAAATTAGGAGTAGAACTGGGTTACCGAGATTATGGGTTTTGACTTTGCAAAATGCCTCCGGAACTCTAGATCAATGGGAGGGGGAGGATATATTACGGAAGATACAAATTGGTATAAAGCTAAAATTACGTAGTTTTGATAGTTTTGTAATTGTATATGCTGTTGGATCCATATCAATGAGGGAATGGGGAATATCTTGAATGATAGCGAACATTTCAGCAACATATTCAGAAAGATCTAGGACTGCAGCCTGTTTCTTTTTATCGGCAGTAAGGATTGCTATTTCGGGATATGTAGCAGTAGAAAGCAGTTTGGACCTAGAGTATTTTAGGGCAAGATCAAAAGGTTTTCGCTTCTTTTGTAAAATAATACTAATTTTGTGCCTATTGAATTCCTGAACACCATGGAGGAGGCACTTAATAATCTTTTCAGCTAGCGGAACTATTTTCAAAGGTTTTGGGTTAAGGTTAGAAAAGCTGAATTTAAATTTCAAATTTAGAACTTCGGATTAGGAAATCGTGAAGACCCTAGAGCTTAATTTCAAAATGGACGACTGCCCTGGTTGCCCTTTAGCCTGATCATTCAAGAAACTAGGGTTATTTAGATTTTTTCGGAAACAAGTGATATCACCTTCTGGATATGCCCATTTTGTATAGCCTGAAAAGCCTTATCGATAATGGAGTTCACTATGACCAAGAATAATCAAAGTACAGAGAGTGGGCAAGATTTGCAAAATTTGAATATGTCAGGTACGTTTTACTGTTGAAGAAATCGAGGAAACTAAGTTTACGCCTAATTTCAGCACCGAGTCTCTCATTTTCAGTAAAAGCCAGAACCACAGCATCACGACGTGAAATTCAGGTTGTTTTGATACGAAGAAACTTAGAAATAACCAGCAAAGTACGACAGTTAATTAAGAATGATAGGTGCTTACCTTCCATCATAAGCTTTCTCCAACTTAAGACGATATCCTTTGCAGCTCCTTTCATTAAAGTCGATTGGATGACAATGATTACATTCAAGATTATAATTAATCTCATCGGCAGAAATGATATATCTAAGATTAAAGGTATTTCGTGCTGAGATGCAGATAAAATTAATCAAAAGCCGTCGAAGCACGGTAAATTTCTTATTAAGCTGCCAAAGCACACATACCACATTTTAAATATTCGTTCTACAAACGTAGATCTAAAAAACATTTTTTTTACAATATGGTAGATAAAAGCTCTGGCGAGCACTTTCCCCAGCGATTACCCAGGTTACGATAGGTCGAGCCTACATGGCAAAGGTTTGTCGACAGCCCATTCTTGTTCAATAAAGGAATGTTATATACTGCAAAACAGGAAGTAGTTGGAACAACTTCCGTATCACGTCTAATGAATGAAAATAGGTTTTGGGTTTTAACCCCGTAACCAAAAGAGTAGTTTTTAAATTAATGTTTTAATAAAGAGACCACAGATTTCTGGCAGTCCATGATCCCCACGTACTGAATTCTGGGTACATTTCTAGTCACTGTTCTGAACGTTTTCTGTTGATATTTTTGAACAAGCCTTTGAACACAACCGGCGGGATAACTATGAACATCAGAAATCTAAATAATTTTTCGAATTTCTCGGTTTCGGCTATTACAGGCTGATGAGTGAGTATAATCTCTATGTACAAGGAATCTAAGAGCTGAAAGTTTACAGGGGGTAGAGATGAATGAATTGAAAGAAAAAATAACTGGCGCCGAAGTTGGTTTTCGATAAACTGAAAAGTCGACATGTGAGTGCCCATACGTGTGGGAAACCAAAATTTCAAGATAAGAAAGTGATCCAGATTCCTCAATCTCAACGATAAACCATATACCGGGGAAGATTTATTCCTAAGTTAGAATACATATCCACTGGTGGATTTTCAGTCTTTGACATCACCTGCCCAATCTGCTTCGGCGTATCCCTTAAAGACTGGTTGGTTTTTTGCAATGAGATGAACTCCTATGCCGATCGTAGTTTTCAGATAATTTATTATTTTCTGTATGGTTTTCCAATTTTGGGATGATGGATTTTCCACTTTTCACCCAAAAATGCCAACTGCAGTTGCTCTATTTTGTCTTGTGACTGTGGAAATTTACAGCATAGCTGCTACTACTTCGCGGTATACGGAATTATCCGCGAGTGTTTCTTCTTCTACGAGATTTGGTTTTCTAAAGTCTGTAGACATCGGTTATAACTTTTCTTCAGTGGCTCTTCATCATATTTGTTGATGACAACCTTTATTTTTGGGCTTTAATGAAGTTTGTAACTTCCATCATTTTCTCTTTCCACCTGCATGCACAAATAATTGGTCACCTTCCCAAGGTCTTTTATTTCAAACATGGTTTCAAACATTTTTCGGAATTTGTTGATACTTTCCATGAGATCAGATGCAATTAAAATGTCCACATGCACGATTACATATGTGAAGGAATCCTCTTTCTTGCGTGTGAAACAGCATGGGTCTGTTTATCCTTGTACGTAACCTGTTTTAAATAAGAAATTTGCAATGGTTTGATTCCATACCCTGGCGGATTGTTTGATTCCATATATTGATTTATTAAGTTTACATACTTTCGTTTCTTTGCCTTTTTCTATGTGTTCTGCTTGTTGAGACATTTCTTATAAATTGTCGTACAAATATGCTGTTTTTATATCAAAGTGATGCACATGCATCTTTTTCTATGCTGCTATTGTAAGTAAGGTGCATATTGTAGTGTGTATTGCGACGGGATCAAATGTTTGGTCATAAACTTCACCAAGCCTTTGATTAATACCCTTTGCCACCAGTCGTGCTTTGTATCTATTTATGTCCCAATTAGCATGGTATTTTATTTTAAATGTCCATTTGCAACCGATGGCTTTCTTTTCTTTAGGCATATCAGTAGTTCCCAGGTTTTATTCTTCTTTTGAAATTTAATTTCTTCATTTGTAGCTTCCAGCCATTTTTGTCTTTCTTCTTCGGGCAAGTTCTGTATTTCGTGCCAATATGTAGGTTCAGGCTTACGTTTCACTTTGGCAATGCATGGTAACCTGTCTGGCGGTTTTCCTTTGGTAGTTCTGCCTGATCTCCTGGGTTGTGTACTTTTGCTTTCACTTGTTGATTCATTTTATTCTAAGAAGGTTTTTTCATTTTCAAAAACAATATCTTGCGTGTTTTCTACTGACTTTAATATTGGCCTACAATTTTCCCGTGCACTGGGACTTTCATCAAATTTTTCACTACGGCTTATTATCACTCTGTTTGTTCCTGGTATTAAGATACGCTATCCTTCGGTTCGTTCACTGTATCCAACACAATCTTCCTTCTCGAGTACGATTGTCGAATTTCTTTCGGATTTGCTTTGGCTCATAAGCATATGTTTTGCAGCCAAACACTTTTATATGTCCTGTGTAAGGCTTGTAGCCCTTCCATAGCTCGAATGGTGTTTTCCCTGTAGATCTGGTTGGTAACATATTTTGCAGGTGCGTTGCAGTGATGAGGGCTTCTCCCCAAAACTTGTTTTCTATTTTTGAATACAGAAGCATTGTCTTTTCCATTTTAACGAAATACCAGTTTTTCCTTTCCGTCACGCTATTTTACTGTGGCGAATATGTTACGCTCGTTTGGTGTTTAATTTCATTCTCGGCAAGATAGCTTTCGAATTCTGAACCAACAAGGCAGATTTTGAATTCTGACTCCGTTGTCATTTCTCATTGTACCAGGTTTGGTTATGAACTTTACTTGTGATTGAAATATATTTATTCTATTTCTCTGTAGCTTCATTTTTGTTGCTCATTAGATAAATACATGTAAACCTGCTGAAGTCATCAATGAAAGTTATGAAGTATCTTTTCCCTCCAGGAGTCATAGATTTCATAGGACCATATATGTCCTTATGAATTATCTCTAGTGACTTTCGCACTTTATATACACTCTCCTTGGGATATGGTTTTTGCGTTAGCTTGCCCTTTATGCAGCCTTCTCAATTCACATTTCTTTTGCAATCAGACCTTTTTAATCCTTTTACTATTTCCTTTCTGTGCACCTGGCGGATGATGTTGGGATCTCTGTGTCCCAAACAACTATGCCACAAGTTTATGCAATTTTGTTTTTCCCAGTGTTCACCAAAATTGTCTTTTTTCAGTTTTTCCCACTGTACTCAGCTTATAGAGATTTGGGTTATCAACAGTGCCTATGGCTGCAGTGATTTTACCGCGCTTTATTATGCATTGATCTCCACTGAAAGTAACAGTATTACGCTTTACAGCAATTTTTATCACTTATAGGAGGCTAGTTTCTTACTCTGGGACGTAAAGTAGTTCTCCTACGTTTATATTGTTTACTTCCCCTTTACCATTTACGCAGTGCAAGTATCCAATTCTCTTTCCGGCGGATTGCATTTTTGCTCCGTTTGCGGTTGTAATATCCTCCTTAGCCTCTGGATTAATTTGCATGAAAAAACTTTCATTATTGGTCATATACCTAATTGCGCATGAATCTATTGACCATTTGGTATTTTATACCTTGCTAGCGTTGTTTTAAATATGAACTCTTCTGTTTCATATTTGAATTTTAGTTCATCATTCTTGTTTGATTCAAATTTATTCCTGGCAGTTTTCGCCTGACTTCTTGCCTGTGTGTTTGCGTTCTTCTGTTTATTCCTATTCCCTTTTTCTTTTCCACAATGCCAGCCTTCATTTTTAGTGTGACCTTTCTTATTGCAATATGTGCAATGTTTTGCTTCTTTTGCATTTCTGTTAGATTTTTGGCACTTGTTTGAAATGCTGTTGTGAAATCGGTGCTAGTTTCTGCTCTCTCTTTTTGACTATCATATTCGCCGATCAGTTTAGTTTTAACATATTGTAATGTTAGTTCCTCCTCATGTTTTGCTTCAAGAGCTGTTACAAGTGTGTCACATGTGGGTGGCAGACCACACAACATGATAGCTAAGCAAAAAGAGCTTACTGCTCAAGTTACTTCTTTCATGAATTATTTGCAAAGCTAACCACATATTTCGTGCAGTCGTTTCATTTATGACATTTATTATTTGATCATCAGTCAAAAGTAGACTTATAGTTGACTTTGCGTGTGCGTTTTCCTTAATCCAGTCCTTAGGTCTAACTGTAGGTTCCTCTTGGGAAACGACATTCCAAATATTCTCTTAATGTGAAACATATGGATTTTAAATTTCCAAACTGTATAATTTTCATTATTCAGTTTTACGATGGAGAAATTTGTCGCATTTACTGGACTAGAAAACGCCATTTTATTTTATTGTTTAAGAACAAGAGTTTTACTTCTTCATAAACTACACGAGCAATATGGCTAATGCAATGAACGGCTTAACCTTTTTACTTTCGGTTTCAGAAACCCTTTGTTAGTGTTTATCGTTATCGCATTGCATTTAACGTTTCATTCCGAGTTCTTTTTCGTCTCATCCATAGAACAGTTCAGTCTCATAATCAAAATTATTGGATGTTTGATAAGTATATGTGATATGAAAAATAGAATATTTATTTATCTACACTTTAACGTTGAAGCCTTTCGGAAGCAAGTAGAGCTCCGCTCTAATGGCAGACTTATGAATTCGGAAAAGAAGAACTAATGCATGCATGAACGATACTCATCTTAAATAACTGCATCCTGAGTTGGAGAAAAGTACGAAAAATTTCATAAAAATAATGTAATGAAATCTCGATGCACAGAACTAACGGGATCACTTATATCTTGCAAACATGGCAGCTGATGATGAACAACAACACAAACACAATGTCATCATGCGTTCTGTCTTAACTTAGCGTGCATGAGTTCACGCGATGGACCACGCGCTCGTTGCAACGAGAATTTCAAAGCAATTCCTTCTCCTCTTCTATTGGGTGGACTTTAACCATTCGACTACTGAGAAGCGCGTCATACCTTTCCTCCTATTTCCAACAATCTGCGCCGCCGCAACGGTCAGCAAGTTCATGAAGTTGTGGAGTTGTGCCACTGTTGAACTCTATTCCCCGCATCTCCCGCTGTACTATTCCCATTTGTTTGTGATATGGTAGGGTATATGTGGAAAAAGGAAAATGTGCCTGTGTTGTCATTCGAGACGATGAGAGATGATGATTAGAGATGATGAAGGCTCTAGAAATCACAAGAACAATCCAAGTTATCACAAAAGAGTACTGTTGAAAACTAGTGCAAAATGGTGCCTTGCAAAATAGCGTTGTTTTCAGGATCAACGCCCCGGATTATCACTTTATAGTATATATATCTCTATATAACTGATGTATTGTATAACGTAGCACTTTAGCACCTAGTTCCGCCTGGCTTGAATCCGCCCTGTAAAAAGAAGTGTGAAGTTCATGAACGATTCTTTTGAATGAAAGAATCAGCAAACTGAGACATTGGTAAATGCATATGTTCTGAAATGGGTGGTTTTTGGTGTTTTCTTCAGACGTTCCGAAGATTCCCAAATGATTCGACAAGTGAATTTGTCTCATCGTTTGGACAATTATTCTGTCAGAAGCTTCGTGCTTCAAACATTATTGAAATATGTGCACTGTACTCTTAGGATGTAGTTCCATACTGTCATACTCCTATTGACATCGCCATGGTCTGAACAGCAATTGGCTATCATTCAAATGCAAATCTACATAGAGGAATTGAAAAATTCATTTGGAAAGCACCATTCTGGAATTCTTATTGTGATGAAAAGTGTTCTTTATTCAGAACACTATTTAAATTGTTCATTGGCATCATCAGACGATTCTCCGTTGGCAGGTCATAAAATCACTTTAATTAATTTATTAGATAGACCAGTCACAATACATGACGAAATAAAACTTTTTCTTTTAAATACATATTTTTGTGTTGGAATGCAATTACCTTTTCTGAAGATCCTTTCAATCTCCAAAAAGTAATGTAAAAACAGCGACACACACCTCACTTGTTGTAGTCTTTCTGGTCGGCCGATAGATTGCAGGAGGTCAGGAATCAGTGTGCGTACTGTAGAATCTATGTAAAGCGGTAATTGATTTCATCCAAGTGCGGGCTCCTTTGGAGAACTGCCAGTGGTGTGGGATCGATCGTATGGGAAAGTAGATCGCACACCGCATGCATCATAAATTGCAGTTAATCTAGTGCAATAACGAAAACGCACGTAATCTGTTATCAACTTACTTGCACTACGTGTACAGTGAACTCTGATGCATTCTGTTCGGTCGGCACTTGTATTTTCAAATGCCTTTCTTCATTTATTATGTATTTCATAATTCAGATAACATACATAAGTCTTAGTAGATACTCTGATATCATGAACCATTTTCTAATTGCAAAAAAAAAAAATATGTGAGAAATAACTTCGGGTTTAGCAATGGAATACGCACATGTTCATACAAAAGCATGCTATTACTAAACGATTATGTCGAAGTAAATATTTTTATTCTGAAAAGTTTTAAACTTTTATTTGAAAGCTTTTCCATGTGATCCATTTTCAATAAGTCCAGAATAGCCAGAACATGGAATTCTCTTTTAATAACTTTCAGAAGAAGGACTTTAAATATAATTTGCCTAAGAAGAAGAGATGATCTTCTATTTCTGAGTCGAACAGAAGACCCATTCAGATAGTTAGAATCGCTATATTCCTTTGGCTTAAAGACTGAGAAATATATGTAAAATTTGATAATCTCCTCTAAGCTGCCATAATGTCTTTTACCAGAAATACAATCCACCAGATCCATAAACATACAAGGAAGATTAATACAGTTTTAACGAGAATTCCCGTTTACTGAAGAAGGGTGTATTTCAGAAGATAAAATCGGTTGTGGTATTTGTTTGTAAATCTGAAGCAGTGCTAAATCAAAACACCTTTTTTAAGAGATGTCATTATTGAAACCGACGCGATGAAGTTGAATGTTGTTTTAAATATAACAGCGTAGAAAACAATTTCCCATAAACTGAAATGTTTTTTATTTGTGTTCTCACAGGGGGTGAAATACGCATTTTCGATATAGACTACAACGAGTGTAAGTTATCCAAATGATTTCAGATGAGATCTTATCGTACAGATCCTTAAGAGAACAAATGCTATAACACGCTTCTCACATGGTCTTCTGTCAGAGAGATATGACTGTCGAAGTTTCTCAACGTTCTGCGTCAAAATGAGTTAAATTGAAAAGCTGCTGTTCAAATGATTTCATTTTTTGCAGTAATTAAACATTCACTTGTTAAGGATGCGGACTTCAAAATCAAGCGAAATAAGTAAAGGCAATTTTTCTTTACCTGCTTGTTTTACTCCCTTCCTAAGTGAAGGCATGTAAGCACGTGGAAAACAGATAACACACTGTTGCACATTCCTCATAGTAGGAAAATAAAGTTAACCTTTTAAATACAAAGGAATGAGAAAGAAACTGTTATGTTACTAAATTTTTATCAAGCTAAAACTGGTAAAATTGAACAAAGTCATTTTTACTTATCCTAGTTTTCCTAAAATCCTTGTCCATTTTCATTTGTGTGTTATAAATATCAATCAAATTGTTTTCAGAGCAAAATATGAATTTTTAAAAAACCCATTTAAAATATTGCCATCGTGTGTGTCTACTTAGAAGACACTGATTCGCATCATTGATTTAATGAGTGTCTTTAATATCAAGGTTCGCCTCAACTAAATCATAGTCCGAAAAAATGGGAAGGGAATTCCCGAACAGCTTGTAAGCCGCGGTACATCAGGTAGGTTTTCTGTTAGGAAAGGCAGTTTGTGTGTTTGGAGAAGTAATATACATTGTCCGTTGGCGAATGCGAAGGGTGTGATGGAAAGCACGTCTCCTCAGACACAATGGGTGGTATTATGCAAAAGCAGAGACAAATAGATTATCGGTTCATCGGTGGTTGGTTGTGTATTTTAATTATAAGTTCCAAAGTGAGACGAGGCAATTGATATATTGTGGCTAGAACTGTATGCTGACGTTGAATGTTTTGAAAAGTTCGATTCCCATCAGATTTATCTAAACTTCTGAATATTCGCCGTTTGTTTGATTGTCACGTTTTATAAAGCAAACGGGGTAATAGACCTCCTATACGATGAAGGCCGTGTGTTCCTTTCTTATTCATTCTTCTCTTCCATTGGGTGACAGGGAATATATTGAAGACCTCAGAGACCTGATTCTTTTCTTCCATTCAGACAGGGAATATATTGAAGACCTCGGAGACCTGTGGATACCAGTAATTAGGTCACAGACGTTCGCAAAACTAAATTGGAACGATATATTTTGAAAAAACCCCAAATCACCATAGACACAGTAACAGCTGAACGATTGAACCTGCCTTTGAGGAGTTCCCTTTGGGAATTTTGTTGAAATTCAATGAAACTGAATGTTAGTATGAATATTCAAAATAAAACTTTCGGCTAGTGTTTCTCTTCACGATTGATGAGCAAAAATGATGTCGTTATTATCCAATAATTAAAAGAGCCCATTTTTGCGATTTAAATCATTAGAATGGATTTTGTCGTAACAATCAATTCTAATAACTAAAAACACAACAACGGTTAGTTTAATTATTAGGATTTCTATAAAACGCAAAGATCTCGAGTTTCTATAACTTTTCATATAGTCCGTATGTAAAGTAATGAAACCTGACCAAAAATGGCTGATTGAAATATAAACTTTTTTTTGCCGGAAATTATACAAACACGTTATGTGTGATTGCCAGAAAAAATTACTTATTATTTGTTTTTCTCGACTATATGTAATGCAAAACGTCTCAAAATGGGTTGCTCCAAAGAACAGCTACGTGGATACAGATAAAAAAGAACGACACACTGAGAGCGTCGCTACACCTGTTTTAAAATTTTAACATTTGTAAAATATCAAATATACTTTAATAATTTTCAGAATTTACTGCCAGAAGCATTAGCAATGGACTAATGCATAGGAGTTGCATATTGTACGTAGAAAATAAAAGGTTCTTTCTTATTGGGCGTGCATATATCAATGACGTGAGTGAATGTTTTCAAACAAGTGGTACTCTCTAAACGCCTTTAATAAATAGCAGTAAATTCTATTTAATTGGGCCAGCGGTTAATCAGAGCAGCCGTTTATTTGAAACAATACTTTGACATTCAAAATTAGCTCTTTGCAATAATGCTTCATATAATTGTGGCAGCCGTTTAAATGGGCCAAAATGTTGTAGCCCAAGAGGGTCCCAATTCAACAGAATCTAACTTAATTGCAATTATAGTCATTTCACTGAATTTAAATAAGTATTCATAGGTGAACACAATTGTGATTTGTGAAAAAACCTTTTTCAAAATGAACGAATTGTAATAAAATACCACTAGAGATTTCTAAAATGTATTTTCCCCTTTCTTTTCCGTAACGTCCACTAAACGAATTAAAAATTTTCCGAGTGCTCGCTTTTCTAAGTAGTTATCAAACTTGATTGGCTGAGAACTACAAGTTAGAAAAGATTTTCAGTTGAATATTACCATAAAAACTTTACTTCTTCATAGTTTGTTTTATGGATTTGTCAATTTTTTTTTCTTTAGACATATAATAGAGGGTCAGCTGGGTAGTCATTTTGGGTAATTCGCTCCAAGAGTTTTACTACTTCCTTAGGATGTGTTACTTTCCTCTCTAATTCGCACTTATGGGAGCTGGTAAGATTTGTAACAAGTGCTTTATACTCAGGTTAGCTGCACAGGTTATAAAAGACATACCTAGCCGTATGGTTGGGCAGTGACCGTCCTAAATTAAAAAAAAGCTTATAATTACAACGATAGGGCTCACCCCAATGTCACAAGGCGAATTCTTTTCTTACTTTCAGCTATTTTTATAGGCCATCCTCTTTGAGATTTTTTCTGAAAAGTAAATGGGCCGAAAACTTATCTTAGAAGAGAGGAATTCAACTTACGAATAATGGAGCAAAATAATAAATGAGTTCTTCTCAGTATCTACCGTTATTCATTTACATAAAATGAACGAAGCAAGCTAAAAATTCTAGTAAAAAAATTTTGGCTATGGTGTCGTAGTTATCGTGAAATATTTTATAAAACTTACCTCAGAAAAAATGTGTATCAATATACACATGTAAGCAAAATGTATTTGCTCAATTATTGATTCCAGTATGCTTTTTACCCGTTCCTCCCTCAAAAGAAATCCGTGATACACTTTCTTTAGAGAAAAGGAGATGCGCTAAATGTTCTTTTAGTATCCATAGCGTTGCTCGAAAATATTTTTTAGTTTTCTTCTCTTTCAGTTATAAAATTGGAAATTGAGAATTTAAAAAAAAGACAAAAAAAAACAAGATGTCCACCATAGAATATTATACAGGGACTTTATAATTATGTCCAGAAAGGCTCTTTACAGATTTGCACATTTTTTACGGACACCCTGTACTATGTAATTTCATGGTATTTGGTGTATGATATACTGTAAATATTAAAAGTTTTAATTGACATTATTATTTTGTTATGGGTGCCTCACTGACGTAGCAGTTGCTGTTATTTGAAAATGTGGTCCCCACAAAATAGAGCGTAGTGCGTCGCTTGGTTCATCGAAACAAAGTCTGATACCCAAACGCAACAACATTTCCTGACTAAGTATGGGAAAACCACACCATCTTGTCCTAGTATCCGCCAATGCCACAAGAAATTTATGGAAACTGGGACCGTGTTCGATCAATATCGTAATGGTAGCCCACGATCATCGAATGAAGACATCGAACGTGTTCGTGATTCATTTTCATGAAGCCCGAAGAAGTCCATTCGTTTCGCGATCAGAGAACTACAAATGGCCCGGTCCACGGAACCCAGGATGACACATAGACATCTACGCTTATATGCATACAAAGTGCAACTGTTACAAGCACTTGACGCGAACGGTAGACCACGACGAAAAGTATTCGCGGTAACGATGCTGGACAGACTGAGTGAAATTCCCGAGTTTCTCACACATGCTTGTGTTACGGATGAGTACATTTTTCATACCTCTGGGCTGTTAAACACGCACAATATCAGGATTTGGGGGTCTAAAAATTATCATGCGTTTATCAATCTTGCGAGAGACAGTTCTAAAGTGAACGCATGGTTACGGTTTATGCATAACCGAGTCGTTAGACCATTTTTCTTCAGCGAGGAAACAGTGACGGAAGATGTTTTTCTGTATGTTTTACGAGAGTGTGTTGCGCCAAATTTGTAGGACTTAGATTCCAACAGGACAGTGCACCACAACATTATGTACGCCACGTTCGAGGCTTTTTGAACACAACATTCCTGGGAGGTGGACTGGATGCGATGTTCCGATTGCATGGACATCTCGTTCTCTCTGGACTTTTTGTATAGGGAAATGTGAAGGATATCGTGTATCGAACAAAGGTGCAGGATATCGATGACTGGAAATCGAGGATCAACAATGCCATTTCAACCATTACTGAGTACATGGTGCAGCGCACATGGTTGGAACTGGAGTTTCGGCAATATGTGGAAAGAACAAAAAATGGTGCGAATATTGAGTTTTTGTAATGAGGTAGAAAAACCTTTTGTCTTTGCTATTATTTATGTGCTCAACCACATCTGTGTATCCCATACATTGTATCCGTAATAAATGTGCAAAGTTGTAAAGAGACTTGCTGGTACCAAAGTGCTTTTCTTTTCTGGGTTTCAAAACCACCTAGAGTAACTCGATAGATTGCTTCTGGTAGTCATGTGATCCATGAGAGCGTCACAACATCCATGCCGATCCAGGATTGGAAGCCAGGAACATTTCTGACGAATATTTGGACAACCCGACTTAGAAAACTGCTCGATCGGTGCTAGAGACAGGATATGTACGGAAGAAAAATATAATTTCTTTCAAATATTTGCTATCGGGAAAATTTTGTTACAAGAAATGTAAGTTAAAACTGAGCTTCGATGCACATATAAAATGCATGAAAAAATATGAACAATTATCTGGAGTCAAATGTTAAATAGATTTTAATTAATGGAACATCCGGAAAAAATGAATTATTTTGATATAGTATAAGAATTATGGAAAAAAGCCTACTATTCTAAGATAGCAAAGCGCAGGAAGATCAAGATCACAGATATATGACATCATCTGATCCTTGTTCTGACTGAAAAATCCATCACATAGTGTCACTTTAATCAGGTAAACCAGTATCAATAAAAGTAAAATCCATTGTATAATGTCATTTCAATCAGTAAATTGATATCAATTATATATCATCGGTGAACATGATTGCATACGACTGCGTTTCAAATACACCGTAGAGCTAAAACATTATGACTTATGCAAATCGAGGAAAATGCATGTAAATGAGCTCGTGTGTAATGGAAATTAAGAAATATAAATAGCACATCCACTTAACTCTGTTCATCAGTGTAATTCTTGTTCTTAAGAAGGGAAAAGCAGCGGTCATACGCTAGTTTGATTAAGCCGAAAGGAAATGGGTCAGATCATTTCTGAGACAAAAAGTCTTCTTGGGTACTCCTGGAGTCAGCCGTATGAAGTACCCTCAAAAAGTGGTCCGAGAAGGGTTAAACCACGAACAGCCCGCAAGCTGTGGTCCCTTCACGGATCATCGATTCTGGAGGTGAACGAAGGCTAATCAAGAACGGTATGACCCAACAGAAGACAGTAGAGATACTGTGGCGCAACTCTGCTCTAATTTGAATGCTGGAGAAGGGAGCAATGCGCCACAATACAGAGTACATCGAACCCTGCTGGAAAGACGGCAGTGTAGCCATATACCACTCCTAGTGCGCTCTTTAACAGCTGCGCATGGACGAAATTTCCTTCAATGAGCACACGAGCATTAAAAATTGGTCAGCAAATGGAAAAACGTTGTTTATTCCTGTGCATCTCCTTTTCTGTTGAACCGTGTGGAAGGCCATGTATGTGTGCGATATTTACCTAGAGAAGTGTTTGCACCGAGGCACATCGTGGGACGAAAGCAAGCGTGTGGTGGTAGTGTATAGTGTACTGCTTTCGGCAATGTTCTGCTGAGGAAGCCTGAATCCAGCATTTCATTTAGAAAACACTGACATCTATCACATAAGTAATATCATTGTATAATAAGCATATCCTTTAACGGCAAGGAATATACCTCACTAGACCACATTCTTTCAGCAGCATAATGCGCTACGTCACATTTCCCGGATTGGTCAAAAATGGTTCACGCAACATAACAAATACTTCGGGGTATTGCTCTGCCTTCCAAATTTCTGAGAAAACAATCCACTCTGGCATCCGTGAATTCTGCGGGGAAGGCAAATCCAACCTGCACCGCATGAACCACGTAATTCGCAAGAGTTTTGAGAAATGCTGTTAACGTTATACCAGAAACGACAATACAACTTCATAAACTTGGGTGGCAAACGTCTCACAGGATAAAAGCTGTTTCACCTGCATGTGGAATGCTAGCATCATGTTAGACAGGTGGTCACAGTGTTTTGAATTTTCAGTGAATTTCTTTGCACCTAGAGATCGCCATTGTTTGCATACACAACATCATCTACGAACAGAAAGAACGTTTTCAGGGTAATTTAATTTCTTTGGTGGGAATGAACTAAATATTATTTTATTCAGAAAAATCTTCCAAGTCCAACTCAAAACTCATATGGAAAAACTAATAGCATGCTTATCATAACGCCGCTCCAAGATAAAATGGAAGTTGGATATATTCTTCAGAGTCTGGACCTAAACGAAAAGCATTTATCAAAACTCTAACAAAATTTCGACTTTAGTAAAAGCTTTGAAAAATTTTCTGCCTGTTTAGACAGCACACAAATTCGTAACTGCATTTTCGTATGAGTTCTATGCATCGATGAGGCGTTGCATCCTCACCTACCTAATAAGCTGTAGGACCCGATTCGCGTGCAAAACAGCTGATCCGTGGCGAGGTATCGATTTGATGAGGTGGCGATAGCTATCTTGCAGAATCTGGTATCATAATGTCAAGAACAGATCCTCCTATTACCGTACATTTCTGGGTGGTTGTGACTAAGAGTGAACTCTCCTTTCCAACTCGAACTACAAATGTTCGACTGGCCTCATGCCAGGTGAATTTGAAGGCCATGTCATTAACATAAAGTCACCAGCATGTTCCTCGAACCACACCTTGACGATCCTGGCAGTGTGGCATGGTGGATTTTCCTGTTCGTAAACCAGCAGGGAACACAGTTACCATGAATACGCGAACATAGTCCGCAACGATGTTCAGATACCTGGCAGCTGTCAGGGTTTGCGGTAGGGGATGATGCAGCCTAACGTGTGCCAAGTGACCATCACCGAAGGCATAACACCGCCACCGCCGGCCTGTTTCATTTCAACAGTGCATCCAGGTGCCATCGACTCCTTTGGTAATCAGAGTATCCACGCTCAGCCGTCTACGGGATGCACATGGAATCTTGATTCGTCACACCAAGTTATCCTCTTCCGATCATTTTCGGTCTAATTTAGATGATCTTGGGCCCATTCCATGCGTCGTAGGCAATGACGTGAAGTGAGCATGGGGATCCGACTGGGTTTTCGGCTACGCAGGCTGATGCGTACAAGGCTGCGATTAACTGCGTGTTGTGAAACATTGCCCTGATCACCACTGTTGTAACTCCGGGCGATTTGTCTCACTGTGGGCATGCCGTCGCTGTGAACTATGGGCGACAGTCTCCGTTCCCCTCTGGCATCAGTGAGTTGCGGATGACACAATGTTTGACAATGGCTCGTTGTTCAGCCACCTGTGCACAACTTGTGACACGTACTCACAAGAGGGACACGTGAACAATCTACAAGGAGCGCTGTTTCCGCGGTTGTAGTTCCGGGCGCTGTGCCGTTACAATTTGTTCTTTATCAAACTCCGATAAATCCTCAGCGTTTACCATTCTGATTCCGAACATTACACCGACAAAAAGCTGGTGCTCGGGTTCTATATATACTGCACTCTGACCTGCGCCACCGTTCGGTCTCAAGGCGCCCTCATTTCTCTTGCCTGGGGATGGTCACAGTGTGAAGGCTCATGGGTGTAATGTATTGGACTTTAAAACCTAGAAGAAGGTTTTCAACAATTTGCTCTAGTTTTGTAACATTTTTGAACGGATTGTTTTGAACCCACCAGTTCCGAATTTAGGAGATAGTGAATATCGTACTTTGTATAGTGGCTTCCAAAATATAACTATGTGGACAAAAGTCATTGGACATCCCTCGAAGGTGCAAGAATGTCCTCCTGCAGAGGATACGTGCGATGAGGTGTATAAATGCCAACGGGAGTACTCTCATATCGATTTCTGATAAAATTCCCAGTAGCAGTGAGTTCTCCGAGTAGTTTGTTGTTGTTGATTGACGTTTAACGACCACAGTGAGAATAAGGCTACAGGAAGTCGCCCGTGCTTATCATAAGACCACTGGTTCCAAGGAAAGAAGACAGCAGTGATGTGAGACAAAAAACATTCATGTTTCACTTGTTGTGGCGGAAATCTCAGCCACGTTATGTAAGGTGATTATAATAGCTAGCCAAAAGCAAACCTGAAGGAAAATTTTGAATTTAGACTAAAATTTCACTTCGGGAGATGGGTAGAGGCATTTCGGAACCCAAAGTGTTTTTATGGTGGCTATATTCTTGTTACCTTGAATTGACAATTGTGTGTGAGGTTTTCACTTGTAGGTGAGCTTGTGTGTACACAGATACAATTTTGTTTTCACCACTTGTACTATTTCTATATGTTATAACATCACACTGTATTCATGTTACACGTGTATAAATGTGTCAACACTGGAAAAATCAGTAATTTTGGAACTCGTGTATATAAGCATCAAAAAGGACTGGTCGTGTAATCATCACTTCATTTTACTAAATAGACATTGGTATATATTGTGTCACAACCCAGATTCTTGTCCTAGGCCAACGTCAAAGCGTTGGTTGATGAGTGCGATGGCTCAGAAACTATGAGACACACCTAAAAATCGAATGCCAACTTATACCAAAATTTGGTTTTTGAAAGGCTAATGCCTGTATTTATTTTTACAACAATAACAACATGCACAAATAGGAAAGATATTAATATTGCTATGAGAGATTTAATACATTTACAATTTAGCACTTCGCTAAGGCTTCACTGGCCCACTCATTTGTGAAGTCAGTAATTCAAATGATCGATCTTATATCATCATGGCAGAGTCCCCGAGAATAATGTCACTTATTAACACAGCGTGAACGTTAATTTACATTTGTGGCTTGCTTACATGTTATCCAAACAAATTGTATCTTCTCTGAACAAATATCAAAACTCTGGATCCAATATTTATTAGTGTATATCTATATAGGTATATATATAGGTGTAGATTAAGATTACTTATATCTTTCTCTCTATTAACAAAACTCCAAATAAATTTCTTAAGGCAGGTATGCACAGGTGAACTGAAGTGTTAACATTTTAACATGAAAATTCCCGCCTTGAAGAGGCGAGTAAACTACCACGATTTACAGTCATATTTGTGAGTTTAACTTTTTCCTTTTTTTTTTTTTTTTTTTTTTTTTTTACTACATTTGCGAGAGTAATGTCACGTACAGTTCCCTCTTTCTTTCCTGATGAATCTTAACTGGATAACCTCCGACATGCAGACGGAAAGTACTTTTTTTTTTCTTTAGAGCATACTGGTAATCTGATTACTGTAGTGCCGACTTCGGCTCTACGAAAGGGCCAAAAATAGAATTAGTGTATACAACTTACCCCTTGATGAGGGGGAACCAGTGCTGAAATTCACAAATAGGTCGGAACACCACGTCTTAGGCTGACATCTGAATGGAGGTCGAAATCTTTGACCGCGCTCACTGACGAAGTGCACCTGGTACGTTAGGATGCTTTCTTCCCAGAGCCGTCATTGACCATCATGGATTGCATAGATGGGAGTGAGTTAGTGGACTTTGCAGTTATCGGATGCCAAGTCTCGCCTTTGGGGTTGAGATTCAAGCGTCGGTTGACCTCTTCACGGCCCGGCAAATAGGCGATCCCCGTTTTTTAAGGCCTAACTGCCTGGTGGTGGTGGCACCCTTCGGCCCGGGCCCCTTCATACTCTGGAGTCGCTTTAGAGCCGCTGTTTGCTAAAAAAAAATTTCTTTCGCGGGGATCAGGGATGAGGTCTTTATCTTTTTTTTCTCTGGCTGGTGGCGGGTATCCGCCTAATACTATGACTATCTCCCAATTGCCCTTCATTCTTTCTTTCTTCCTTTCACCTCCAACTCCTCTTTTCGAGAGCTTTCTTCTCTAGACTCAAAACGACGCTCTCTCGCAGAAGAACACAGAGAGCCAATCAGCGCCATCCACGAGGGACGCTTTGCTCCCATTGGTCAGCCGGTCAAACCCACGCAATGGTTTCGTGCTTGCCCACGTGACATTCCTCTTACCACCAGAGGAAGGTAGGGTGGGGGAAAAAGCAAAAACACAGGAACTCTCAGCGACCAGGCACATGTGTAATTTGATATGACCCTTTTTGCCTTCCCGGAGGGAAACACATAAATTTTTATGCACGCCTGTTTTCATGCCGCTTAGAGCTTGACAGCTCGTACTATAACTCTTCAGGATTAAGCCCTCTTTGCCAGCCCACGTGAACCCAGCTGGGAAATTTCTCGGGAGTAGTGTTTCTGTTCTGAGAATTTCACCACAGCGTTGTAGAGAGGGAAAAAATGTCTCTTTGTGTAAATGACGGCTCACTTTTTGGGTGGGCGACCTCCTAACAATTTCAAACAGCACTCCCCTTTTCTTGGAATGAGCTTGGGAAAAAAAAATGACCGTTGGACGAAGAAAGGAACTGCATTTGACTTACAGAAAATATAAATACATACATCATATACCAAAAAAAAACTACATTTTTTTTTTCACTAACTATTTTGAGCATAGACCAGCTTTCTTTTTCTTGCATTCCTTTTTTTTTTTTAATACTCAACAAAAAAAAACATCACTTATGAAATTGCTTGCCCCGGCAAAAGATTATTCTTTTTCCCTTTTTTTTCTTCCTAATTTGGATTACATTTATTCTTGTTATCAGGCCCACTTATCAAGTCCATCCCAGCCTTACCTCACCAACTTCATAATTTCAAAGATAAAATTATAATACATCCTACTAACTTCTGAATTGTCCTACTCATAGATTAGATAATGAATAATACAAATGCTACACTTTTGTTCACACAACAAAGGTAAAAGAAAGAGAAAAAAATTATTTACACCACTCTTCATTCAGAATATTACATCCCTTCCTTTTTTTCTCTGATGTGCACTGTTATTTCCCTCCTGCTGGGCTGAGTAATTTTGAAAGCAATCACTTACTCTTTATTACGCAATTTATATGCTTAACCTTGGAACTTAACCAAAAATCCATAGGCTAGTCCCAGAGCGATGATAAATACTGAATTGGAGGGAGGGTAGCCCTTTGCTACTCTCCTATCCCTTAACAAAGTAAAAACACTCATTTTGTACATAAAGCAGAGAAGAGAAAAAAAAAAAAAAAACAACGATGAGAAAATAGAATTTTCTGTAACTTTTTCTTGACTTTCTCTCTGGATCCAAAAATCGAACCCAGGGGAGGTGAAATCTGAATTTACGAAAAGTTTAACAGCAAATCACTCCAGGGAAGAATCGTCACCCTTTCCTGAACTGACCACTATTATCCCTTCGAGTTATTTATTTTTCTTTCAAGAAAAACGTGGATAATGTTGATGAAAATCTGAAAACATTGATCAGGTGTACACAGATTTTCAGCAACATATCACACTGCGATTCGAACCCGGACCCTTCACGGACGAATGCTCACAAGCCAGCGTTTAAATCACTGCGCCAGCCTGGCAATGTATCCAAGTTTGAAAAGGGCACTATAATAGTCAGCTGAATTGGAGGTATGAGCATAAGAAACATTTCTGGTTGCTAAATGGTTGTGGTCTTTTTCATCAACAAGTGGAAGAAGACGGGACATTGAAAGGAATTCGCGTTTCCCTGGAAGACCCAAAAACCTGTAACACAAGGACCGGGTGGTGCTACAGAGAGACATCCGGAAAACCAGGTCCTGACCAGTGTTTGCAAAAGCGCATGAATTTCAATTGGCTGCATATGTTACGGTCTCCATTATGACACGTCGAAGAGAGGCCCATGCATTCGGGTACCCTTGCCGAAAAGCCACCCATAAACCTCTCATCATAAATACCAGTAAACCCACGTGATTACGATGGAGTCAACACCACGAAAATTGGATATTGGATCAATGGTGGCAGGTGTTATACAGCGACGAATCTGGCTTCACGTTATTCCAATGGGATGTACGTCTCTCGGTTACCTGGAGAAGTCGTTTTCAGGAATGCATGGGGCCTACTGTGAAGCTTGGAGGCGTGAAGTTAAGTTATGTGGCTGTTTCAGCTGGTACGGTGTGGGTTCACTGTTTGTTTTTCATAACAATATGATCTCTGTGCCGTATAAAGATATCCTCGATAACTTAATTCTCCCAAAGTTGTAGCAGTTTTACGGACATGACGATTATTTCTTCCAGGACGGCATTGCACTTCTCATGTTTCCAGGGTTACAATGGTGTGGTAAGAAGAAAATCAGGTCCCGCGGATGGATTGTCATGCTCAGAGCCCGGACTTCTATATCACTCAGCGTCTATGGGGTGAACTTGAACGATGGGTGAGATGTAGATTAACATGGAATTCTTCACCGACAGAGTTCATCGACATATTCAAAGCGGAATAGGAGAAAAACACACTATCCGTACTACATGGACGAAGAGCGGACAGTTTACCTCTATGGGTGGCTGCTGTAATCTCTGAAAATGGTGAACATACCAGATACTGATGTAAATACAGTGCTGGTTTTCTATTTACTTACAGTGTCCAATCACTTTTGTCCACATAGTGCACGAAAAGATTCATTATTTATATACAGAAAATAAACTTTATTTTATTATTTTGTAGTTGTGTTATGACTTGCCATAAAGTTTAATATTTTTTATCTCGTCAATACTTCAGTCAAAATAAACTAAACTTAAGTGACTCTACATCGACTTTGGATGTATATCAGTTTGCAGATGAATAACCTCAGATGTGTGTTTGTGTGTTTCACTTTATGTTTTTCACTGCTAAAGTGGACATTAAAAATATCAATATTACAAATTTAACGGATTTTTTCCTATTTAATTTGAAGTCAAAGTTTATAATTGTAAAAACTGTAGGATTAGTGTTTTTTTACTGAAAGGTGATATTTATTTCCTTTTTTTTTAAGAAGGAACTGTTTCTTCAACAATTACGAAAATTTAAAAGCTCCACTACTTTATCATGAACAAAAATTTTAAATATTGCAGACTTCCGTAAACTTCTCGGTGAAGTTTAACCAGAACGTGTGATGAAAATTTTAAGTTCCGTTCTCCTACCTATACTGTTAAATACATATTTAAATAAAAATCCGACAGAAAAAAATTTACAGGAAAGAGGAGGTGTTACAGCCGTATCTAAAAATATTGTAAATGATATTTTGAAAACGAAAACATTTTGCCCAAATTGGGTTAATCACTGTGAGATTTATTTCCTAATAATTTTGTTGTGTGGAATGCACTACCTTGTTCTCATATGAGTCTCGGAGTGTAGGATAAATGCGACATTATTCAGTATATACATTTAAGCCTAATAAATGCGGTGATTTAAATGTGATTGATCATATTGGAACATCTTTGCAGTATCAATGTGATATAAAAGTACTTTTTTACAAAGAAGAAACTGCTAAAAACAGAATAAGATATTCATTATTCCAAATAGTATCTTTTCCAGTTACGTAATAATTAATATTAATTTTTAGGATACATCTGAGCGTATTAGATTGTTGCGTCACATAATATATACATTTTGTTTTTATATACAGATGTTTAAATCGTGGAACTATAGAGGCAGTTTTGTTACGTTTTGTACACTGCCATCCAAAAATTAAGGAAGAACAAGATCTGACCCAGACGAAATCGGGGTAAGCTATTTTTTAGCAATATGTGGTATATAATTTAATACCAACATTAACAGGAAAAGTACGACATCAGCAATTGTGACTAATATACGATAGATATCGGAAGAGAATAAAAGTTTGCGAAGGATTTACAAGCTTACCGGCCACCCAGTGACACTGGTCTATCAGCAATGCATGAACAAAGTTCAAGGGGACATTCTCAGAAGAGAATGAGTACAACCGCACTGAAATGCATGTTTCGTCCTCTTGTTTCCTGCTGAGTATCAAGTGGGTCCTGAGAATTTGGAGTAAATACTTTCAATCTGCTGGGGAATCATGAGAAGCTCCGGGATGGTTCTTGGGGAGAGTTTCTTTGTGTAGCCCGTTTTTCCACAGCTTACTATAACGAAGTAAATTCCTCCGTCATTTCTGTATCCGCGCCAGGATTCGAACCCGGGTCCCTCATTCCGGAATAAGTTGCTCTACCAATTGAGCTACGCGGACGTTTCTTCTGACTACTATCTGCCTTTATGTCGTGTGCGTCCTTCGGTCAGGTACGTCACATCTCCTGGTACGTTACATCATCTCCCCCTTATTATTTTTTTTCGAAGTGCTGGAGAAAGGATTCTCTTATTTTTCCTATCTCGCTGTGTGGAAAGAACATCACACCAATGCGAGATTTTGAACGTTCGGGTCATCCGGATAGTTCGGGCGCCATTATAACGAAGTAAATTTCTCCGTCATTTTTATTCGCGCCAGGATTCGAACCCGGGTCCCCTCATTCCAGAATAAGTTGCACTACCAATTGAGCTACGCGGACGTGTTATTCTGATTCCTATCTGCCTTTATGTCGTGTGCGTCCTTCTGGCAGGTACGTCACATCTCCTGGTACGTTACATTACTAGTCATGTTACAATGTACTGAGATCAGGAGAGGACTCCGGATTTTCTGTTCGACGGATATCCCCACGAAGAACGATTGTGCACAGCACACTTCATCAAAAATGTACAGAACATCTTGAAACAGAAGGTCGGGGTGAATAACTGCACCATTACAGCATTGCTTCCTGGTGATTTGCTCTTGATCCATCACTTGCATTTCGGTAGTCCATTGACAGTGCCCACTGCCTACACCACGAAATCAAGACTGCCATAGGTATTCTATGGAATAATGTTCCCTCATTCTACAAACGTCGACTTCCCCTTGACGTCCGACGAAAGACTAAAGCGTCTGTCATGTGTGAACATTAGGTTGTCCCATTGATCTGAAGATCGGTCAACGAGAGGCATTCACAGCTGATTATTGGGCTATGCGTAGTGTTTTCAATAATGCTAAACAGCTTCGTATTATTGGGTGAATTGTCCTTATGGATGGCTTAACATCATTTGACACACATTTCTCACATCTGTACTTGATTGACGAGGAATAGCTAACTGGCATGCAGACATTTCCGCAAAACATGTTGCCATAATCGTCAGGTAATGGCGATTATGGTTTATTACATTGGCTCACACAGCCGGGACCACCTATTGTAATATACTTGTCAGAATGTCTGTCTCCTGAATGAAGACAAAATACTTGAAACTATGCTGCGTTCTGCTTCATGTTATTTGTATACATCGTTCGCTGTCCGGTCTTTGAATTTGTCGATGATTCCAGCCGCGTGAAGTCATTTACAATATGTTGCTTGACATTGCTTGTTACTTCAGACATCAGATTTCCCTCTCCGTCGCTGATACATATGAAACATAAAATTAACTGAAATAAGACATTCAGAAATTTATGCATAGGATTTTAGGAAGAGGGTGTTTGTGACGCTAGTTGTTGAACCGCCATTCGAATTACCACCAGGCCTCTCTTCACACGTAGGCCAGGTAGAAGGGCCACGCCCTAAACTTTGTTTCCTCGATTACAGTAAATTGTGCCGAAATATCTGAGTGCTCTTTAACTAAAATGTTTATATAGCAGCTGGGTGTTTCAAAAAACTACGGCGGAACAATTTCTTTCTTTTTTCACATGTAAGAAATACCGACGATGAATTAAGCCTTTTAGAGGTGATAAGTGCTCTCTTCCACGCCTTTGTTTTTTTTGTTAAGGGGCATGATGGGGAGAGGCTAGACTTCTGACACTAACATTATGCCACTGGGTAAAAACAAGTAACTGAAACATCTATCTCACTCGCTCCGTTAGTTTTACGTGATTTTTATATCCATTTTAGCAAATAATCAGTCAGAATTATTTAGGGTTCAGAATCCCCAATAAAGATAAGGCAAAAGCAACACGTTTTGGTGATCAGGTTCATTTTTTCAGTGGCGTTGGCAGGCTTCTGGGGCCACAGATACATTCGATAACGGATTTCAGCCGATTTTCCTAACCCCGGCTTAATTCATTGCAGCCGGTTAAAGGACTAATCCTATAACCTTCATAAGGCTCGTCTGATGATTATACCTGCAACGTCCAAATGAAGCAGCAGAGATTTGAGGAACTCTTTAAAGGTTAGGAAATGGACGGCGTTGTGCTAACAAGCACATCAGTCACCGAGAATCATTAGCTTTCAGTTAGTGTATTGTTTCTTTTATATAATTTTTTTGTTGAAACTGAACTGCAAACAAACCTTTTGCCATATTTTTTCAGGTTTGAGGACACTTTTCAGCAACTTGTTGTGCAATAAGCTGTCATTCGTTCCTAGTTTCAGCCACTATGTCCAAAGAAGAAAGAGGCCCCGTGCCATAACTCGAAATGCTATCCATTATCCCAGGACATTTTAACCGCACCCTCGAACGAATAGTACAAAAATAATTTGTAGTTCTCGCCCATGGAATCGGCAGTGCTGTATTGTATTTCTTAACTTATACGGCCGAAACATTGAACACATACTTTACATTTTTGTGTCATTCTGTGTTACAGATGTCAATGTGTGAATTAACAAAATTAAACAATGAAATAGTGAATATAACACTTTTTATCTTTTTTTTTTTTTTGCTGATTTGACGAAGACTGTCTAAATTAACATTTTTAGAGTAATGTTACAAAGTAATGGATAATTCTTAAAATAATGCATGGTTTTTCTGCCAGCTGATGTAAAGGCATATCTTTTGTTTTTTAGATGTCACTGTTTCTATTTCTAGCCTTAAGTCTTCTACAAGGTAAATGGCATCCGGTGTTGAAATAATTTTTTAAACGCACATGCAAAGTCAATGGTATTAAGAAAAACAGAATAAGCATGTGTCCCTAACGCCAAAATTGTGCACTATTTTGGAAAGAAAATACACACGCTGTTTGCATAGTTAATGGTATCTGACAGAACTAAAATTTATTCAATCGGGGTTTTAATACAGCAATATTGCTGTAAACAAAAACGTGACCTTATGCCCTCTTGTGGCAGACTTGTGAGCTACAAAATGTTGAAATTATATGAGAAACAATTTCCAACAGAAATGCTCTGCAACAAACAATACAATTTTCAAGATATGCCTGCACACTCCCTGGCGGAAAAATCATGCATTATTTTAAGAAGAAAGTATGCTTAAAAGGTCTTTCGATATGAGCGGTATCGGTCAACGAAATAATTATTTCAATCGAGTTTTCAGGAGCTGACATTTTGCTACAAATACATCAAACCCAGAAATTAACCCATAGGCCCCCTGGTGGCTAAACCATTCTTTATCAAATATTAAAAAATATAGACAACGCATTTCCTATCAGCAGCCGTGTCCGGTTCGGAAAGAAGTTTTCTAATCGGAGTTTTAGAAGCAGTGATATCGTGGAATACACCATTTACTTAACGCCCACTAGCTGAAAGTCTATGTATTACTTGAAACTTTTGCAATTATATGAGAGCATTTTACACAGGAAACGCTATCTAACAATTAAAGGAATGTTTCAATTCTGACTCTCAGAAGCTGAGGTATCGACAAAAATAGGGAATACTTTTACGCCCCTGGCGAAGAAACCACATATGATTTTAAGAATAAAATAATCCTTCGAAGAAATACCTACGAAGCAAAAATTAACTCTTACCCACCTTTCCCCCTCCCGGTGGCCAAACCACATTTTATAAAAAATTAGAAATCACAATCAAAACATTCCCCACCGGGAGCTGTATCCGGTGCTTTAAGAATTTTTCAAATCGGAGTTTTAGAAACGGAGATATCTTGGAAAGCGCAGTTTACCTTTGCAAGAGAAAAGTCAGTGAATTACTTGTAACCTTTGAAATTACATGAAAAACATGTCGCACATGAAACTATCCAACAAAGACAATTTTTCACCATTCGAAGCAGATAAATTGATAAAACTAAGATGTGCTTCTACGGGCCCTGTCGGATAAACTATGCATTATTTTAAGAAAAATATTCGAAAAAAGTATTTGTCGACGCAAGTGGTATACGGAAGAATTTTTTCAGTCGAGGTTTTGGAAGTTCAGATTTTGTTGCAAAAACATTAGAAGCATAAATTAACCCTCCTGTCCCCTGGTGGCCAAACCGTTTTATACCAAAAATTAGAAAATACATGCCAAGCACTTCCCATCCGGGTCTGTATCTGTTGCAGAAATAATGTTTCAAATCGTTTAGAATCAGAAATATCGGGGAAAACGTAATGTACTATTATGCCCCCTAGAGGAGAATCTATGCGTAACTTGAAAAAGTGACTTTACCTAAAATAATCTTCGGCATGAGTAGAATCGGAGAACAAAATAATTTTTTTAATTGGATATTTAGAAGCAAATGTTTGGAATCAAATGCTCTTTGAATTCGATATTATCTGCTTTTGCTCCCTCTAGCAGCGAAATTGTTAATCATAAAAAAACAAAATAAAGGGTTATCATTTGCACATTTCAAGCTTACTGATGTAAAAAGAATTTTTCAAATCGGACTATTAGTTGTCGATATATCGGGTCTGCATTCGAACGGACGGACGGACAAACCGATGACATAAGCTCGATCTTTTTTAACAAAGGACGTGCTGAAAAAAGGAGTTATTTCTGCCCGCCACAGAATAGATAAAGACATATTGAAACGAGCTGGTCAAACGGCGAGTGAAACGTTGAGTAAATAAAAGAGAAGGGCGAACTCAAACCAATGATAAAAAAAGTAAATGTTTCAAAATGTTCAACATTGATTTTGGGTAAAATGTACCTGTCCACTAAACTCCCGGCCCAAAGTATCAAGACAAGGTTTAAAGCCATAGCATATTATCAATTGGAACATATTCCTAAGTTCTTATGCAGCAGGTTACGAAACGTTGGGGAATGTGACAGAGGGATTACTTCTCCTTGAAATAACCCATCAAGTAGATGGGATATACTGCAAGAAATTATATCTAAGCGGAAGTTTTGATTTAACACCAAAGCACATAAATGCTGTTCATAGGCTGAACCCGACGTACGTAAGTCGATCATTCCTAAAATCATTACGTAACTCGAATTTTACGCAAGTCGAGGAACCTCATTTAAAGTAATACAATTTACCTCAAACTACAGCACTTTACCTCAAAATTTAATAAATGTTACATAATATTGCATATTTATTAAAATAAATTTTTATGTTAGAATTGAATCGAGGTCATCAATATGTATCAGACTCTTTAGAAGCTTGTTGCGCAACAGCATCAAGTAAGGGAACAGCTGATTAATGACTGGTGGAAGGTGTTTCAACTTTCTTAATAAATCTATCCAGAGTGATTTGCACAGCGTCTCTTTTCTTCATAAATGTCTTTATAAATAGCAACAGCATCTTCTACCGTTCTTCGAACTTTAATAAAACAGAAGTATTTGTTCTCATTTGTTCAAAACGAGACAAGGCCGAAATAATTTCCGTAAATGCTTGTGTCAATTATTTTTCTTTATGAATCTTTTAGGTCCCGCTTCCTCTTCTAAAGCTTCATCATTTTCTTCTCCTCCAACTTTTGTAGCTTCTAGCTCGTTAAGATCTGCATTGGATAGCTGCTAAGAATGAGAAAAAATCAGCTCCTCAACATCGTCTTCATCCATTTGAAGATCTAGCTGATTTGCAAGCATCACAAATTTTTCAGTCGTTACTTCAAATCATTAATTAATGTCGGGGTCAGCGAAATCAGAAAATAATTGTGAACACACTTTTTTCCAAACACCTCTCATTCACTCGTTTGTTATTAAATCCTATACCTTTGCGATATTCTTTATTCCATGGTAAATGCCGCATGTCTTCCAAAAATCTCTTAGCTCTGGTGATAAATTAGTATCCAGTTCGTTACTTGCTTCAGTGAATGTTCTCCTTAAATAATATGCCTTAAAATCAGCAAACGATCCCTGATCCATCGCAGCGAAAAAGTGTTCGGAGGAACGAAAACAACTTTAACATTTGGATTAAAATAATCCATGGAGCAATGATGGCATGAAGGAATGTATTCTAAAAGTATTATCTTAAAGTGAATATTATTGTCTTTACAATATTTTTCACCTTCTAGAATGCAATAGTTCACAATCTTGTCTTCTAATGTTGCTGCACTCAGTGAAATTTTTGTTACGTAAGTGCGGATTTACATCAGTCTAACTCACGCAACTGTACAGGCAGTGGCCTGTACAGTATTGGAGAATTCAGGAGGAACTCAATGGATATAGCCAATAGTATGTAAATCAGGGAAAAACATACTCAGAACAGCAATGTAAAGGCATATATGAACACCTACGTTGTTAGGAAAGCAACTTATTTTAGTTTGAAAAGTAGAGATACTTATTTGCAATAAAGTTGAGATTTTATATTATCGAACAACAGATTTGATAATATCCATGCTAGTGCAGTTCAACGTGAAATTTCTTATATCCCTAGAAACATTCTCAGAGTGTAGATCCATAGTCATATTCTAATGTTATAAGAAAAAAAGAGGTATAACTTCACAAAACAGAATGGAAAATAGAGATATCCTGCTGTTGAGATTTGTGATGATGCCCATGAAACCTCAGGATATCTGGACTAGCAAGGGACCAATATTTCTGGTCAAACATAGGAGCTGCATGAAAGATAGTCCAATTACGACATGAAATAGATCTGAATTACGATATTCACTTAGAGACAGATTGGAGGATATGTGTTCCATGCTTAGTTAAAGAAAGACATGTCGATATTCAATGCACTTACTGTTTTCCGAAAGTTCACCTATTCGATTTTAAGGCCAAATAGAACTGCTTCATGCTTCATTTAGTCCTGTATATTATTACTAAATGATGAAGTGATAATCCTGAAGAAGCTAGCATTCAGTTATCCAGAGTCACATATGCCCTTGTGCCGACAAAATGACCGCCAGTTGCTGTATTGAAAAACGGTGATTCCACACAGCTCACTAATATCCAAATCGCTTATTGCAACCACAAGCAGCTTAATGTAATGCAAAATATACTTTAAAACAACCGCTGTAAATCTTTGTTAACAGTATGTCGTTTTAAAATTTCTAACTGACCATCATTTTCGTCCGTGTTCTGTTTACTCTGTATCGTTTTAGATTTCGTATTCGCCATTTATTTCCGCGTTTTCCCTCACAAAAATGTCCACCATGTTATACAAAACCGTTATCAATTCAACCGCTTCGTTGGGACAACTGAAACAAATATCTTTGTAGTACCGACAACGGAAGATGCGTGGTATATGTTATCTCGGCCATCACAGCGTATTCTTCACCAAACAACTATATACAGACGTCACAGAGGCAAGGGAATGTCTCATAAATTTTTTGTGAAGTGAATATAATGCCGCAATCGCTTATTTTACACCATTCTTTATACACATTTGTATCAGCATATTTTAGTTTGCTATAACATTCCTTTCCTTAAATCCCACACCTGAGCTGCGGTTAAAGTGTTTAAATCATAAAATGCAGTACAGTATCGTGAACATTACATTCATATAAAACAATCAGTTTTTAAATTTTATCTTCCATTAACGGGTAACATTTCCCGAACCACTTTTTGCAAGGCACATTGGTTGAAACAGTAAGTGCTGGACTCAGCATTATTCGAAGTTGTGACGTGACGTATCTAAGCTCTTCAGAGTCACTTATTTAGACTAGTGTCACTCGATAGTGATATGATCAACTTAGGAACACGCATTCCGTTATCTCCTTGACAGCAGCAAAACGACACCCAACAATTGGAGACCGCAATTGTGTTGAGCTCGGGTATTTGGCGGAAAGTTGTGGTTTTTAGCAGGACAATGGTTGCTGTGAAGAGATAATTTGTTTCACGTGTATCTCTTGCTTTTTGGAAAAAGCGGAAATCATCATTTTTGGCGGAAAGCAGCACTTTATTCAATTCTTTGCATGAAGTGCAGCTATTTTAAACTACTCATTTAGTGACATATTCGAAACACACGTTCTTCTATTATGAAAATGCATGAATTTGAAATTTTGGGTTTACTACTTGAAAAATTGAAATACCTTTCAGAATGCTTGAAACATTTTCTGACTGTTAACAACATGATTCTTTTCAGAAAAATTGCCTGTAACAAAGCAGACGTGTTTATAAATTGCGTTTTTCTCTTGCAAAGGCAACGTACCCTGGATTATGTTTTCAAAGGAGTACTTGGGCAGTTTGGATAGAGTTAAGGAACGTTTGGCCGCCCACAGTTATTTATATATCGTTGCCGATCCAATCCATTCAGTTATTACGATGGTTTATACCATTGGAGATGGATACTTCCAACAGAACAATGCTCCATGTCATTAGTATTCACATTGAACAGGAATGGTTTGAGGGAGAGGTACTCTGTTCTGGTACATTTATCTCTCCAATCAACGGAGCCCAGTGCGAAGAAGTATTTATGGGATGAAGTCGAAAGGTGCATCAGACAGCTAGATTGGCTTCCATCAAATCTTGACATGTGACAGCTGATAGGCTGCAATCAAATCAAAGGAGCTAAAGGATGCAGTTGGCTAATATGTGTATATACACCAAGCCACTTACTAGTACCTAAATTAGTCCATATCTAGAATTCAAGCAGTATTAAGGGCAAAATGCGGCCCAACAGCGTACTAACCTGGTGCAATATGGCCACTCAATGTATTAATATTTCCAAAATCAGTTTTCGTTTGGCAGAATATGTATTTGTTGCCTGTCAGTCTTGCTTAGATCGCATTACAATTAGATATGTCATTGTTGCTTTCGTAAAGGAAAACAACATTGCAAACATACCATTAATAGTGAAATAAAGTGAAAACACGTTTTTAATTATAAGGATCCTACTTTATACAAATTGTGCTCATCTAATTTTGAAAACATTTTGTGATTTTTAATTTACAAAACATAATTACTTAGCTGTGTGCCAAGTTATGGTGAACCGGTTCGGAATAACTATAATTTGTCATCAATGGTAAGCAGTGGCATGCATTTAAAATATTACTCAAAATAATCACATGCCCGTATATTACGTAAGTTCTATACAATTAAAAAATAGTTTTAGCAGTAGTTATAAAAAAATCTGGTCTAAGTTCTGAATAAGGAATATTATAGCCTCGTACACCATAAGTCCTTACAAAACATAAGGATTCTCCCGAAAAGTTTGGTCGTAACTCGATGTGGCAAACAGCATTTTAGTAACTGTTCCTTTATTTTAATTGCAACATTCCTTTAAAAGCCCATACGCGACCATTAATCTGAAAATCAGGTAAAGGGTAATACGTTATACAGAAGTGCTTCTCATTTTGATCTTTCTACTGTGAGCAAAATGGAATGAACGTTCCCAACTTCTTTCCTCATCACATACTTATTATCGTGGAACGATTTTCCTCACCTTATTTGTATTTACATACTCGTTCCAGTTTTGTCCATCGATGTGAGTGTTCACGCGATGTTGTGAAATGTTATGTTTTATGATTTGATGAAAGAAACTCTTGCCCTTTGCTCTGTACCTCACACGTACATCCATTCGTTTTTAATGCAATCACCTATGCAAATTTCCAATTAAACTATTTTCTGTCTCTCAAATTTTCACTATAACATCATTTCGTGGTATGCGAAACGTATAAAACATAGACCTAAGTCATTGCACGATCCAATTTAATGTAAAAATATCCTCAAGTGATATACTGAACTATATTTATTTACATGAGGTTAAAAACAATAGATTAAAAACACACGTTCTTTCGCAGTAGCAGCTACCGCATCATCGGGTGACACATAGCATATGAAACCAGAGTTCTTAAATAGTTTTAACATGATGGCATTGAAGAAACTGTAAAGCGCTGCCTGACAGTACAGTAATGACATACATCACTGAAATACATTCGTAACGCCCTCTGCAAAAATAAACTCAGAATAGTAATTATAAAGGTAATGGTAGTCAATTTAACAAGTTTTTCCAGGCCCGAGGAATATGGTACGGCATATCAACATTGCAACATTTATCACCAAAATGAAAGTTCTTCAAGGCCCGAGGAATATGGTACGGCATATAATCATTGCAATTTTCAATGAAGTTTAGCAGTAATGGTTATTTTGGTAAACATCAAGTAACTGCGAATAGTACACAATGCTAGTTTTTTGAAAAAAACGGAAAGAGGAACATGATTCCCTAACAGAAAGGCGGCAGTACTTCCTTGTGAGTCAGTAGTTATAGTTCAAAATGACTTGATGCCGCAGCTGTGGGAAAGTTCTGTAAGCGCTGTCTTGTGTCCAAGGTGTGTTTGGTCCCAGTAAGTGAACGACGTTGAATTTGTTTTACGGCCCTGGCTTTCCCTTCCCTGCAGGAGGTGACCATAAATTAAAGAAGGAAGACTTCTTTTAACCCACTGAGCAGCTCGCGGTGGTCAACAATCCCCGAATAAAAAATACATCCCATCTCTTTATGGGTTAATCATACAGATATTTTTAATGGAACGAGACGGCGATCTGCTGATGTGATAACACTTCCCTTAGGATTTTTCTTTGCAAGTATTAAGAAAAATGAAAAAACTTATCAAAGTAGGTTTTCGAAAATACCACTTATTACAGAAACTTGAAATATATTGCTTGACCATCAAGCAGAAAGATCTGCATGTCCGAAACTGATATACATTTAAATATTTTTTAGGTTTTTTTTTAGATAGTTTTCATTAAGAATGAGCATTTAAGGTATAGATCCAAACATCCACTTAACATACTTATTCAGGAGCGAAAAATCAGAAAATCAGTAGATAAACTTTGGCATAGCTTTTAAAAGAGATTATTCCTGTTCACTTACACCTGGTTCTGTCCATCGCTTGGAGACCTCTTGCGTATTTTGAAGCTTCTCTGTGTTTAGCTCTTGAACGACATTCCTTTCTTGCAGTTCCTTTTACAACCAGTTCAAAAAGGAAATTATATGAAGGATCCTCGGGAAAGAGCAGTCTTGCTGCTGTCAGACATCTCACGATAGCAGCAGTAGTAACAGTGGAAAGCCTATATTGCACAAAATCTCTCGCATAACAAGCCTAGATGACTGAACAGAAAAGCAACACCCATGCAATTCGTAAGCGTGCCGTAAAAGCCGTTACTAGTGTATCACCAAACAAGAAGAATAAGGATAAATGCATTAAAAAAATTCAAAAACTACCAGAGGAAATCCGAGATCCACATTCCACACCTAGTGCCAGAAAAGGGCATGTTCGAAAAATCCAGCAGTCACACGGAGTTCCAACCACAGCATGAGAATCACAAGATGCAAATCAGGTGCACTCAACACGTGCGTAGACTATGAGGAGAAATCATTTAAAAACGCAGCCGAATCCGTTCAGCCATATTAAGGGCCGCGGGTGTCTTAGTGGGTAACGTTCGTAACTGCCAGGGAAAGGGCCTCAGGTTCGATCCCAGCAGGTACCAACGCTCAACCCACTAAATACCCGTCGTGCGTCGTATGGGCACGTTAAGCCGTCTGACCCCGGGTACTGGCTCCCCGGTAATAAACAAGGGCGTCTTCCTCCACCTTTCTACTTCGCTTCCGTGTCGCTTTCCTATCGGGCGCTCTAGCCCAAATCTCCTAGTTTCCTATTTCTAAGGGTTGTTTAAGACCTGGGATCAGACACTCCCTTCCTAAAAAAGCCACTACATATGATATGATATGATTCAGCGATATTATCGTGCGAACATCATGAGCCACCGAGTTCCGGTACTTCCTAAATGCGACATAATCCGGGTGGTTGATTGGATGCGGTGGACCTGTGGATTGACCTCCTCGCTCCCCGAAACCTTAATCCATTGGACTTCTTCTTCTGGGCGCCAATGATAGCATTGGTGTACGAGACACCTGTGGACTCGCTCGACGATCTCCTCGCGCGAATCGCTGTTGCAGCGGACAAGATCAACACCACATCGAGAGTCTACGAGAGGGTACGAGAGGGTACGACAGTCCTTCATTCGCCAATACCCTTAGACTCCAGTTTTAGCAGCTCCTTCGAGTCTTTCTCTGATGCGATTAGAATTGTGCAACTCATAAATTATGTATGTCTCTTTGTTTTCACTGTTGAAGGCTCAACGTGGATATGTAACTTTACTCTTTTCTGGTACTAAAAGTGGAAAGGGCCCTATGTAACATTGCAAATATTGTTTGCCTTGATGTCATTATCACCCCTCTTGTTTTGTTGAAGGAGTTTACAATCACCCTGTATGTCATGATAATTAACACAGCAGTCAGACATCTCTGAATGGACAGTGTTTACTGTTCTTCACGTAATATCAATCACATCAAAAAACTTGAAAATTTGGTAAACTGGGGATATGCTTAACAATGCTATGTGGTAGCACAGTTGCTTCGATTATGCATGCGGTCGGACTACTTTCCGTTGCTCTTAACACTCAGATACTTGTGACTTTCTTTTCCTGGAAGGTGTAACGGTAGCATACACGAACGATAATCGGGAAATACGGGGTTCGATTTCCTCTCCAGGGCGATTAAACTTTCAAGTGTTCTGATGTGATTTATATTACGTGAAGAACAGTAAATACAGTCGATTCAGAGTGTCTGATTAATGCGTTAATAATTTTGAAATTAACTCATTCGTATTTGTTCAGAATGATTCTGAACTGGACATTATACCTTTCTTTAGTAATTGGTAATTGTGCACTAAAGTATCATTTTGAAGCCTGAAAAAAGGCACTTAAGAGACACCAATTTTCTTACTCTGTGGTAAAGTTAACTTGATTTATATTTCTCCAATGTAAGAATTTGGCAAATTTTCTAATTTTTTTTTTACTTCATCACTTTGCTAAGTAAAAAATTATGGCACTGAAAACTTAACACACAATCACGCCTTGTTTCTGCTAACAAAACTGCAAAGTTTCATGAAAATCCAAGGTAGTCAAGTTGAAAATGCTTTGTTGGTTTAACATAAATAACATTAGTGAGAATAATTGGCAGTGAAACACGTAGCACATGAAACATTAGAATATTTCCAGAAACACTCTCTGTTTGAACTTATATCCTCTATAACTTCCAAATTCCTTCATATAAAATTCTCGTATCAAGAACAGATCGACATTATTAGTTTTCTGGATGTTAACATCAACCCAGACTTCTCACTTGGTCCCTCTGTTTACAGGAAACCTTCTGCCACCCATAATATCATCTCTTACCATTCCTGTACCTTTGGAAAATACAAATTGACTGTATTAAAGGCATACATCCACAGAGCTAACCTTATTTGTAACAGCCCTTCAGCTCTTCAAAACAAATATCAGATCATCAACATTGGCAAATTACATGGCTTTCCACCTCTCTTAGCACATAGGCTAAATAAAAATTTTGAATCACAGAATAGATATACTAGTTTACTGCCTGAACTTTCCACCACTCAGTTTGTTGGCACTTTGCCCTTTAGTCTGACCTTCACTCACAAAGTTTGCTCCATTTTAAAGTCTTTTGGCTACAGGATTGCTGTTAAACCACCTTCACATCTTCTTAACCTTATCCTTAATGACAGAGATCCCAATAAACCCCTAGAGTTACAAGGTATCTACTCTATCTCTGTCAACACTTTCACAGGCGTTACCCACCATATTGGTAGCTTACTTAACAAAGCATCAACCTGTGATTGGTGAAACATATCGCTGATGTTAAGAAAGGCAACCCTTCTACCCCCTACCCCCCGCCCTTTCAATTTTAACTATCAGCGATACGTCTGCGATTCCCGATTGGCAAAATGTTAAATGTATCGCTCTGTTCAGCAATCAAAAAGCCCTCAGGTACCGCAAAAGCATTGAAATCTTCTATACTCCTAACACCTGCAATACAGATGCACCTTTTAACATACCTATCATTTGTAAAGCTATTTTGAAATCTGGCAACAACTAATGCTTATACCACATGTTTCATTCCATGGCTGATGAAGGTAGAAGTCATTACCGAAAGGTCCCACCACTTGTAATTTTTACATAACTTATGCGTGATATGTGAACATCAAGAATTATTCTAACATAAATAACCCATTTCTTGCACAGAAAAAAAGTATCTTAAATAATTGGCAAAAAATATTTACGAAAGGTATTTTTTAACCAGCCAATATCTATACAAGCTTTAAAAATGAATGGCACAGTATTTTAAAACACAACATGACCAGTACAAAAACGTCGGCATGCAATTATTCCACATCACCTTTTCCCTGTCATTCATCCAAAGGTATTCAGATTGGAGGGGCACAAAACAAACAGCACCAATAAAAAAAAATTGAAAATCAGATTAATCCCAACTCTCTTATTTCTTTTCATTGCAATATTTATTGGAAATATGCTTCCTTTACCACTAGCAGACAAACTAGTTTTGCACCATCAATTGATATCTTTCTAGGTATTTGGACTATGACCAGTTAATTTAGAATGTAACAGCTGTTAAATCAAACCTTCCTCTTTTGTGGTGGTTTTAGCCACCACAAGCAACTCATAGGGCTATAAACAATAGTTATAGTATCTGAAAAGAGTAATTTCATTTAAATAAATTTTACGTTGAGTATATAGTATCAACAGTAAATATAAAAAAGATTTGAGTTGACTGTACATCAGGGCTATAGCTAGCAGGGAGCCAGAGGAAGCTCAGCCCCCTTCTCCACAAGGCAAGCAAAGTTCCCCTGGAAAGTTGATGCTATTGTAAATTATCTGCAATTTTATTTTCAGTGGTTTATGGAAATTCCTTTTGCATTTCATTATAAGCACAAATAATTTGCGTTGTAAATTCATGTAATTTAAAAAAAGCAAAATTGCACTGATACACCATGAACAATGGATAACTGAAAAAAATTCCTTCTGGAAATGAATCTGTAGGAACAGCTGTGCCAATGATTCTCTGCCATATGGGCACCAGACTTGCTGCTGCTAAGGGTCAGAAAAAGTATTATTAAAAGTTTAGCTTTAACCGTCTTTACACGATATTTCAGAAATGATTAAAACAATATTTAAATTCCAAAATTTAATTATAGTTAAAATCATCAGATCTTTCAAAACGCCTTGCGATTAATGAGATTAGATCTTGATTGTGGCTGTGGGCATGCATTTCTTGAACCCCATGGCTGATGTCTATAAAATAGTTTTCCCTGTTGTGCTTGTATGTCATTTTACCTGATGGTGAAACACAAAGTGTTTTGAAGGAACTCGTGATTTTAACTATCATTAAATTTTAGAATTTAAATGTTTTAATCATTTCTGAAATATCATGTAAAGATGGCAAAAGCTACACTTTTAATGTTCTTACAGCATGATTTTAGTCTAGCCTACATTGTTTAGAGTATTATTATTAATGTTATTATTATTATTTGAGAAACATGAAATGTAAAAGAACGTAAAAAAAGGGGGAGGGGCAAAAGCACAGTTCGCCATATGAATAAAACATTTCATCATCATTAGGTAGTTGACTATGACATATGTTAGCCTGCTGTTAAAAAAGTTCCAGTTGGTTAATTTCATACTCCTACAAAGAAGTGTTGTCATGGGAATGTTTTAGCTAAACATTCTTCTAGGTGATGTAGAACAGTACTAAAGAGGTTTTTTTGTACGAGAGAGAGAAAGCTTTTAACTTCATACTGTTGATTGTTTTTCAGTACGAGTTTTTCGATGCATGTGTGGGAGAAGTGTTTATCGGCAGGAATCTACGGGTTTCTGAGTAGGGGTAGGGATGTTTGACTGTTCATCCTGTTAAGAAGAGGCTACCTCTGAGCACCAGCAAAGGAGAATGCATGATTAATGATGGAGAAGAAAGGGCCAAAATTTGGCATCAACTCCTTAATGCCATTGCATGTATTCGTGAAAAAAAAACCAGAATAGTAAACTAAAAAATCGTTTTCTCATGCTATTGGAAGTTATGTTTCCTCCAGTGATAATGACCCTGACACTTAGCCACTATTGAACGAATTCTAAAAATGCAATTTATTTTTCCCTTCCAAAGTTTCCTTCATCCTTCTCCTCTTTTTCATATTCTAATTTTTTTTCCCTACTTTTCGGCTGGAGAAATCATTGGGTCGTGAAATATTCATAAAAGGAATAAAAACACAAAGCAAAACTTGTATTTGTATTCATGAATGAATGCACTTTGTCATTTGAACAATTACTCCCCCTTCCCATCCCATCCCAATATATCATCAGCCTTCCCTGGTGGAGATCTAGCTACGGCCCTGCTGTACATACAACACGCCAGAAAAAAAAATTATACTTTTGTTCCGAGCTTGTTTTAAGGTTCTTAATGACCACTTAAGGAACTCTGAGGGTTATAAACAGTTTTCCATCCCTAATTAAGGACCACTGGTAAGTGGTTTTAGGAAAGACAGTCAATGCTGTAAGATACTAAAACACATCACCTGTGCCGTATCCAGGAGCTGAACTTGGGCCCAGCTTGGACAATTCATCACAAACCCGTGTACCCACCCAGGCGTGTCACAGAGTGCATGTGACAAGGACGACCACATGGAGATATAAGCGGCCGGTCAGGACAGATGAGCCATAGTGTGTTAAGTAAACACAATTGACAGAGGCAGTGATTTGGCAGATGTTCAAAGGGAATGATAATTGGCTACCACACCAAAGGTGAAAGCATCTCAGAAACAGCAGAATTTGCAGGCTGTTTGCAAGGTGCTGTAGAAAGGGTGTACTAAGGATGGACCGCTGGCACACCGAATATCTCCCGACGTCATAACTGTGGAGCCCAAAGCCATCGACCCCATGGAGAACGTCGCCTCCGTTGACTGGTAAAGGGCAATTGATGCGCACCAGTGCAGCAATTGACCACGCAAATGAACACTGGGGCACCCAGGTACGTGTCCCCAATAACAGTACAGCCAATCCTCTCACACATGGGTCTCTGGAGTCAACGCTCCGTCAAGGCACCCATGATAACCCAGGCCCATCGACAACAAGGTCTGCAGTTCACATGGGATTACTGTCATTGGACAGTGGAAGAGTAAGAAAAGGTTGCCTTCTCAGATAAGTCGACGTTTCTACTCCACAGAAGTGACGGGCAGTGGCGATAGAACATCGGACACATGAGAACTAACACCCGGACACGCTTGTCGGCCAAGTACAGGCTGGCAATGGCAGTTTGCATGTCTGGGATATATTTTCCTGGTATGACCTGGGACCGCTGGTACTACTGGATTGGTCCCTGTACACCAATGGCCACCTGTCCATCCTCGCTGACCACATGCATCCCTTCATGTTAGATGTTTTCCCTGGTGGTGATGGTGTCTACCAACAGGACAATGTGCCCTGTCATGTCGCTAAAGGGGTGCATGACTGGTTCCAGGAACATGACAGTGGTGTCTCTGTTCTCCCTTGGCCGGTGAAATCGCCCGACCTCAATTCCATAGAGCACTTGTGGAACTATTTGGATTGACAGGTTTGACGTGCTGACCCACAAACCATGCCATTTTCAGGACCCTCGTGCTCTGCCACAGTCCCGATGGGCCCGTGTGCCTCGGGCAATGTTCCAAGGCCTCATTGTGTCCATACTACTCCGTCTCGCCGAGCTATCATCCAGGCCAAGGGTGGTTATTCCCATTATCAGGTAGGTGGTCATATTAATCTGATACAACCGTGTATGTTTTCCATGAAGGAAATAATTTCACTGATGCCTTTTTTTTAAATGGCATTAATGAAAAATAAACAATACAAATCAAGCTTTCTATTATGGAAGCAAACTGATATGCTTTTAAACCTGCAGTTTAACAAGTATAGGGAGAAAAATAATATTTGCACTTCATACAAGTTCTTTCTGGGGGCTAAGTTTAACAAAGCTTTCACAGCCTCTTAATGTACAATATTTCACCACTATTGTATTTCCTGCCTTTATTTGTACAATACAAAGAAATGACTTATGTATTCACAGGCAATCAGGCATCAGAGATTGTTACAATTTGATGCACACACATGGTGTTAAATATCATAGAAATGGTTATGAATTAAAGCTTCCCTTGTACCCACAGTGAAGTAATTAATTGAAGCCATGTTCTGTTAATCAATTTAAATATATTTTTGTTTAGGATCTCTGAGACCTCAATTATTATTTTTTATAGACACTACTACAAAAACAGCTGAAGAGAAAATGTTTGAAAATTCTTTTTGCTGACTATCACAGCAAAAGAAGTATTACGAATCTAACTTTAGATAACTTTACTGAGGAAAAATTCCTGGGTAAAAGCTCAAAGGGTTCGATATTTTGATTGATAAATATTTCTTTTCATCTGGGCTGCTGGACAGAAAAGAATAGAAAAAGGGCATTAACGAACTTTTCTGATTATCAACTTCTTTTATCGTTATTTAGTTCTGACAGAACACCCCTTTCCACAGAAAAAGTAAATGCAAGACATTTCAGAATCTGAAAAAATGCTGGATGTGTGTGTGTGTGGTTTTATTGAATCTATTCAAAATCTAATTTTAGAATGATGAAGTACATAAAAACAATAAATGAACACAAAAAACATCCACATCTAGTAACAATTTATATTAGTACACTTTCACCTAGAAACCTAATTTCTTTTCACAGAAAGATCGTTTATTTTTACTTTACCAAAATATACTGTAGCTGTGAACCTTCTTACATTAGCAACAATGTATAAATGGAATAAAATTTCACTTACTTCATCACATTCTTCTTGAAGCTTTCATTAGTTTAAATCTGTTTCAATTTTTTTATAGAATTTATTTACATTAATATACTCTGCATTGGGCTTTTTATTTTCATTATGAAAAACTAAGATCACAATTTGGTATCAACATTTTTAACAGAAGAGATTTATATTTCACATATATATATAATTTGTGACTACAGAACTTGTGATGATGACATAGAATGAAAATACCAATGTTTACCACAATCAAAGGGTTATTATGCATTGACTATAGTTTCGCAGAGCGTTAGGCTCGGCATCATCAGAACGAATGGAGCATAACATTCAAATCATTGGGACATCATCAAAGTTCTGGTCAGTCACGGTTTTTCGTGAGTTGATTCCACTCGCTTGAAAGAAATGGAGTTGATGTCATGTTGGTGACAAGCCGTGAAGAGCTCCGGTATATGTGGAAAACTTCTAATACATTAAGCTTGACAGTCGAATCAGATTTATCAATAAGCGTAGCATTTCCAAACAAAAATTTATGGTTGTTTTTGTGACAATGTTGGGCTACAGATGACTTCTTCAGTTCACAGTTCTGTACGCAAGTCTTGTGTTCCTTCACACAGAAACTTAAGCCCTGCGGATCTGTCCTATACATGAAAGTCCACATTCACAAGGTATCTGATAAATTCCCCAGGAATTTATGTCTTCGACGTAGTCTTTTGATCTGTAAAAATTTATCTTGTTTATGGGTTTAAAAACGACTTTGAAATTAAAACTTTTGAGAATTTTTGAAATTCCAAAGCAAATCTGAGGAGCAAAAGGGATAACCGCCCAATTCTCACGTATTGCGAGGTCTATTGGCAGGAGCGAGCAGACTGGTTTCAGTTTCCTAAATTTTTGGACAGCTTTATCTATAATGGAAAGGCTATATCCTCTGTTTACTGCAATTTGTTTAAGAAAATCAAGCTCTTTCTACAAGGAATCCCTCAATGGAGCATATGTTGTTTTTTTTTATTTTATTTTATTGGAGGTTTAACGACTATCGTGAGCAAGTGGAGCATATGTGTATTGCCCGATATACGTATTTGTAGAAGGCGGAGATTTTTTTGTTTCCATGGGTGATTTGGTTTTGCATGTGGGGGTAAGGGAACAGCAAATGACTTTCGATAAGCTGTTGTACTAAAGTATCCTTCAGAGCGTGGCACAAGGACGTCAAAGAATGGTAAGCAGCCATTATTTTCAGTCTCACATATGAACTGTATGAGGATCAATTTAATTGATAAGTTCAACTAATTTAGGTATTTCCGAGTTCATGCCATTCCAGAGAATAAAAGTATAATCTACATATCGAATCTACAGATCAAATGTGACAAGTTGAAAGAGTTTGTCCTCAAAGTGACACATATAGACTTTGCATTAAATAGGCGACAGTGGGCTGCCCATTGCAAGGCCTTCCGTCTGTTGGGAAAATCTTCTACAATGATTTGAATGTTTACAAAATGTTACAATGATTTGAATGTTTACAAAATGTTACAATGATTTGAATGTTTATGCTCCATTCATCCTGATGATGCCGAGCCAAACGCTCTGCAAAACTATAGTCAATGCATAATAAACCTTTTATTGTGGTAAATGTTGGTATTTTCATTCTATTTATATTTCACATATCAAAATATTCTGACCACATCCACTTGCAAAAGTGTGTATGTGTGTGTCTGTGCAGGATGATCTAAAAGTTACACCTATCTGTTAATACATTGTACTTAACAAAGCTGTGTGTTATTGTTAGAGTAGCAGAATGTAGACGTACACAGATAGTTTTCTTATTATTAGTAGATTTTGCAGATACGTTCTAAATTATTAGCTGATTTTGCAGATACTTCAAATAAATTGTGTCAGCAACAATCAGTGTTAATATCATAAAATACCACAGAAAACCTGTTTTCATTCAAAAGTGTTCATACTGTACACTTTTGTGCTAAAGACAGCACAGAAAAATATTCACTCTTCCAATCATTGACTGCCTGAAAGTAATGCAATTTCGTTGACCACAGAAAATATTTTTAGTTGTATGTTTTGTGTCCAAAGGATGCATTACCATTAAATTTGCAAAAATCTCTCTCACCGAGGTAATATTAAAACAGGAGGCCTTTCCAAAGCATGCAGCATCATTGAAGTCCGTTCACACCATAACCTAAAATTTACTGAAATTAATTTTATGTTGTTTTTTTTTTACTGAGCACACACAATTTTTTTAAGGAACTGAAATCTAAGAATATAAAATTTTCGAATTATGTGAATTTTCACTCCTTCTGCATGAACTCAAGTGTGTATATTGGTTAAATTAGTCACACTGAAAGTAAAGAAAAATGCATGAAAAGGGGGTTTTGATTCTGTTTTCAATACAAATTGCGTTGCAACTGATGATATTAACTGAACAGGTGTTGAAAACTACATTTTGAATCCAGCTCTAAGTTGATCTGATCAGTTGCGTTCAACAAATAAAAAAAAATAAGTGGATAATTAAGTTAATTTGCCATCTGTATTTGGCTAGTAGTTTCAGCATACTGTTTCTTGTCACTTATTAATGGATAAAATAGCCCTACAGTGTTTTACATCATAAATGCATAGTAGCCACTGCTAAATAGTTTGATGCATATAGTTGTTTCTCTTCCAATTATACGTTAAAACAAGCAATATTAAGGATTCATGCCTTTTGAAAGAATGAACAGTGTAAAACATACCTAAAGATATAAATCCTTAATGTGTCTTTTTATTTACTAATCACCATCCTAAAATTATGTCAGATGATTTATTTATAAGTTTCTTCAAAATTATATTTTAGACTCAAGACAAAAAAATTTAGCCTTAAATAACTCTCCCCAAAGAAAACTAAACCCCTACAGCCAGTCCTTTGATGCAAGACAACAGTATGCAAAATATCAAGAATTGAGAAGAGTAAAATGTTTGCAGCCAGCACAAGCAACTTGCTGCCATCATTACACATATAGTGTATCAAACAGTAGATGGGAAAGGGAAGCATGCAACTTGTTTTATGTTTTCTGACACACAAATGAAAAAAAAAACTAAAAAGCCAAAGCAAATAAAGTAATCTTGCAAAATTATTACTGACAAACTTACCCTGATTTAAATTTTGGATACTGTCGAAGTAACCAAAACGAAATGCTGAAACACAGGCAGGATCGTCTCATGTTAGACAGTTGTCTCATGCACAGGTACAGTTGTTTACTTCCTGAACATAACAAAAAAATAACCATGGGATGAAACCAAATGCATTGGAGGGAAGTAGATGGGCAAAATGTAATGATGTCACTTCTAAAAAAAAATGAAGGAAATCAATTGAGCTCACAATGCCCTCTGCAATTGTGGAAGTTGGTGGAAAATACATGGCTATTGGAAAGGTACGGCATTTGATTCAACTCATAAAGTATTGCATAAATAATGCAGAAAGAATACTCACGTATGAACACATTTCAAAATCAAATTGCAATTAGCACGTTCTCAATTTCGACAAAAATCAGCTATTATCGTAAATAGAAAATACGGTGTTATACAGGGTGTCCGAGAATTATTGGACACATTACAAAATTATGTAGAAAAAAAACTATGAGCACTGTCTGTTTTTCTATGTCACGTATTACTAACACAGTTTCTATATTTTTGTTTTGCAGAATTGTTATTCCCAAAATCCGATAGATGGCGCTAGGGTGGGGCCTGATGAGGAATTTGTGAGAAGTGCGCAATCAGTAGTTATGTCATCCGTACAGCAGAAGGCGATGTGTATGTTATGGCTTGCGGAATTAAAGTCTGTCATTAAAGTTAAAAGATGGTACCGTTTAGAGTATGGTTGTAATCCTCCACCAATGAATTCAGTTAAGCAGTGGATGAAACAGTTTAAAGAAACTGGCAATGTGGAACATCGTGGAGGAGCCGGCAGCCCTAGCGTCAGCTATGAGGCGGTTGACCAAGTTAATGAAAGTTTCCGACGAAGCCCCAGGAAATCAGTTAATAAAGCAAGCAGAGAACTGTGCATTCCGAAATCGACAGTTCACGATATCTTGCACAAGAAATTAAAATTTCATGATTATAAAATTCAAATAGTGCAAAAGATGCATGTAAATGATCACACTCTGTGATACGATTTCGCTGTGGATATGCTGCATCGAGTGGAAAACGACGAAAACTTTCTCAGTACTGTAATTTTTAGTGATGAATCCACATTTTATGTATCAGGTATTATGAATCGTCACAACTGTAGGATATGGGGCAGTGAACTGCCTCATGCTGCTATTGAACTGGAACGTGATTCTCCAAAAGCTAATGTGTGGTGCGCGCTATCAAAAAGAGAAGTGATTGGCCCTTTCTTCTTCGGCAAAAAAAAAAACATAAATAGTGACATTTACTTGGATATGCTAGAAAATTTTGCTATATCCCAGATCAAAAGATATGACGTTGTTTTCCAACAAGACGATGCGCCACCGCATTGGTCAACGTTTGTACGTAAGTGCCTAAATGAGCATTTCCCCAACGGATGGATTGGGCATGGTGATCCAATTCCGTGGCTTCCTCACTCTCCAGATCTAACTCCATTGGATTATTTCATGTGGGGTTATGTGAAGGACCGCGTCTATCAAACGCCTTGTACTGATTTGCAGGAACTGAAGCAGCCTATCACAGCTGCTATTAATTCAATAATTCCTCAGATGCTTGCCAATACATGGCATGAAATCGAGTATCGCTTGGACGTACTACGAGCAACCAAGGGATCTCACATTGAAATTTATTAACTTGTGTGGTTACACTGTACATAAGTTAGTACAGTCAGTTTCTTTGTATGTGTTTAATGTTTTGTTTTATATAATTTTGTAATGTGCCCAATAATTCTCGGACACCCTGTATATAAGCTCACCAAGTATGAACATTAATACACGAAGTTGCAGAAATACAAATTTAAGTATACTGCATTATCTTTCCCTCATATTTTTCTTAACTTCCTAAAACTGTTATTGAAAAATATTTTTACCCCATGAGCTGATGCAAAGTAAATATTACATATAGTATAAGAAATAAAGGGGGTATAAATGTTTTAAGTTTAAAAGACCATCGCTGCTTTTCCTCAGACATCCAAATTGCAGTGCTACCTTCATACTCAATGAATTATAATTTTAACAGCTATCTCTACATACATATGACTTGAATGAACAAAACAGCACTCAATGTCATCTAATTTTATAACCGAGCACTTTTGATTTTCATCATCCATAAACATGTTCATATGAAGTAAATAAACAAGTGAACAATTAATATATCACTCCCTCTAACTGATACATGTAAGTAGTAATGCTTTTCTTAAATTTAATTTTTTCTTTGACTAAAACTTGTGTTTTTTTTTGTTTTGTTTTTTTTGCTGAAAAACAAGTTATAACACTATTTTTTTTAAGTTCTCTTGAAAAACATCAAAAAGAAGAAAATGGCATAGGATAGACACTGAAAGATTGAAATGGTGATGAATAAGTTATGTTTTTCTTTTTGCAATGATTCGATCTTTTACATGAACTAAAAGTCACCAAACTTTTTTTTTTATTGGAGGTTTTACGACCACCGTGAGCAACTCACTGGGCTATAAGCAGTTGCCCGTCCCTATTTTAGGGTCACTGTTTCCAGGGAAGGGAGAGAGCCAGTGCCGTAAGACAAACACAACATTCATGCCTTACTGGGTTTCGAACCCGGACCCCTTTCGGACGAATGATCAGACGCCATTGCTTAGACCACTGCGCCTCCGAGGCGTCGTCAACAAATTTACTTGACTGCAATAGGAACAAAATGGTAGAAAGGAAGCTTTTCTTTTTCTTCTAAAAAACATGTTTTTATAAGACAAACAAAAATTTCCAGCTGAAAGATATGTAATTAGATAGTCCATTATTATTGCTTTTTATTTATTAAAAGCACTGTTGCTTTTAATAAATTTGCATAAGTTTAAATATTTATCATAGTGTTTGAAATTCAAAAGGAATCTTTTGCGTGGAAGTTCTTCATACACTGCTTAAAGAAATTTTGCTTCTATATTCTGCTTCTGTGGTGTATTGTGCCTATGGTATTTATTAAGAATACCTTCTCCACCGACTTGCAGGGCCATAGCTACAGGAAGGTCATTCCAGGGGCATAAATTCATGCTCTGGGAAATGTAAAAAATATAAATTCTAACAAAAAAAGATAGGTTCTTTTTAAAGACTGGACTTAGTCTCATACAGCATTTCATGCAGTAAAGAGTAACATACACTATGAGGTGTGAACACCTCATATATGCAGGAAGGGAATTTTCTAAAACAGTGGAAGCCCATAAATCAAATGCTGGTATGCCTGACCTCCATGACCTTTTCAAACATGTAGTTGGGATGAAGACCTAATTTATAATTTGTGCTCTGTCGCAAGAAGTCTAACCCAGTGTTTAACCTTTAACAGAATTTTCCCCAAGCCCTACGCCTAAAGCTTTTTCCTATTGTAACGTTCTTTTTTTTTTTTTTGATTGAAGGTTTAAACGACCATCATGAGCAACTCAATGGGCTATAAGCAGTCGCCCGTCCCTAATTTAGGGTCACTGGCTCCAAGGAAGGGAGAGAGCCAGTGCCATAAGACATACACAACATCCATGACTCACCGGGATTCAAACCCAGACCCCTTCCGGACGAATGATCTGAGGCCATAGCTTAGACCACTGCACCACCAGGGTGGCATTGTTATGTTCACTATCCGGTACTCATTTGTTCTGCACGGGTTTGTTTTTTGCTATGCATTTCTGTGGGGTGTTGTGTTGTTGGCATTCACACAACGTTTACACTTTATTTGGTATTTACAACCTGTGGTCCTTGAGTGTTTACATAGTTTTTTACATTTTTAATAAAATTCTATCAAAAATCTGATGTGTAATTCTTGAATGATCATAATATCTTCCTATATAACCACAATGTGTAAGAAAATAAAAACCATGTATTATTTGAATGGAAGTCAAAGGGACATAATTTCCAGTCTCACCCTACCAGATAAGAAAAGCTTGCTATGGTCCAGCTGTCTTGTGATGAGCATGTAAACACCACCTGATGGGATGGTTAAAAATATCTTACTGTTATTAAAGAACATGCTGTAGTCTTTCTGCAAAATCAGTTTCAAAGCATATTACAGAGGACAGTCAGTGTAATTTGAAATAGACTCTATCTACAATCACTGCAAGACATGATATGCTATTTTGGATTTTGAAGGGCACATAACTTACAATATGAACTAGTTTTCTTGATATCATGAATATTTAGCAATATTAATTATTACTGCAACACAACCTTTCTGAAATGAATTAATCTGCTTTTCGATAAATTCTCGTCGATCAGGTTAAAAATATCTTTTTCTTACTAATAGGAGTGATGCAAAAGAAGTGAGGGAAATTATTACAGAGTGGTTGAAAAATTTGAATAAAAAGCCTGAACACTGCTATCTAAAAAGGACGCTAATCTACACATTTAACAGCGTACAAATGACAGTGTGAGCGAAACAATTTAAATTACCTGACAAATGACATATCCATCAGAGCTGGGTGATATTGGAAGTAGAATTCAAATCCCGCGAACACACATCAACACGCCAGCAATGTGAGCCATCCTCCTCCATCAACGGCGGAACTTCCTGTTTCTCAATAATAGCGGAAGTGACTAAGACTCCCTTTACGGAGCAGCTTGTTTAGTTTACCGCTTATTCTGTGTCTGAACCTCGTTGGTCTGAACTCTTAATGTAATGCAACGGTTTTTTTTTTTGAGTGGCGGGGAGCGGCTTTTTAAATCATTATTATTTTATGCACGATGTGTTTATCTTCTAAAATTCAGTTACGTACTGCAGAAATGAAGCACAATAAATATACAACTTGAACCAGTATCTGCTGCTCCTGTGACGCATGGTCTAAGTGCTGGCTTTTGACTATTCGTCCGTGAAGGGGTCCGGGTTTGAATCCCGGTGAGGCATGATGTGTTTGTCTTACGGCACTGGATCTCTCTTCCATGGAGCCAGTGACCCTAAATTAGAGACGGGCAACTGCTTATAGCCCATCGAGTTGCTCAGGGTGGTCGTTAACCCTTCAATAAAAAAAAAAAAGATCCAGTATCTACAAAATTATGCCGTCAGTTTTCAAACAGATATTTTGAAATTATTTTATGTATAGTAAAAGTATGAAAAAAACTCTAGCCATAAGATTCATTCTACTTACTTGAAATTGTGGAAATATCCAGTTGTAGCACGTGCTGTTTGAACAACAGTGGAACCAAAGCCTTCGTGTTACTCACATGTTGCTCCACAAAAGCTGCTTGCATGTTGCCTCAGGTGGTAAAGGTTGGAACATTGTTCCTTTGCTGCTAATCGGATTAGTGAATCCACACCGTGGTTGTTAGAAAAGTGTAGACTGTTCTACCTACGTCAACATACAACGGAAACACTGTGCCAACGAATTTAGGAATATAAAAGTGGAGACCGTAGCTCAGTGTTGGGCCCATAGCCTGATTTCCGCACGTGCACAGGACCTCATATTTTTTTTTTGGGGGGGGGGGGTCAGAACTATATTGATAATAATATAGATCTTCAGCAAATATTCTTTTAAACGGTTGATTGAAAACTTTAATCGAGCGGAGGAGGGTATACACAGGGTCTTGACTATAGCCTAGGTCGATCCCTGTTTGGGCCTGCATGTGTGCTGCCTGGATTAGGAGGAACGCAAAGCTTATTCTAGCAGCATAGTAGTCTATGCAAAGCCCATATTATTATCTCATGCTTAGCTTTCTTAATCGGGGACCGACTTAGACAGTTTGGGGCACTGGGCAAGAGGCTTTCAGGGGTCCCCCGGCATCCCGCGTGAATCGCTTTGCTGCAAAGCAAGTAATATAGCTATATCTTAGGGGGCCCTCAAAGTTCGGGGCCCAGAGCACGTGCCCCGAATGACCTCTCGTAAATCAGGCCCTGTTTTTAATGCCTTCATCAGCTGAGCTCTCTCGAAATGAAATTGTCAAGATTTCGTAAAAAGAACAAATACATAATAAACGAAGTTCATAAAATGGGCACCTGCTACAATTCATGAAAAATATTACAGACACTTTACAATAGAAAAGATTACAAAATTTCTTGAAAATATTGTGTTTCAACAGTGATTGGATTATTGATTTTCAAATAATAAGTCTCCGTAGGAATCAATCAACATGCTGTGACTATAAACTCACAGTAAACTAAGTAATAATAAATCCTTCTATCAAACGTTCGCTGACAGGCAGGTACACTGAGCGTATGTACGTACAAATGGCATGAAAAGTCAGTATGTAAGCAGCTTGAACCAGTATTATACCTTTCTTTGTTTTGAAAAACAAATCATAAAACTTGGATTATAACTTTTTGAGCACTTTGTATAAAACTTCATATCATGGCAAATGCGAGTGCGAGGCAGCGCTGCTGAAATGGAATAATCGATTCGTGCAATTGAGAGAAAAAAATTATTAAAGTAAAAATTTGTAAAATTCAGATCATGAGCTTTGTGTCTTTCTTCACTGTACAAATAGAACTCAGTATCTCGGAATGTGCTGTTCGTATACAGCACATTCCGAGACTTGAAAGTGTGTAAATAATGGGTTAATGTAATCGTATAAGAAAAACAAACAACGAAAAGAAAGAACCCCGTAAAGTATATGATTTAAAAATATATTATTTTTTTTTTTGGAGGGGGGTAAGCCCACCTCCCCATTAAAACTCCGTATGGTGGTAAATGCGAGTGCTCTAGCCCACGTAATGGTGCGTTTGTTCAACCATTTCATTTGCCGATTTGTTAAATTATATTAAGCTATGATTTCATTGTGTTTCAACCAGAACAAAAATTTCTGATATGGGAACGCCCAAGAGATGAAAAATTGCTGAAAACGAAAGCAAATATGAGACATAACAGTTCGGGAAACATTTAGAACACATTCGTAATGTGTTCCCAACGCTTTTCAAATGTGTTCCGAATGTGTTCCATTCTCACGCGCAAAGTGTTCCGAATGTGATCTGGAAAATAACATGTTCTAAAAATTAACACTAGAGCACATTGTACAGGAGAAGAACACATTAGGAACATATTTGGAGCGCATTGGGAACACATTTGTCGTCAGCAGAACACAACCGAAACACATTTGGAACGCATTTATAAAAAAAGCGTTCCCAACGTGTTCCAAATGTGTGCCGAGCATTTGCAGTGTATGCATAGTTAATTTCTTAGAACCTGTTTATTGAAAATTTTCATGCGTAACGCTGATGTGGCTGTTTGCCTAAAGATCGAGTCTTGTTTTAAAGAAAACAGTTCGGGATTTATTTTCAACAGAAACTTTCAAATAAGTTAAAATCTTATCGAAGCTTTAAGCATCGCAACATCGTCTGACACCATATGTAAGAATTAGCCGTTTGTCTCCCGTTCCATTGCGTTTCCTTTTTGTAAATTAATGAAAGCGGACTTTGGTATTTTGAGAATGCATTTTTGAGCAACTATTCATGAAACCTTATGTGAACGCCATAAATCCACGATTTATTAGTGGAAATTTATTTATGTTATGTTCAACAAAACGTTTTTTACTGAATGAATTTTCAAAGACAAAACCCTCGCACATACCTAAGCCTCCGCCAATCTATATTAGGAATATATGACGAGCAAAGGAACGGCCGTACAAAACATTTGATACCGCTCTTCATATAAGTCCTACAATATTTATGACCAAATATCTATAAAATGGGTCCCATTAATTAAATCTTAACATAATTTCGGAATGATTAATTTTTCTCTTCGTACAAACTGCATTGATTGCAAGTCCGTTTAAATGCATAAAAGGTGACATCAAATCAATTTCAATCATCACCAGGAAAGTTAGTTTCTTTGGTGGATATTTGATTTCCGCTTTACAAATGTGGCATAAGATATCGCGTCTCCACAGGCAACATTCGCAATGCCTTCACGATTGAGTGAAACAAATTTATATAAAGTACTAATATGCCCCACTTTAATGATATCTGTAAATTGATTAAACAAGGGGAAATGCCGGTAAAAAAATTGATCGAGAACCGAAGGTTCAAAATTTTTGAAGCACACAGTTCAATATTTTCGAAAAACTGCTTCTGTTTGCTGGGTCCCTTAAAACATCTTGTTTCCAGCATTATAGTGCCTCGGAGCCCTGAATGATGGGAAAAACGTGACGGCATAGGTCAAACTGTCTTGAAAGAAGGAATGAACGATGTCCAGATGGGAAAGTTCTATAGTGACAGCAATGAAAAATTAGAGGTAGATTATATGCATTACCTTTGGGTGAAAAATAAGAATTAAGGAAATATAAGAATTATACGCATACAAAATTTATCAATTATTTGAACAAAGAATGAAAAAAAAAGACATGCTATGTGGATATAATGTACTCTTCCATGGGTTGAACACACAAGACTGGATGAATTAGCTTCTAAAAATAACGAAAAGTAAAATAAAATATATTTCCTCTTTAAAACAAATGTAGCTTCGGAAAACGGAAAGGAAAGAGGCAAGTTTAAAAATGTAACAGGATGTGACATGGACGGGTGAATATATTAATTCAACAATCGCCTTTCAAGGCGACAAGGACAGCACTAAACTTTGGAAAGCGTCTTTAAGTTGGTACACTCCTCGAAAATGAGTGAAGTTCCCTTAAGGTAAAAAAAAACGAAAAAAAACATCGTTACGTTGCAAAAATGAATTTATGAATTATACGAAACTGACATTTATGAAAATTACCTGGCAAAATTGTAAAATTAAAGACAGAAACATTCTATTTCACATTCCGCAGGAATGTGTGTAATAATGCATGGCAAATCAATCCCGTCGGTAGAGAGCTTCCCTACCACGCTTCCAGCTCTTGTTCGTTTCCACTAAGATCGAACGGGCGTTTTTCCAGTCTGTTGAGAAAATTTCCCCAGGGCAGTGCTGTAATTCAGATGTTTCGTAAAGGTGCGAAAAAAGTTGTAACTTTGGGAAACTGCGGCTATGCTCAACTTTTTTTATGCTACTACTGGGAAATTGGCGGACAAGTTTCGGCAAGCCATCAGTTACGTCACGTGATTGCCGGCTGCCACTATCGGGAAACTAGCGGTCCACATTAGGCTAGCCTTCATTTATGGCACGTGCTTGCAGGGCCGCTGAAGGGCCACTTGTAACAGCTGCTGCCAGGGATGGATAACAGATGGCCCTGTTGTGGCATATGACAACTGATAGGGTTGGCCTGAACTGCTGGCCCTCCTGTTGGCCACTCGGACATTTTATTCACGGTTCGGCAGCGGCCACACGTAGTGCTGGGCCAGTGATGGCTGCTAGCAATGGCCCAGTGCTTGTTCAGCAAGAGTGTTTTTGTTGGGTAGTATTGTATGTTTTTTGTCCTTTTTGACTGCCTTGGGTAACATACGCTGCTTGAGCTGTTCTTTGCAAAGCAAGCACATCTTATAAATTGAATGTCATTGCTTTTGCCTTACGTAACTTACGTTTCTTGAGGTGGGCTTTGCAAAAGAGGTAAATCTTGTAATTTGACTTTCATTGCTGTTGCATTGTGTAGCTTACGTTTCTGAAGCTGCTCTTTGGAAAGCAAGTAACTCCTATAATTTGACTGTCATTGCTGTTGTCTTGTGTAACTTACGCTTCAGTAGCTGCCATTTTCAAAGCAAGTCATTTTTTTAATTTGACTGTAGCATTTGCCTATGTCACTTACACTTCTCGAGCTACTCTTTGCACAGCCAGTAGGATGAAGATACCGGTATTTACTCACGATACTTAATATATATTAATTTCCAAATATTTAGTTGCACGATTACTAAATAAACTAATTTTAAATTCATGTCTTTAGAATGTCAAAAATAAACATGTTAAAATATATGGAGTACAAGACATTAATCCAATAACATTTCACTTCAGTCATATGCTCAGCTGCACATGCTGTTAAATACAATAAAATTTAATATTAATATTTTAACATCAAGCGTTTGTCCTTTTTCGGATTACGCCAACATTGCTTTGCCAGGCTAATTAGTATCCAAATAGTGTGTGTTTTCTCAAGTGTATATATAAATAAAGTAATGCCATTATTTTTGCCCCTCAAGGAAATAATTTTGTTATGGATATTAGTTTGATAATATAGCACATTTTTTGGAATAATATCGGATGCATAATTAATTAATCAATGCAATCATTATACCTTTGAACATTGTAAGGAAACATGTTTATCCATAACAAAATGTAGATAAGTATGCGTGTCTAAAAATGATACATCAGAAAACCATGATTTAACTTATTTACTACTTAGGTACGAGCTGAAGTTCGCGAAATTTAACTTTTTTATACCATATTTTTTTAAAGAAACTCAGAAAGGTTTTTATAAATAATTTTATCGACTTTCTCACTGCGCAGTGTTAGAGAATTCACACTGTTAAATTGTAGTAAACGAGAAATCAATTAAGGCATTTATTAAAATTTACTTTAAACACCTTTATGCCATGAATGTTATTTTTTCCTGCAATCGGTTAGATTATGTTATTAAATGATTGATTGCATATATGATTACAATAATCGGTCGCCTCTGTAGATAGGGGAGGTACCTATTTTTACATAATTCTGATAATACTGATAACTAAATAGAAAATGGGAGATGATGCATGGAACTACATATGAAAGGAATGTGTATTACGTTGCTGGACAGAAAGAAATGTCCAACGTTTTACTTGCTATTAAGAATATTAAAGGTCTGTAATGCTACAGAAAAAAAAAAGATTGGGATGTCACACGTAGATCGGTAAACGGTTGCTTTAAGACGGTCTTAAAAACAAAACAGGTTAATCCACCGATTTTTTCTTTCCATGGTGTATATCTTCACTACAAGAAGACATAAATGCACATGTTGTCGAATTAAAGAATATGTTATTCCACATAGCTCTTTTCCAACTTCAGAGTGAAAAAATTGTTTTCTTGAATACCTTTTAAAATGAATAGCACTTGGCATTCATATTTTTTTTTCTAATATTAGTGCACAGTTTTTTATCTAAAAGGAGTAATTACATAATGCAGGATTTTCTACCTTTGTTCTTCTAAGTGTATGATAAGAAAAAGTCCTTGTGCTTTGAATGCCTTCCGAATCAAAATAAAAAAAAATACCACGAGGAGTCCTTTTTCACGGTTTATGAACGTAAGTGATAAAGTACCATCTTTACACGATTCTAAAAATGTTAAATGCCTAAATGAATGACCCGCAAGAAATTATTTATTCTGAAAAGCACATCAGAGTTGAAAACAGGTCCATTTCACCAGCCCCCTCCCCCACCTCGCAAATTGTAAAATTTAAACAGCCTGATCGTTTGTGCTGCGTCTGTGCTCGAATGAACCGCAAACATTTTCGTTTGTACCACAACCGTTTTCCCGTTATCCGCGAAACAAAGTGGGGGGGACGGCAGCCCCCCACCTCGGAAATTTCGTAATTTGAACATACCATTCGTTTGTGCTACGTTTGTGCTCGAATGAAACCCAAAAAATTTCGTTTGTACGACAACCGTTTTTCCGTTATCCGCGAAACAAAGTGGGGGGACTACAGCCCCCCCTAGGAAATTTCATAATTTGAACGTACAATTCGTTTGTGCTACGTTTGTGCTCAAATGAACCGCAAAAACTTTCGTTTGTACCTCAACCGTTTTTCCGTTATCCGCGAAATAAAATGGGAGGGGGCTGGGCAAGCGCCAGTTCCCCACCCCGGAAATTTTATGATTTCAACATGGCATTTGTTCGTGCTATGTTTGTACTCAAAATGAACCGCAAAACTTTTCATTTGTACCACAACCGTTTTTGCGTTATCCGCGAACTAAATCAATATGGACTGCAGAAACGGCAATCTGAATCTCAGAAATTTCTTACTCTCCACATGTCATTCGTTTGTGAATATGTTTGTGCTCGAATAAGAAATTTCCTTTGTAGCACAACCGTTTTACAGTTATCCGGGAAATAAATTTGGTAGGTGTTGCAGAAACGGAAGTCCTAACTTCAGAAATTTGTTATTTTCAACATGTCAGTCCTTTGTTCTACTTTGGTGCTCGAGTGAACCGCAGAAAGTTTGGTATGTACATCAACCGTTTTTTAGTTATTTTTGAAACAAAATGTGGGTTGTTATTCAGGAAACTTCGGCCTCCGCCTCGGAAATTTCATAATTTTATCATGCCATTCCTTCGTGCTATGCTTAACACGAATGAACCGCAAAGCGTTTCGTTTGTGCCATAACCGGTTTACAGTGTTCCGCGAAAAAGGTGAGTAGGAGCTGAATAAACGGAAGCTCCAATGTCAAAAATTTTATAATTTCAACACGCCATTCTTTTGCTAGTTATATTCTCCAATGTGCCTCAAATTTTTCGTTCGTAATGTACTGATTTTTGAGTTACCCTTTTAACAAAATGTGGGAGCTATCGAACGGAAGATGTTTCCACCTCGGAAATACCATAATTTCAATATTCCATTTGTTTGTGCTCCAATGTGCAATAAAGATGTCTGTTTTCCGTACACCTTTTAGAAAGTCTATTGTATCATTTCCCTTCAAACTTACTTTTTTAAAATGACACGAAAATTATGCATTGAAAGATTACTACATCACTTTTTTTCAGACATCCGCGAAACATAGCTGCCAAAACGGAATCGCCATCTTCGGAAATTTCTTAATTTCAACATGCCATTCGTGGGTGATAAGTTTGTGCTCAGATGAGCTGCTAAAATTGGTGTTTGTACCAGAACCAAGTTTCAGTAATTCTCGGAACATGGATATGATCTATAGCGATGTAGCCCTTCCAGAATTCATCTTGTTCTCTCGTTTTAGCTATTCCCAGTGTTACTTTTAAACGATGAGAAAGAACATTAGAGGAGATTTTATAAACCGCAGATAAGAGTATGATGGGCCTGTTGTCTCTGAGATCCTCAATATCACTTTTTGTGTGTAGAAGGATCACTGTAGCATTGTTAATTATTAGGAATCTTTTACAGTATAGCAATAAGGTCATTTTCTGTTTTAATAACTTGTCCAACAAGATATTTTGCGAGTCTATGCTTATTGAAATACTGGTCACCTACCAGACTTTCTGAAAAGGAAATACGAGTGAAGCCAACCTACATTTAGATAGTGGTGTCCACAATCGAGACGAAATAATCCATTCATTCGATTATGGAAATGTATCGAAACATTCGATTACGACAAAATTATTCGAATTAAAAAAACCTGTCGAGAGAACCCGATTGTTCCTACGTTTGCTCAATCCAATGAGTTAATTCAAAAAGCGAGAAAATATCAACCAGTCATCGGTTGAGTTCCCTTTTGCAGAATCTCTCATCTTATCTGGAAACTAATCAAGAGGTTCCTAGATGTTGTAGAAAAAGTTTCGTGTGAACGAATGATCTGTCGCTTATAGGAACACTAGAAATATCTCTCGTTTGCAGGAAAACTTGAATGATCTCTCATCTACGAAATCGCTAGAATGATCTCTAGCCGAAGGAACTATTCAACTTGGGTTTGTTTTACCTAGGTTCACCTAATTCAAGAAAAAATTGGCGAGTTCCTTTGAATAATTAGAGTGATCATTTCGAATCAACAACTCGATTTGTCAAAACCTGAAGACGGCTGTGAACATATCGAGCCGTCAACCGGTGAATCCTAAACTTAAATATTATTCGAATGATTATTTTGAATGAATATCTCAATTACAAGCTTTCGATTTTTGAATTATATCGATTATGCCCTACACTACTTTTAGATCATTATATGTTCAATATGTGCTGCTTTGTTATCGCTTTATCTTTTCTGAACCAAACATTTTGATATGATTTTACTGTAATGAAGATATAGTTGGAGTTTTCAAATCAGAAATGACTGCAACAGGAATAAGTTTGATGACTCGTAGCAAATAATAGATAACAAACATTTAACGTCGGGACCGTGATGAATACACTAAATACAGTATTTTCCAACACCTCAAGAAAAATTCATTGAAATTCCATTTGAAGTTTATAGGGAGTAGATTTATGACGCCCGAGTGCTACAATTCCCAAATACTTAATTGATCAACTTTGTGAAAGTAATTCAGTAACTGGATATTATTCCTAAAAGGAGTGAAAAACTCAGGTTCCTAGCTATGCCGAATGAATGAAAACGAATATACTCACATGTTGACTTCCAAGTATGGAAGACTAACTGAGCTCTATACTGACATTTGTCTTAGTTTCGTTCTGGTAATACATTATACCTTTAGTTTCTACATTGGTCACTCAACTACTGCTCGCAACCTTGTTCCTAGAAAAGCCACTCCCTAAAAAAGATTTTTCTAACGGTGAATGGATGTCCGAGAATTTCATATGATTCTTGCAAGGCAGTTCCATAACGGTTAGAATCGCGTCCGACAGACATCTGCGGGCTGCATTCTATTTCTGTTATCCATTTTGGAAAGACTGGTGATTTTATTAAAGTCAGTATGGTTGTTTAGTTAAGGACTTTTACGACACGGGATAATGTAACCTCGATAACAAGAATTATAATAAAATTACTCTTGATGCGTAAGGAAATCATGGAGGAATCATTAAGCTATGTGCACTGAACGAAGGTGATTTGTTTCACGTGTTGATCCTAAAATGTACATTCATTTCTTATTGACGCTCAGTTGCATTTTGGTTTGAAAAACTTATTGCAGAAAAGCGAAAAATCTGACTAATGCGTGCGTTTGTTGAAAAATCTGAGTAGTGTGTAATAGGTAATTTTAATGGTACAATGAAAAGTGAAATAGTATATAAACTTAAAGTAAAAAAAAACAATAACATTATCGGCAGTAATAAATTTAAATAGATTATTATATAAAATTATAAAGCTATTTGTTTTTAACAATAGTTTTCAGGGTAAATTATCATGTTAGGTCACCTGAACTTCGGTGCGGTTCACTTCGGTATTTCTGTCATAGCCTAAGTAACGTATTGATATCTTTTATTGAGGCCCTGATGGTAGTCAGCTTTGAGTGCATTTGAAAAGATCGCTTTCTTTTCTATGAAAATCGGTGGTGTTTTCTGGTAACGTATTTGAATAGGCATCCGATCTTGTATCTGATTTTAAATTTTCTGATGAGTTATATCCTGATCTGTATCGACCACCCGTAGAGGACACAACGCATTTGTTAAGATCGGATATTGTGACTTTTACAATTTAAACCACTTTTTTTTGTCTTGAGATCTGATACATCCTCAGCTGCGTCGTCCCAGGCAGAGGAGATACAGATTACAAATGGGAGCCGAAAATATAATATATTTTTCCTTAAGTATATACTCTCTATCGATAACTTCGTCGTATTCAATCCAACGAAAAATGCGTGCTTGTTCTGATACGCTCCGCAAAAACCCCGTTAACTACGTGAAGATGGATACAGATGTAGACGTGTTTTACGTTGCACTTTTAACCTAGCTGTAAAGGGCTGGTACAAAATAGTACTTTTCCACAAGTTTGTTACGATTTCAACACCTCCATGTTTCTCTATACGAACGTTTTACCGTCAGAAACACTCGCCCGAACCTGTTTATTTAATATTTAAAGATATCCAAAGTAGTAGTGCGAGATAGCTTTTAGTCCTGCATACAAAAATTGCAGCAGCAGTGTTTTGGTGATTAGCATCGCTAGACAGACAAGATATGTCTCAATAGATCTCCCAATTGGTCAGCGCCCTGGCGGCGGCCAATTAAATACGAACTAGGCTTATCCCTTGTTTCTTTAGAGACACTGGTGTGTAGCGATTTCACCCATAGTCTCGAAGTCATGTTATAGCCCTCCTGTATTGTCCTTCGATTCCACGCTTTTTTACACTTTCCAACCGTAGGTTAAAGAAGCGTATATGCTCCAGCTTTTTCCGTCTGTCCGTCCGTCCGTCAGTCCACACAATAACTCGCGTTAAATTGGTTCGATTTAGATGAAATTTTACTATCTGGTCGGGGTATATCTGGTGACGAAACCTATTGAAAATGGGACAAATGGGGTCAAAGGTCACGACATAGGAGTGGGATCCATTCCATTACTCTTATGCGTCATAACTTGCGTAAAAATGGTTCGATTGAGACAAAACTTAAATAATGTTATTCCGGAAGTATACTTTACCGGTTCTGTTGAATATCATCGAAATGGGGTCAAAGCAAGCTCATAAGAGCGAAATTTATTCTACAGCCATTATCTTTATAACTTTAGTAATAACTTGAGTAATGATTTCTGGTATGTTCGAAAGTGTATTATAATCAATGTATTGCAAGATTTTACCAACGTGTTTCAATTTGTGGCTGTTTCCAGGCATGCTTTGAGTCTTGTAGTACTCCGATCTAGAAATAAGAGTCTAATTTTCTGTTATTCCCTTTGATTGTCGAGTTATATAAATTATTTGTTTTTTGGAATTCAGCAGTTGTTTTGCGTCAAAGAACATATTAAGTTGAATATAAGCACCTGGGACATCAGCAAAATAGTGGCTATTTCTCTAAACAAATGCAAGATCAAACAACGGACTTTTGAAAAAAAAATCTCAGCTTTCACAATTTTTCCCTCATCTTACCTAAACGTATATATATATATTTTTCATTTCAGCTGTTAACATTTTGATTCCTCAGAACTGGATGCAGAGCCAGAAGTGACGTAACTAAGATTTTATTTCCGGACAGCTCGAGTATATTAAGCATTACAGAATCATCTGTCTGGTGGGAATGAGTAGAAACTATGTCGAATATAATTGAAGGTAGGGAATAATATCTTGCATAAGTGCACTTTCTTGAATGTGTGTTTGCCTACCAGACATCCACCAATGGCGACGCCAGCAGCTAAGGACTGGATAGCATAGTAGGCAGCTACACAGAACACGGAGGAAGAGACACCTCAGATTTTGAAGTGTTTGGCAGTAATTGTACCAAAACTTAAATTTTCCCACGCATATGATGCAAATGGGTGACCAGCGTCGGAAAAATAGCAAGTTATCCAGAATTTTATAGCATTGGGGTCAATACTAAAAGAATTTCACCTATTTCTGTTTCTCATATTTTTCCAGGCAAATTTGCGTTGGCTTGGAAGAAACCAAATAAACAACAGTAATTAATCAGGCCATCATTTTTTTTTCTTTTTTTTTTTAAAGTTAGTGACGCCTTTTCTCCTTAGAATGACCTGTGTTCTAGAGTAGCAAATAATTTGAGCGATTTGACAACTGATTTAATGGGATTCCCTAATCGTTGAGCTCAGTCACCTGTGTTTTACAAATTATGCACTTATTTACATACATATATTTGTATAGTGTCCTCCATGTTACTCCGGCTTTTTTTCGAATTTCCTCCACCCATCTCCCATGTGAACTTCTTTTTGGTCTTTTTCTGTCACTTGGTTTCCAATCCAAAATTTCGGTTGTCCATCAATGGTCCGTTCCTTTGACAACATGCCCAGCCCATTGCCACTTGAGGGATTTTATTATGATTGTGAAGTCTTTCACTCGCGTCAGTTTCTTGTCCCCGAGTTCCTTTTCTTGTCTTTCCTGGTTACACCAAACATGCATCTCTCTAAGCTTTTTTAGGTTGCCTGCAGTTGTCGCGTGTCTTCTTTAGTTAAATTCCATATCTCTCCGCCATATGTATGAACTGAAAAGATGCACTGATTAAACACTTTCTTTTAAGACGTGATGGCACATTTATCTTAAAAATTTTTCTGTTTCTCACAAAACCTCTTCAGCTAAGTTTTATTCGTCGATTAATTTCTTTATTTATGTGTCTCTTACTTGATATCTGCTGCCCAAGGTTAATGTAGGTATAGGTTATATAAAACTCTTCCCTATCAATTGAAAAACCTTAATTTCTTGTAAAACCGCAGGACACCAGTATCATCTTCTGAAAGTAAATTTTAAATTTCACTTCTTAACTCTTGTCAGCAATTTCCTGCATCACACTACTCATCTCTGAAGGTGTAGTTGGAAAAAATGCTACGTAATCAGTAATACGGACGTTTTTTTTTTTGATTGGAGGTTTAACGACCACCGTGAGCAACTCAATGGGCTATAAGCAGTCGCCCGTTCCTAATTTAGGGTCACTGGTTCCAGGGAAGGGAGAGAGCCAGTGCCGTAAGACAAACACAACATCCATGCCTCACCGGGATTCGAACCCGGACCCCTTACGGACGAATGATCAGAGGCCAGCGTCTTAGACCACGGCGCCGCCAAGGCGGCAAATAATACGGATGTGAATTAATATGCACATATACACGTTTGCGGGTGTGTGACTTCGTGGGGGACATAAGAAAAGCTTAAAATAAATTTAAATGTTCTTTAGTTTAAAATTGTATCCACTAGAAGATAAAATAGCAGGAAATGAAAAGATAAGAGTAACAATTTACATTACATTCTGAAATGAGTTAACTTTTAAACTGGGGAAATAAAACTAGTTTCGCTTATTTATTCACAAATGCAGAGTTTTATTCTGCAGTATATTATTTGCAAACTGCTTTATACAGAAATAACAGGAAAGGTGACACCGAATATTCGGGTGTAATAAGCATGTCTTTTGAATCCGTTCTGACGCAAATTTAATTTATCAAAACTATTCAAATTCAATGGAACCGGTATGGAAACCTATAGTATCTGACGGAAGAAAGAAGGTTTTCAGTCGGATTTGTATTACCTCAGATATAGCTGTAAACGGAATCGTGAGCTTATGCACTCTGGTTGCAGACTTGTGCTTTAAGAAAAAACATGAATTTATATGAGAAACATTTCGCATCGGAAACGCTCTCCAACACAGAAATATTTGTTTAAATCGGACTCTTCGAAACAGAGCTATGGGTAAAAATAAGATGTGAATTTACGTCCCCTGGTGGGGAAACCATGCATTATTTTAGGAAGAAAGTATTCTCAAAAGGTTTTTCCATATGAGCGGTATTGGCACAAGAAAAAAATCAGTCGAGTTCTCAGAAACCCAGATTTTGCTACAAATACATCAGAACCAGAAATTAACCCTTATGCACCCTGGTGGTCAAACTTTACCAAACATTAGAAATTATGTGAAAAATATTTTCCATCAGGTCTTGTATGCGATACAGGCAGAAGTTTTCAAATCAGAGTTTTAGGAACAGAAATAACGCAGAAAATCTAATTTACCTTTGTGCCCCCTAGCGGAAAGTCTGTTATTTACTTGAAAATCTTGAATTTAAAGGCAAAACATTTCTCATCGGAAACACTATCAAACAAAGAAGGTATTTTTCAAATCGGACACCTAGAAGTAGAGATATTGACAAAAATAAGACATGCATCTACGCCCCCTGGCCTAGAAACCATGCATTATTCCAAGAAGAAAATGTTCCTATAAGGTTTGTCGACATGAGTAGTACCGGTCTACAAACGACGTTTCTTCAATCGAGAATTTAGAAGCTCATATTTTACTGCAAATACATGAGAAGCGGAAATTAAGGTTTACGCTCCCTGGTGGCCAAACCATTTTTTTACAAAAATGTGAAATTATGTGCAAACGATTTCCCATCCGGAGCTGTATCCGGTGCGGAAAGATTTTTTCAAATCGGAGATTTAGAGGCAGAGATATAGGGGGGGGGACGCAATTTGCATCTACGCGCCCTAGCGAAAAGTCTATGAATTACCTGAAAATTTTGAAATTACATGAAAAACATGTCACACTGAAAAGGTTATCCAACAAAGAAGAAATTTTTGTAAGCGGACTCCTAGAAGTACAGATATTCAAAAAATAAAGATATATCTCTACGCCTCCTGGCGGAGAAACTGTGCAATATTTTAAGAAGAAAATATTCCGAAAAGATTTATGGATAAAAGTGGTATCAGTCCAAGAAATAATTTTTTCAATCAATATTTAGAAGCTCAGAACATCAGATACATCAGAAGCATCAGAAGCAAAAAGTTAACTCTTACGTCCCCTGGTGGCGAAAGTATTCTTTATCAAAAATTAAAAATTATATGCAAAATATTTTCCATCAGGAGATGTATCCGCTGAAGAAAACATTTTTCAAATCAGAGTTTTAGAAGAGTCATGTGGAAAAATATAATTTACTCTTACGCCCTCTAGCGGAAAATCTATGCGTAATATGAAAAGTTAACTATTTCTAAAATACTCTTCGTCATAAATAGAATCGAAAGATAAAAAAAAAATCGCAACCGGATGTTTAGGAGCAAATATGTGGAATAAAACGTATTTTTGAATTCGACATCATCTGCCTTTACGCCCTCTAACGGCAAATTGTACATCGTATAAAAAAAAGAAATGAAGGATCATCATTCGCATATTTCAAGCTTCCCAATGCAAAAATATTTTTCTTAAATTGGACTAATATTTGCAGAGATATCGTGGGTACAGACGGACGGACAGACAAACCGGTAACAGAAGCACGATCTTTTTTTACAAAAGACGTGCTAAGAAACAATGAATTACTTGGTTTCTGCCTATCTTATTCTTAGTGCACACACGCAGGCTTCTCGTTTCAAACACAAGAAAAATGACACCGAATTTTTAGTTGTCATAAGCACGTCTTTTAAATCCGTTCTGACGGAAATTATATTTTAAAAAGTTATTCAAAGTCAATGGAACCGGCATGGAAAACAATAGTATCTGACGGAAGAAAGAAGGTTTTCAATTGGGTTTTTAATCCCTTAGATATTGCCATAAACAGAATCGTGATCTTACGCCCTCTGGTTGCAGACTTGTGCGTTAAAAAAAACATGAATTTATATGAGAAACATTTCGCACAGGAAACTCTCTCCAACACAGAAATAATTTTTCAAATCGGACTCTTAGAAACACAGATATCGACAAAAATAAGATGTGAATTTACGTCCCCTGGTGGGAAAGCCATGCAATATTTTAGGAAGAAATTATTCTTAAACGGATTTTCCATATGAGCGGTATGGGTCCAAGAAAAATAAATTTAGTCGAGTTTTCAGGAGCCCAGCTTTTGCTACAAATACATCAGAAGCAGAAATTAAAACTTATATCCCCTGGTTGCCAAATCAGTCTTTTCCAAGCATTAGACATTATGTGAAAAATATTTTCCATCAGGTCTTGTATGCGAAACATGAGGAATTTTTCAAATAGGAGTTTTAGAAGCAGAAATAACGCAGAAAACGCAATTTATCTTGTGCCCCCTAGCGGAAAGTCTATGATTTACTTGAAAATTTTGAATTTATTTGGAAAACATTTCGCATCGGAAACGCTATCTAACGAAGAAGGAATATTTCAAATAGGACTGTTATAAGTGCAGATATTGACAAAAATAAATATACATCTACGTCTCCTGGCGTAGAAACCAGGTATTATTTCAAGAAGAAAATGTTCCTTAAAGGTTTGTCGACAGGAATGATATCGATCAACAAAGGATTTTTTTGCATTTGGGATTTTAGGAGATCATATTTTCCTGCAAATACATCAGAAACTGAAATTAAGGCCTGGCCACCTGGTGACCAAACCATTTTTAAAAAAATTAGAAATTATGTGTGAAGGATTTCCCATCTGGAGCTGTATCAGGTGAAGAAAGAATTTTCCGAACGGAGACTTAGAAGCAGAGATATAGAGGGAAATCAATTTACCTCTACGCCCACTAGCGGAAAGTGTATGAATTACTCCAACATTTTGAAATTATACGAAAAACATGTCACACTGGAAACGCTATTAAACAAAAAGGAATTTTTTAAATCGGACTCCTAGAAGTAGAGGTATTGACAAAAAAAGGGATATGCATCTACGCCCGCTGGCGTAGTAAGCATGTATTCTTTTAAGAAGAAAATATTTCTAAGAAATTTGTCGACGTGAGGAGTATCGGTCTACAAACGACGTATTTTTAAATCGAGAATTTAGAAGCTCATATTTTGCTGCAAATACATCAGAAGCGGAAATTAAGGTTTACGCCGCCTGGTGGCCAAACCATTTTTTTACAAAAAATAGAAATTAGGTGCAAACGATTTCCCATCAGGAGTTGTATGCGGTGCAGAAAAAAATGTTCAAATCGGAGATTTAGATTAGAAGCAGAGATATAGGGGATAACGCAATTCACTCCTACGCCCCCTAGCGGAAAGTCTTTGAATTATTTGAAAATTTTGAAATTATATGAAAAGCATGTCACACTGAAAACACTATCCAACAAGAAAAGAATTTTTCAAATCGGACTCCAGGAAGTAGAGATATTGACAAAATAAAGATATACATCTACGGCCCCGGGCTTAGAAACTGAAGACTATTTAATAAGAAAATATTACGAAAAGGTTTACCGATGTGAGTGGCATCAGTGCACGAAAGAAATTTTTCAATTGATATTTTAGAAGCTCAGATTTTATGGGAAATCTATGGCATCAGAAGAAAAAATTAACGCTTACGCCCCCTTGTGGCCAAAGTGTTCTTTACCAAAAATTTGAAATTATATTCAGAGTTGAAGAAATATTATTCTCATAATACGTGGTAAATACGTCATGATAATTAACACATCAATCGGACATCGCCGAATTGACTGTAATTACTGTTTCACACGTGAGGTAAATCCCATGAGAAAACCCGAAAATTTCACCGACGTGGAACGAGAAAAGATCCCCGCTCCACGTCGGTGAAAATTTTGGGTTTTCTCATGGGATTTACCTCACGTGCGAAACAGTAATTACAGTGAATTCGGCGATGTCCGATTGCAGTGTTAATTATCTTGAAATTATATGCAAAGTATTTTCCATGAGGAGGTGTATCTGCTGAAGAAAAAAATTTCAAATCGGAGTTTTAGAACAAGAGTTATCGGAAAAAATGTAATTCACTTTTACGCCCTCTTGCGGAAAATCTATGAGTAATTTGAAAGAGCAACTGTTCCTAAAATACTATTTGACATAAATGGAATCGAAAGGTAAAAGGATTTTGTCAATCAGATGTTTAGAAGCAAATATGTGGAATAAATTGAATTTTTGAAATCGACATCATCTGCGTTTACGCCTTCTAACGGCAAAATTTTACATCGTAAAAAAAAGCGAAATAAAGGATCATCATTCGCATATTTAAAGCTTCCCAATGCAAAACGAATTTTTCAAATCGGTCTGATAATTGCAGAGATATCGTGGGTACAGACAGACGGTGGGATAGAACAAACTGGTAACATAAGCACGATCTTTTTTTTCGAAAGACGTTAAAAACGGAAAGGAAAATATTCTGGGCCCTAATTTTTCGTTTGAATCCCTGACAAGAGAGCGAAGACTGAACTACGAAACTGTAAATCTATAGGCGTAAGATTATCCTTGTTATAACAAGTGTTATGATATATAAGCCTAACCCATTATTAATGTTAAATCAAGTTGGTATCTTCCAGAATGCTTTAACATTATACGGTGATAAAGGAAAATTTGAGAACAACTTCTTCTCAAAGGTACATCGGTTCTTCATTTGGTAACGACATTTCTACTGTGTTAAGTGGAATATACCCATCCAACTTAAAAGAGGTGTCAGAGCTCCTATCTCAGTGTGAACGGACGGAGCGGCATCTATTGGAAGTTGAAGTAAGTGAAAAGTTAAATGCTAATTCACAACGTACCCGAATAATAATCTACCAATATATATTATGCAAGACAAATGGCTTTTTACCAAATTATATTATGCAAAACGAAGGACTTATTAACTAGCCCATCCAATTGTAGCTGGCTGTTCACGTAGTGTTTGTGATTCACAAAAGAATTACGGCATAGGATAACATATCTCCACATTACTTGTGTCAAACCACGAAGAGGAAGTATCTCCTTGGAATCCATTTTTGAATTCTATAATACATTGCATGAACTAATTACAAAATTGGACGTCAGGAATTGAATGCTCTACTTTAAGTCAGTGTTCAGCAGCAGAAGGAACACTTATTTCAACAGCTTTTAATAAAAATCCTACATATCAAACCCTCTTAATATCTTAATGTATTATATTCCATTTTTCTCATACATGGCCGGTGACTTCCAAGGTTTGATCTACAATTCTCCACATGTATCACAATGAAGCAATTTTCTGATTTAAGGTAACATATTTTTGAATACAATTCTCGGATTTTACACTCTGTTACTCAATTTTCCTTAGACGACACGGTTATGCCGGAATTATGTATTACTATGTTTTTTTTGTGTTTACTTTTTTGGAGTGGAGTTAATTTCGTACCAGAAATGTTGATATCTTATACTTTGGTGTATATTTTTTTTTTGTGCTTTCTTCTTCGAAGTGAAGTTTATTTGGCCCTGAAATGTTGATATTTTATACTTTTCTTTCTGTATCTGATACCGGAAGAATTTTAAAAGTCGGAGTTTTAGAAGCAGAGATATTTGTAAAAACGCAATTTATCTTTACACCCCCTAGCGGGAAGTCTATCAATTACATGAAAATTTTGATTTTATATAAAAAATGTTTCACATCAGAAACTATATGCAACAAGAAAAGAAGTTTTCAATTCCGACTGAAGCAGAGATATTAACAAAATTATGATGCTATCAACGCTTCCCGGCGAATAAACCATTAATAATTTTTAAAAAAATAATAATTCCGAAAATATTTATCGGCGTGAGTGGTACCGGTTCACGAAAGAACTTTTTCAATCCAGATTTTAATAGCTCAGATTTTCCTGCAAATATATCAGACGCAGAAATTACCACTTACGCCCCGTGGTGGCCAAACTGTTCTTTACTAAAAATTAGAAAAACAAATTCAAAATGTTTCCCATCAAGAGCTGTACTCACTGAAAAATTTCTCAATCTGAATTTTAGAAGTACAGATCGGGGAAAAGGCGATTTAATTTTACGTTCCGTAGCTTAAAACCTATGTGTAACTTAAAAAACTTACTATACCTGAAAAGCTTTTCGATATAAATGGAATCGAAAGGTAAGAAAAATTTTGAATCGGATGTTTAGAAACACATATATATACGTAATAAAATGTGTTTTGATATCGATATCATCTACCTTTACGCCCTGTAGCGGCGAAATTGCACATTGTAAAAAAAACGAAATAAAGGATCATCATTTGCACATTTCATGCTTCCCAATGCAAAATAAAAATTTAAAATGGGGCTAATAGTTGCAAAGATATGGTGTCCACAGACAGAAGTACGAATAAACCGATAACACAAATACGATCATTTTTTTTTACAAAAGACGTTTTAAACAAGTTAGTAAAATCATGCACTGCATTTATTATGATACGCTTTCTAACATACCAGAAATATTTTTTGATTGAGTTTTTAACTTCTACCGTGAGCAACTCACTGGGCTATAAGGAGTCGCCCGTCCCTACTTTAGGGCCACTGACTCAAGGGAATGGTGACAGCCAGCGCTGTAAGACAAACACAACACTCATACTTCACGGGATTCGAATACAGACCCATCTTGGATGAATAGTCAGAAGCTATCACTTGCACCACTGCACCACAGGGACAGCTGCATCCCTGGAATCCGTGGCTCCGTTGAAGGACAGTGACTGTCCTAAGAAATAGGAATTACTTTGGATATTCTCTAAATCCCATTTTTTTCGGAAAAAAACCTTCATTTGTTACAATAATACTATTTAATATTAAATAATTCTTTTTTTATTATAACAATAATTCCTGACTTACGCCTCGCCTGAGAATGCTTTGCTGTAATATTATGTTTTTATGCTTCAAATTATGTATCAGTAAGATGTTATACATTTATTATGAGCAATATTGTGTTTAACACATGCTTTTACTTACAAATTTCTTCACCGTAATATTCAAAGGACCGCAGTGAGAATTATATTATTATGTTGATCTAAACTACATAGTTTAATGAAAAATGTCGTTTAGTTAAGCAATACTATTTCAATAAAAAATACTTCTTAACATCTCTCACTTTAAAAGATTCTTTTTACCAAATGGCTCAAAAAATATATGTTTGCCCAACAAAATAAAATCCTATAAATAAAGAAGAAGAAGAAAATTTCTTGTCTTATGATTTTCTTAGTAACTTTTGTAAGTAGAGTTCGAATGGTGAGAATCTCTCCTTCTTAGGGAAACCCCTGGTCTTCCAATCAAAAGTGCAATTAAATGCATGAAAGCAGCATTCAGATTATTGCAGTGCCAATGATCAACAAAATTTCAGTTGTCAGTATATTTCTTAGATCTCATAAAATAATATAAATTGTAGTCTAAACATTTTCAGTTTCAGCTCCCTCGTTGTCAATATAGCATAGATATTGGCAAAAATTTATTTGAATTGAAAAAAATGCTGACTATTCTTTCCCACGAGCGGTGATCATTTTTTTGGATACTTTGCACGCAAGAATATAGAAAGTACCCCGGTCCCACATTTTCTACTTTGTAAAGTTTTATTTTGAGTCCTGCGTAATATGGATGAACGTATTAAATACGCAAAATCAGAATTGTTTAGTTTTGTAATGCTTTCTCAAACCATTGATTAAATTTAATTACAATCTCTAACTGGTAAACTAATTCCTGCTCAGTTTGTGAAATGACTATTTTTCGTTTTATTGAAAAAAATACAAGTGTTGTATACCCTTAGAGTTCAGAATCAGTAGAATAAAAATATTAACTTTAAAAAATATATATAGATTTTCCGCGGAGGAAGAACTATGTGCTACCGAAAGTAAAATTAGATAGAGAGTAACAAAATATCCAATGTGTTTAGAGTGAAAATTAGTGATGCAATTTGAAAACGTTGAAAACAAATTGTTTATTCAGATATTTAAATTGATTTCCTGCGAAAGGTGTAGAAAAGTAACATGTAGATTTGAATGGGCAAGAAAACATCGACGACACATTTATATTATGACATGCCTATTTATTACAATATCGAAACAACTGGTACAGAAGTGGGATTTCAAGAATCAATTTGATGAACAACTCTATAGAAATACACTAAAACCCGGGAAGTTGCATTTTGATGGAACTCGTTTACAAACTCGAAAAACGCAATTTTCGTTTAAGGATTATGCTGAAGTAGCGACTCTCGTAGCCAATTAAATGTGCGCATGTTTTTACTTCAAGTTTGGAAAATTTAGTACATATGTAACTGCAAAGTGAGAAATGTAAATTTTTTGAAACTTAACAACCATCTTGCTCGACTGTAAGGACTATAAGTAGTTATAGGTTCCTGAAATAGGGCCACTAGTTCCAGAAGAATTGAAATGAATAAAATGTATTTTTAGTAACATAGTACCTGACCGTAGGTCTATAACATCCCTATATGAGTTAGGAGGTAAGAGATGTGAGAAAATGAACGCGAAACAAATCCATTAAAGCAACTGAGGTGATAGGACCAGAAGGAAAAACGAAAATAATCCAAATTTTGGAAACCACTGCACCCACGACAAAACAAGACCAATCGCCACCATTAATTCTCAGGAGTGAGAGAAACCCCTGAGAACCAACCACACGCGGAGATAGAGACACTTTTAGAAATCACCAAAACCTGTAAGCAAATAGTTAACCAAGTCAAGATATTTCCCTAGTTAATATATCTAACCCAAGTTCCGGAAGAAGGGAGAGTACTAGTTCTTTGAGACAAACATATCACCTATGCCTTATTGGAGACCCGATACAACTCCGACCAATGGTCAAAAGCTCGCTCTATGCCCATTGCGCCATGGAGGTGAAAAATACCGATTCATGCTGAAATAAGCACAAATCTCAGAACTACAAAGATATCTAAAGAGAAATTCTTTCATACGTTGACACTTTGACAAATTAAAACAAAATCTCACTATCAATTTTTTAAACTTATCTATAATGCATATAAATGTGTTTGAAACATTCATCATATTTTCTTTGTTTTACAAAATAAACCTGTTTGAAGAAAAGCAAGGTCAAGTTAGAGATTCGGACAGATACTTTAAAGCACGTATCGCTGTTTCCAAGATCTATTGGCTTTAAGCACTAAATTCAAACATTTCGTTTGAGATGATCCTGCGTTTATTCCGTATGAGGCATAAGTGATGTTGAGGAAGGATTAGGTATTGTGCCTGTGTGCCTTTATTCTTTATTCCACCTCAACCCTAATGCACCAAATCCTTTGCATTAGATCGAATCTCTTAGGCATACATTTTTTAAATCAGTGCGTGCTACTGCTGTTGGTGTCAGTGTGTCATGTTCGTAATACAAGTATGTAAATCTTCAGAATTTACTCATTTTGTTAAAAAAATTGGACGAAACTTTTACGTAAAAAAATAGATACCAAACTTTATATTCTATTTTATTCCGAAAAGTGCAAAAACTTAGAGACAGTTCCAAAATTAATGACTATAGATCAGAGATGTGGGTGGGGATCCTCTGCCCAAATTCCTTTGCAGCGTGTAATATAAAACATTAAAACTTCTTTCTTTCAGTTGTTGGTAAATTAAGTTACGGTCAATCTTACCCATCAAAATTTATACTTGCCTACCAGGTACCCATCCTGATTTCGAAGTCTAGAGACGTCAATGGAAAACACACACACTCACACAGACACACACTGCCTCTTCCTTGCGTCACAAAGCATTTCAAATTTTCGATTAAAATATTATTCTAAATTTTTAAATCATAAATTGCGAGCCAAAACTGTACTGTTACTCCGTTCGCAGCACGTTCGAAAACACACTCTTCCAGGAAACCAACTTGATGCATTTTAAATCTCAAATCTGTTTAAAATCTTGCAAAATAAAGTTCGATCTCTTCTATTCAGAAGAGTTAATTTAGTAGAAAAATGTGTAGCTTGGGAATATGTTACCAATTTTTATTTATAGCCTAATCGAGGTATGTCATTCGCTGTTATCAACACTCTCTCATACACAGATTTCCAAGTAGTATGCCAAACATAGTGACTTTCTCTGTTCCCAATTACTAATGTAACAAGACGGTACTTGAACAAAAAATCTCTTTTACTTCCCCTCTCATCTTTCTCTGAAATTTTAATTTTTTTCCTGCTGAAGTTAGACTAGAATATTTTATCACTTAACTTACACCATATTTTAGTTATGAAATTTTTATGACATTTGTTTTTATTTCTACAATTTTACAAAAATAAATGCATGACTTATTTACATATTAGCCATTTATAAAGAAAAAACTGACCACTGGATCCGCTACTGTTAGAGATCGCTGAACGCACTGTAATTCAATGATGTATCACTAGTGGCCAACAACGTAATATTACACTTCCACAAACTAACGAACACTTCTGTATCACACTTACTAGTCCCATGAGTTACCTACAAGTGTAGCAATGGGGGTTTAATAAGATTCAAGTGTACCTATTTATTTATAGGGACTGTTGAATGTTTACGATATTTACAAAACAAGGAGGAGTTAGAAAAGTCTTTCTAATATCTTAAACTTATACTCTTAATAAGTATTCTATTTTTTTAAACAGCATTTCATTTTGCAATTATACATTTGAATGATTTGAACACAATTTCTGTTATTATTATTTTTCCTTTTTGTTTTTGTATTTGAAAGCACAATTTTTATCATAATTTTTTGTATACATTTTTGACACATTCTTTTACATCTGTTCTTCTAATTTTATTATAATCGTAGTTTCCCAAAATACTGTTTTCATAACACAGTATTTATGCACTCATGAAATACGCTTCTTATGTACTCCTACACACAAATCGGCTCAGTAATGCAACAAACATTACACAACGTCGTGCCGAGGAAGACAACGGCACCACAAGTGGTATCAATTGTCACATATTTTTAGTTTTACACGCACATATTTATGTAAAAATTTAAATGACAGTTATCATGACACACGTAACACATACAGAATGGGAGTGGGAGCATGTATAAGTTGTTCCACCTATTTCTGTTATCAACTGGATGGATTCTGAAGGCCACTGCATGAGTACAATACATTTAAAACACTATTTATTTCTTTAATATCTAGTATTAGTTTGTAGGGGTCGCTTGTAGAGCAAACCCCGATACCAAAAATTAAGCACCCCAGCATCCGCAAACTGCGGATGTGACAGACGTTAGCCCTACGATGTGTAATGTAAGGCGACTTTCTGGAGGAATCAGCTTAGTGATCCCAGATTCCCCTATGCCAGGTAAGTATGGCCTCTAAAGGATGATTTCCTTCTTTAAACCCATTTTTTAAATTTTATACTAAATGATATCCAAAAACTATTTGGAGGTCGTTAAAACGATATTTAATTGCTTTATTTGAAGAGTAAAGGTACGCTATTGATAACATTTAGACATGTCAATATTTACTTAGCGATATGCTATATTTTGTCAAAATAGCATGTCAATATTTGCTTAGATGACACTTTTAATGGTTTTATTTATTTTGCCAATTGCTTTTGTATAAAACGGACCACTCAAATCCTTCATTTTGTTTAATCCACTGAGAAAAACAGATTGGCTTACGTAGTACACGTAATATTGAGGTGCATGTTCCTCATAAATAGTGTACATTAATGCTGGTATGTCTGAAACCAAGTTATTCTTTGTTGGATAAACTTGCAATTTCAATCATCGTGTATGTTCAAGGTCATTGTGGTTATGAAATGGTGAGAATTGTGGAGCACATGAGCTTTGAGAATAACTGGTAAATTAAGAATTACAACCAACACACCCACAGATGTGTTTATTATTTACATTGTCTACAGATGCTTTTAACTGCTGTTTATTTCGTTGGATCACAAGCACAACGATAACAGCATCATTGCCTAAATTCAATGTCTTTCTAATTTGTTAGATAGTAGCAAATATTACTCTTCCACACAGAAAACAAAGACGATCGTTTTTCAAGAAATTGCCTTTTAGTACGCCTTTGAAGAAAAAATACATGGTTATGTTATCGTTGTGTTCGCCATGTGCACTCCAATCCGTGCCCTCACTAGACGGAATCGTCACGTGGGAAAACAAATCAAACCAATTGGCTTCGCCGTCTAGAATATAAAGTTTTGATAAGGGGAATGGAACAGCACGAAGTTAAGGTTAATAACAAAAATCATGTTACTGCCTTCTCTGTATATACCTAAAAGAGAATAAAAAATTGTATTGACTTATACCAGAAATTAAAAGGAGTTCATTCTTAGAGCTTTTGGTGTTGTATTGTATTATACCAGAATTCCGAAAGAAAATTATCTATGATATTAATTTATATATCCTCTAAAATTTCGGGTTTTTCTGATTTTTATTGCACCGAATGAACGTAAATGGAAACTGCTGTACTGTGGAAAATTGTGTTTAGAGCACTAAGCAATTTTTCTTGACAACACATTACTTTTCAAAGATTTGCCAAGAATTTTTAAAGAACCGTTTATCAGGACATTTCTCAAACGTTTATAGAAAACTATGATAAACCTCAGCTGCAATACATGAGCTTTATGAAAAATGCATGTAAATTAGTTTGCAGGAATAATGTGTATTTGCCGTGTATTCAAAAGGAGATTACAGTAGATAACAATGGAGTCCGTCTATCAACTCTCAAATTTTACACGTGTTAAACTCATTCTAAGTTGACACAAAGCAGGGACGGATTGGAACAACCAAACCAGGCCAGGAATTTTAGCCTGGTGGTCCACTATAAAAACCAATGTACTAGCAACACCTTACAAATTATCCAGTTCTGTTATATCCTGGATAAAGAGAACTGATAAAATATGTATTGCAAATTATTTTCGTCGTAAACAAAAGTTAAAAGCAATTTAACACTTAAGGAATTTAATTAAAACCCTCTCATCATTAAATGTAACCTCAAACTACGTTCAAAACGGGGTGATGCACAAAATAGATTTTTCCTCTTAAACATTTCGTTTAGGAAAAAGAAATTACGATTATCTTTCCAACTAAATCAGTTTAAAAATCATAGTGAAATTTGAACTGTGAGCATGTCACAATAAAATTTCTTTACGAAATTAACTTTTATATTTATTTTGCCACTGAGAACCTACTGCGCAATGATGTTAGCATTTCCTCATTTAGTACACGTTTTTCTTAAGTCTACCCTTTATTTTGACCCATGATCCGCCATCTTGACACATGAGTCAGTACCGGAAAATAATTTTTTGAAAGATAAATATGGTATGACATGGATTTCGGTATTTCTTTGCCCGATAATCGCTTTGGGCTATATACCAATCTTTCGATAGGGTTGCACGTGACCAGAGGGAGGAAGGCATTAATATTATCCAGAGCTTCAGGTAGGGGGTCCAACCATCTACGTCTAACTTTAGGAAGCTTTTTCTGAAATAATTTATAACAGCTTATTTGGTCCAGCGGCACTTTTCTTACATACGTAGTTACAAATAATTCTGCTATGTAATTTCAGAGCAAACGCTCAGCATATACATAGAAGGAAATGCTCCTTTTTTTAAGGAAATACCTTTTCAGACCAAAATAAATGTCAAATAAAATTAACGATTATTATTCATAGTACCAAAACGATTATTCGTTCTTTCTAAAAAAATGCACACAATAAAAATGATAAAAGATAGTGACCCACTTCTCAATTGGTACACCTGCAATTGTCCCCGTGTCCCGGTGGGCCATTTGCTTCATGACCCCTAGTTTGAAACTGTCCTTGAGAAATTGGAAGCTAGGTGATTTGAGTAAGCGAACTAAACACAAAATAAAAACAGAAGACTCTACAGAAAGGGGGAGAGAGCTGAACCTCCGAAGCTACTGGTCGTCCAGTAGGAGAGGATGGAGGGAAAGAGCCCTGAAAAGGGGTACCAACAGGCCGTGCACCACAAAAACCAGCAACCGACAACGTCATTCCAGAAGAGAGGCCTGCAACTTACAGAAAATCACATGCGGGACCATGCGGTGCATAGGAGCTTCTCGTTAAATAGTCTCTGTGAAGGGAGTGGAGTGGTAAATAGGAAGAGACAGCGTCAGGGAACTGCACCTTTGCTTTGGACACTGGAGACTGTAACGTCTAACCCTAGGGTACAGTGGAGGCTCATTACCCCACATATCAAAGGCTATGTGGGCATTGGCCCCACGGATTCCACAAACAATAGGATCTAAGTACGCATCATGTTTCTAGATGTGCTTCTTTTATTTCGTCTGCTTCCATTTCTTATTCTAGCACAAAATGCACCATCCACATGCTTTTTAAATAATATGCCGTTATTAACAAGCCGTAAGCTTGTTTTCGAATACATATTAGCCTGTTACAAAACCGTAGCGCTGTTTTCTACGAAGCCATATCCAGCCTGGAACTAAATTGTAAAGTTGTTTTCTACGAAGACATATTCAACTTAGAACCTAAGACATATTCAGCCTAGAACTGAAGATATCAGGTGTACAAATAAGTTTTAAAGCATTGCAAGACAACGCAACATGTAATTTGAGAGTAAACTACAATTCATTTACCATTCAAAATATGCACCGTCATTATCTATCACCTTCCGCCATCGGTCGGGCATCTGACCTCTTTCAACCATGCAGAATACTTCGTCGTGTGACACGATGAAGTCGTCGACCCATTTTTGCACTACGTTACATGTCCGGAACCGTGCAGCAGACATACCATGTTGCATCGATCGGAACAAATGATATTCTAAAGGGGTTATGTCGGTACTATGCGCCAGGTCCAATAAACCTTCACAGCCAATCGTCAGTATAACGTTTGCTTGACTGATTTCGCAACATGGGCCTGGCGTTTTCCTGCAGCAATTTCATGGGACGCAATTCTTTGCTTGTGAATGGACATTTCCGACAGAGTTTCTGGTTCAGTCGCAGGAATTGTTGCTTGTAGCGATCAGCAGTAAGAGTTTGGCCATGTTCCATTAGTTCACAACAGAGCACACCCTTCATATCCCACCAGATGCACAAGACAACTTTCTTGTAGTGAATATTGTGTTTCGGTGTCGAAGTCGTTGCTTCACTGGGGTCTACCCTGTGCTTTTTGCGTCTGGGATTGTCTCACCATATCCACATTTCATCACCCGTAACAATGTTTCAAAATAAATATGTTCTGTGTTGTTTATTCAACAGATTCAAACACTTCATGACACGCTCTTATTTGTTCCTTTGGCTCAGGTCATGTGGCACCTTTTTTCATTCCCTCCGAACCTTTCCCATTGCGCTTACACAAATGTAAATGATTTTGGTGAGTTACCTCCAGTTCCTCATCAGTTTTTTTTTTTTTTTGCGTTTGACACGAATATTCATCTAGCATTGCTTTCAGTTTCCTCAGGTGCAAACTTATGCGTGGTGCCGCTACGTTTTCTATCGCTAACATCAAAATCACCTGCTTTAACCGTCTGAACCAAAACTCGCACATGATTTTCGATACAATATTCTATCCTAGAACAGAACAGACAGATGCACATGCTTTTACAGCACTTTTTCTTTGATGAAATTCGTAACGGACGCAGTATCGCTTGCCATCTTTCACCTACTGATATTCAAGTGCGTTTGACTGTTGGGCAAAGGTTTGTGCTACATTTTATACCCTGGACCAGTTACGGTCACATGAAAACAACGCGGGGTAACGATGGATATATACATTAGCGGTATACGTTACACAAAAAACGTTTAAAACTTGTTTGTACACCTAATATATTTAGCCAACATATTCAGCCTAGAACTCGAGACACATATTTAGCCTAGAATTTTAGATATACTCAGTCTGGGATGTAAGATATATTCATCTTAAGATTTAAAGTAAAGACCGTGTCTGTCGCAAGCGTCAGAAGATCGCTCCTATCAGCCTGATATCATCTGTAAATTTGTTAGAAATTTTAACGTAAAACGAATTTCCCAAAGGTCAGCGCGTTTTCAGAAAAAAATTAGATATGAGAAGTTACTCAATCAAGAACCTCGCATTTTTGGCTGCTTCTGTCCAGCTGAGAATAATCCAAAGAAGGAGAAATGGGGTGGAAGATCTCTCTCAAGCTTCATAACACAGAGAGACAACAAATTGAAAATCGGAGAAACTCGAGATGAAGGTCACTTAAACAGGCATAGTGGAGGAAGTTCGGTCCACACCACAACCCCATTCACAATCCCCACTGTTTGCGTGATGTATTTGTGGGTGCGAGGTCAGTGCGATACTAATCACTTTACAGAAAGGAAACGGCAGAAGTCCACGGTAACACTATTCTTGCGTTCCCCGTAGAGGACGTTATGAGGTTCCAACAGTACACTCTGATGGTGACTTGCAGACTTGCAGCATAGAGGGAAACGTTATTCACGTCCCTCCTTAGTCCGTCTCCTCATTATTTGTTCTTTAGATAGGGAAAAGGTACGTCTTCTACAATGCGAACCTACTATGAAACTTATTAAGGGAATCCATCCCAACTGCCAGGCAATAGCAAACGGACTATTCATTAAATGAGTCGTGGGAAACCGATTAATCTTAGCATTGTCGTGATAAATATACGACATCCAAGAATTTGCCTTCCTATCTTGACATAAATGATTGTGAAAAATGGAAGAAAAAGAACAGATTTAAAACCAGATTTGCAAACACATTTATCCTTATATCTTTTTATTACGTTTCCGAAAACCTAAATAAAGAAAGAAAAAGACCATTTAAATGGGTTGCTTTTTTGTGAGAGAAAGTTTATGAATACAGTTTGGTGAAGTTCAATGTATTATTCGAATTGCACTAAAATTATTTGAGTTAAAAATAAATGCTGAAAACTATTTCGTCCAGCACTTGGTGCACTAAAAGTCTAAATCTTTCGAAGTACATTTTACAACTGTTTACGTGCATGAAAACAACTACGTTCGTAGCCAATACTTCGCTGGCTGATATCATCGAATCGAAATAGCATGCTATTAATTACTTCTACGTGGTGGTATGACAGGGTAGACGCGAACGCTAACCCTACTACCAAAAATTACACGTCCCAGCGCTCAAACTTTGCGAACGTGGCAGGTTTCAGCCCCTCAGAGTGCAATGAGAGGCCGTTTCCTGGAGGATCAGCCTTCTTAATCGAAGAATCTTGGACGCCAAGTGAATTTAACAAATCAACCTTTAATTTCTAGTTATTGTCGTGTTTCTAACAAAAAAGCAGCCACAACGCATACTTAAGTACAATTCAAGTTTATAGCATTTTATCGCTTCGTAGAACTACAATTTTTCTTTACATTTGTCATTCCGTGAATTTATTAAAATCAACTTTTTTCCATGCGAAATAAATTAAATGCAACAATGAAACTGACAACGTATTCGATGAATAATACAGTTGCTCTGATTTCCATTATTTTGACTTCAAAGAATGGGACCAAATTAAATTTCAATGTTTTCCCGAAATCATGGTTTTGAGCCTGGAGGGAGACACTTCTGTGGCACTATTAGTGTTAATGACTATTTTTTGTTATTGTTATCTAATATTCCGCACTTGGCACACAAGTAGAACCAGTTCTTTCGAAGTGCGGCGTGTATCCTTCCGCCGTATTTCCCAAGTCGTTTGTTTTTGTTTGAGATTGTGGTTTCTGCAATTTAAACCATGGATTGTTAGTTTTGAGAAGACTTATATCCTAAATACTATCGCCCTGCTGAGGATATAACGTGGGAGCCGTCTAAATAAATACTTGGTAAATAACATTATCCAATTCACTTTCAACAAAATAAATTTGTGCAGGAAAACTACCCAATCCGATCCAACAAAAAGCCACCGAATAGAACGAAAACGCTATTGGCTAATGTTTTGTCTATCGAAAGTTACAGGAATAACGAATTCAACAAAGCACATCGAAAGAACAGACGACTTCAGTACCTTTGAATTTATTGGCTGTCATTATAATGCCTAACATTAATTGTGTTTAACGAAAGCTTATTACTTTTCGGATGAAGTTTTCCAAGAATTCTCAAAGGCTTCCAGAATTAATTTTATTAAAGAACTGCCCTTTATTTTCTTTATTTTTTTATTCAGTTCTTCAGATTTTGTTAAGAACTCTCTCCTCAAGGGTACCATGTACATCCCTGCCCTAGTGCGTCGTGGGCAGGTGGTTTTTCAATCCTATCTTCTTTAAATACCCCAGGTGTACGGGTTTCTCCATTGCAGAACTAAGAATTAAATGTTCCACAAAATCATTCTGAAGAGACTTCCATGTTTTATCAATGACGACGAGTACCTCATATCTCTCAAGGCTCTCGGTGTGCCTTGCATTAAGGCTTTCAGGATACGTGTTCCAGTGAGGCGGGATCTGATTTTTTTTTTTGTATTGTCCAGAAATTTCTAATGTCCTTGGTAATATCGTGGTCATTCAGAAATTTGTAAAAGCGATCTGGGAGGCCAATTCTTCTAGAACGCCCAGAAGAATGCCAACACCCAGAAAGAAACCAAGTATCCTTTGGGCTCCCAGAAAAGAACTGTCTGAAAGACGATAATCGTCTTCATCGTCATCCGCAGAGGAGGATCAATTGGAGGCTGCTTTCCAAATATTAAGAAAGATATTTAACAGAAGTAAGCTTATGCGTTAGACATCTTACATCATTCTCGTACGCGTACTTATCCTGTCTATTTTTTTCCTGCGGCTTTACTAAAAGTCCTTGGTGCTTTGTGGGAAGAGAGCCATGGCACACATTTTGGCATTTTTCTGATATACCCCTGCAAAATTCAAAATAATGTAGAGAAAATTGCTAGGAATGTTAGGTTTCTAGTAATTTTTTGGCGTTTTTTTTCTATGCATTGCCATTTATTTGAGACTTCCAAGCTCACACTCAATTTATTTCTGATCTGCTGCAGGGAGCGTTTCACTAGGACCAACCCTTGAGCCTGATAATTTAAATGTAATTAATTATTTTCCTTTTACTGGGAATTTCCGGGGTTTTATTTAAGGTGTGGATAAGTATTTTTTTCTCTAATTTAAATAACGCCCGACATCACTTTCTCTATTGTAAAACTGGTTAAATCGAAAGTTGTCTTGGATTATTCTTTTTGGAGAATCAGAATTGATCAACTATCCCTTGTATATTGGAACAGCGATCTAATCTACATGTCATCTTCAGTGTGTACATACAAGACATTTCTTTTATAAAAAATGGTATTATACACGACATATTCTCCTCTGACTTTGCCCTTGGTTACCTCTGACAGTCAATGATGGAGGGTTTTCACGATCGTGGTATTTTCTCCACTATCTGCTCGTTTAGAGCCTTCGTAAATTGTTTTATGTGTTTTTTATTTAATTTATATTTTGTAACATTCCACCAGGTTCGGTTTCACATAGTTCCGCGCTATGATCTACAGTCACTGATGGATCCTGCTCCATCGTGTTTAGCGGGGGGGGGGGGTATGACACTTTTGGTATTTTATTTATTTTATATATTCCCGTATAGTTGGATATGCCAAAATTGTAAAGAACACAGATTTCCAATAATTTTGTTTGTGTGTTTTTTACACTATACCACTTTTATTGTTTTCGTACATTAGTGCTCACAATACAATTCTTATCTGGTGCAGAGTGCGATTTCATTAGCGCAAAACTCTGGAACCTACATTTTTTTATTTATTTATTTAAATCATGTTTATAGGTTTTGCTAGGACTTTTTTTCGAGCCGGTAGGGAATCGCATAATTTATTTATATTTTCTCCTCTTTTGTAAAAGCCTTTCTCATTCATTTATTCACTTACGGCTTCCCTCTACAAAACACACCAACTGCACAACACACCGGTGCTAACAAGTATTGCACTAGATGAGAATAGAAACAAGAAAAATGACACCGAATTTTTGGGTGTAATAAGCACGTTTTTTAAATCCGTTCTGAAGCAAATCAAATTTCTCAAAGCTATTCAAAGTCATAGGAACCGGTATGGAAAACAATAGTATCTGGCGGAAGAAAGAAGTTTTCAATCGGGTCTTTAATCCATCAGATATTCCTGTAAACGGAATAGTGAGCTTACGCCCTCTGGTTGCAGACTTGTGCGTTAAGAAAAACATGAATTTATATGAGAAACATTTCGCACCGGAAACGCTATCCAACACAGAGGTATGTTTCTAAATCGGACTCTTAGAAACAGAGATATCGACAAAAATAAGATCTGACTTTACGTCCCCTGGTGAATTAAACACGTTTTAATATAGGAAGAAATTATTTTCAAAAGGTTTTTCCATATGAGCGGTATCGGTTCAATAAAAAAATTAGTCGAGTTTTAAAGACCACAGATTTTGCTGCAAATACATCAGAAGGAGAAATTAACTCGTATGCCCCCTGGTGGCCAAACCATTCTTTACCAAACATTAGAAATTATGTGAAAAATATTTATTAACAGGTCTTGTACGCCAGTGGTTCCCAAAGTGTGCCCCGCGGCGCCCTGGGAAGCCGCGGCTTCCTAACAGGGGCGCCGCGAAATATTACAAAATTTTCATAATTTTGTTTCCATTTTCAATTCAGTGTGATAGGACGCAACATCGCGACATCTAGCGGACATGGTGCATACCAGTAACTCACTTAGTAATAACTGTTTACAGAAGCCTCTACAAATAGATACTAGATGGCGATCTACAAACGTTACTAGATGGCGCTCCTACAAAAGTGTGCTTTCCCCCGCACGATTGCCGCCCGACGAGCGCACGTGTGTGTTCCGCGCTGCCGCTACTGAAAGTAAGCTGAGCTTTCGCACCAGCTTCCGTGCTTCTGATAAACATTCTTTCCTCGTTCCCAAGCATTTAAAATGAGACTCTCAGCCCAGATTTTTCGAGAAGGTCACCAGATCTTTTATATATGTTCATCCGTTGTCATTTCTGCCTCATTTGGCGGTTGGCAGTCTGTTATGTTGATGCTGTGTCGCTGAGTTTCGGCGTTTGTAAGCTTTCGGCGTATTAACAGATTATTGTGGTGATTAAGTAAAGTTTTTGAAGTTTTTCTTCTCGTATGTATTTTTAAAAATGAATCAGTTTTACTAAAGAGTAAACACCGATCCATTTACTCAGTTTTTTTCACATAGTTCACTGTGATAGAAACTAAGTATCGCGTGAAAATCAATGTAGAGAAGGGAATGAGGGTGGCTGTATCCAGTTTCATTCCAAGATTTGTGAAAATGTTCGGTGATCAACAGGCTCATCCGTTACACTAATTATAATTAGTTGAATTTTTTCAATTACTTTTTTTTTGTAATCTACAATATGTGTTTTATTTATTTTCACTTTAGTGTACTTGTTAGAATTTGACATAGGGTGCACTGGGAAAATCTGGATTCAGCAAGGCCGCCGAGAACCGAAAACGTTTGGGAACCACTGTTGTATGCAATATAGGAACAATTTTTCAAATTGGAGTTTTAGAAGCAGAAAAAACGCAGAAAATGCAATTTACCTGTAGCACCCAAGCGGAAAGTCTATGATTTACTTGAAAATTTTGAATTTATAGGAAAAACATTTCGCATTGGGAACACTATCCAACAAAGAAGGATTTTTTCAAATCGGATTCCTAGAAGTAGTGATATTGACAAAAATAAGATATACTTCTACGCCCCCTGGTGTAGAAACCATGCTTTTTTTCAGGAAGAAAATGTTCCTTAAAGGTTCGTCGACAAGAGTAGTATCGGTCAACAAACGACTTTTTTTGCAATCGAGATTTTAGAAGCTCATATTTTCCTGCAAATACATCAGAAGCGGAAATTAAGTCTTATGCCACCTGGTGGCCAAACCATTTTTTAAAAAATTAGAAATTACGTGCAAAGGATTTCCCATAAGGAGCTGTATCCGGTGCAGGATAAAAGTGTTTCAAATCAGAGATTTAGAAGCAGAGATATAGCTTTTTACTTTTACGCCCTCTAGCGGAATGTCTATGATTTACTTAAAAATTTTGAAATTATATGAAAAAGGTGTCACACTGGAAACACTATCCTACAAAGAAGAATTTTTCAAATCGGACACCTAGAAGTAGAGATATTGACAAAAATAAGATATATGTCTACGCCCCTTGGCGTAGAAACCATGTATTATTTTAAGAAGAAAATGTTTCTAAAAAGCTTGTCGACATGGTAGTATCAGTCCACAAACGACGAATTTTTTCAGTCGAGAATTTAGAAGCTCATATTTTGCTGCAAATACATCAGAGGCGGAAATTAAGGTTTACCTCCCCTGGCAGCCAAACCATTTTTCAAAAATTAGAAATTAAGTGCAAACGATTTCCCATCAGGAGCTGCGAAAAGAATTTTTCAAATCAGAGATTTAGAAGCAGAGATTAGGGGGAAACGGTTTTTACCACCACGCCCCTTAGCGGAAAGTCTATGAATTAGTTGCAAATTTTGAAATTATATGAAAAACATGTCACACTGAAAACACTATCCCGCAAAGAAAAAAAAATTCAAAACGGACTCTTCTAAGTAGAAATATTTGCAAAAATACGATATATTTCTACGCCCTCTGACGGTGAAACTGGGTAATATTTTAAGAAGAAAATATTTCGAAAATGTTTATCGACGTGAGTGGCATCAATCCACGAAATAATTTTTTCAATCGATATTTTAAATGCTTAGATTTTATGGCAAATGCATCAGAAGGAAAAATTAACCCTTACGCCCCGTGGTGGCCGAAAGTATTCTTAACCAAAAATTTGAATTTATATGCAAAAGATTTTCCATGAGGAGGTGTATCCGCTGAAGAAATCATCTTTCAAATCGGAGTTTTAGAAGAAGAGTTATCGCGAAAAATTTATTTTATTTTTACGCCCCCTAGCGTAAAATATATGCGTAATTTGAAAAAGTAACTATATCTAAAATACCCTTTGACATAAATGGAATCGAAAGATAAAATTTTTTTCAAGCGCATGTTTAGAAGCAAATATGTGGAATAAAACGTAATTTTGAATTCGACATCATCTTCTTTTACGCCCTCTGGCGGTGAAATTGTACATCGTTAAGAAAAACAAATAGAGTATCATCATTCGCATATTTCAAGCTTCCGAATGCAAAATAAAATTTTCAAATCGGACTGATAGTTGCAAAGATATCGTGGGTACAGTCGGACGAACGGACGGGCTAACCGGTAACATAAGCACGATCGTTTTTTACAAAAGACTTGCCTAAAAGAACGAAATCAGGAAAGAGGAGTGAGTGTAGTGATGTTATTAATCATTCTTTCTTGGATTTCATTCAGCACTGATGAAAAATAGTCATTAAAGAGTTATCATTCGAAATTACATTTCAATTTTCAATAATCCTCGCAGTTTCTCTACACTCACTGAGTAACAGGGATAACGATGTTATCCCTGTTACTCAGTGAGTGTAGATGTTGCAGGGATAACATCGTGATGTGCAGACGGAGGAATTGGGAGTTTGCCCAAAATTGCGCGAGCCTAACTGGCACCCACTCACTCTTCACGAATATATCACACTTCGTCTCGAACACACAATTTGAATTCTATCCAAGGCCTGCTAGAAAATCTGCAAATCCTCAAAAGGACGGGAGCTTAGAAAGCTCTCACTATTTACGAATGAATCTCCACTCATCGAAACATTCTATAAAATGAATGGTATTCATATTTCATTTTCATTTTGAACATTTACCATGTTTGCCATTCAAGATTCTTCATCTGAAGAACAAAATCAATATAGTACATTGTAAACTAATAAAAAAAGTCATGAAAAATTAATGCACTAATGCCTATCGAAGAAATGAATGTACTAAATAAATCTTACATTGAAAGTAATTTTTCAGAAAATTGAAAGAATCTAAGTAGAAAAATAGGAAATGGCACATGAACAGTGGTCTGAACCAAAACAATGGAAGTACAGACAAACGGCATAGTGCAGGCTAAATATACTCGCCAAGATCTGTAAGATCCCGGCCTAAATATAATGAAATTATGATTGAAGTTAATTTTTTCTACATTATCAAAATAACGGTGTCAGTTAATTTTTTGAGAAAAAAATAAAATAAATAATTATATCTGCTTTTCTTCACTGACTGGTTTCTTACATCATCTTTAATACCCATTTCACTAGCCATTGAAACATCCTATAACAAGTACAAATCAACAAGTACTTCCGAATGTTCATCGTAAGATAGACAGAAGATCTATTATACAGCTTATTCGTCGAAAATTGAAGAATATGTTCGATTCGTTAGGTCACAGCACGCTGCATTATGGAAGAGACTCCTGATTTAAGCATTATTCAGAGACGCATAGTGGAAGGCCCCAGGCATGTAAGTCCAACTATATCAGGAACGACAAACATTCTCGGCTATAAAAAAAACAATTGCGCTTATAGTGTAAAATAACACGGTACATCAACAACTCTAAAAGAAGCCAGATAATTTTCTGTTCTGCAGAAAAGTGTGGTATATAATCGGGAACGACGGCGGCTGGTGAGAACTGTACGTAATAAAAAAATCAGATCAGGTCAGATGATATGTAGATGCTTTCAGGAAGGGAGAGTCTGACGCCAGGTCGTGAACATCGCTTAGAAATAGGAGGCCAGAAGATTTGGGCTGAAATGCCCGATAGGAAAGTGACAGGGAAGCGAGTTAGAAAGACGCCCTTATTTATTACCAGGCTACCAGCACCCATCCGACGCACGGGAGATATTAAGTGGTTCGACCGTTCGTACCTTCCAGGGATCGACCATGATATTCCTTCGTGGCCGTAACGAACGTTGACCACAGTGGTTCCATTACCTCAGGTAACCAGTCAGTAAAACAGCTTAGCTAGAGGACAATTTTAGCATAAATATCCGCCGCTCCTGCGCATAAATGGGTGGAGCCCCATTCGTAAATAGTGAGAGCTTTCTAAGCTCCCGTCCTTTTGAGGATTTGCAGATTTTCTAGCAGGCCTTGGATAGAATTCAAATTGTGTGTTCGAGACGAAGTGTGATATATTCGTGAAGAGTGAATGGGTGCCAGTTAGGCTCGCGCTATTTTCGGCAAACTCCAATTCCTCCGTCTGCACATCACGATGTTATCCCTGTAAAAAAAGGTTTACTCAGTGAGTGTAGAGGGACAGCGAGGATTATTGAAAATTGAAATATAATTATCAGGAAGCTACACCTTCGTGTACAATTCGTCTCCGCCAAAAACCAAAATTTTGCTCATCTGTGTTAACGGATACACTAAAGCGTAACACTTGAGGACTGAAAAAATGAGAATAATCAAAGAACAGACTACACGAAAAGCACTTTAATACCAAGCACAAGTTTATGCAACTTGTTTTCTAAACATATAAGAGTTTCTCATGTTAAACTTTATACTCTGAAGTCTCGACGTTGGGCAATTTCTAGGCGATGCGATGTATTTTAATATTATTTTCAGCTGCCACTTTTACAATATAATTTAATTAAGGTGCTCCGGAAAAGCCCAGCATTTTTAATATCGTTTCAATTTAACTTGATACCCTCGTGCAGAAGAAGTATCACGATAAATGAACATTACTTGCTAATTGTTAGTGATAAATTTTAGTGAAACTGTAAGTACGAGGTATCACACTATTTTACGCTTTTACTCTTGTAAGCACTTTCAATTTTTCTGGAGCTAAAGCTTAACTGTGGTAAAATGCTGAAAAAGCATTTTGCAGTCAATATTTTGGAAAAAGAGATTCTAAACTTAATCGTTTGAGGTAGTGTGATTACAAAAGAACTATAATATTTCCCGTTTAATTCCCCCTCTTTCCTAAAAACTTAATGCACATTCATAAATAGAATTTATACGAAAGGAAAAATTAATTACTCCGAAAAATAAGCAAAATTAAAGACATAAATCAAAACATAAAACTACGGTATTTTATAAATGTAATTTCGGGCTTTCGTTGAGTGATACATCCTCTTTATGGAAGAGGAAGCATCTCTTTTTTTGCTCTTCATGTCTGCTGAAAGTGAATTCACTCAGATTTAATTTTACATTGAACTTTCTTTTGAAAAAATATAATGAAAAATGTTTCTGATATCTGTTTTTGAAAGAAGCTTCCTTGAGCTGAAATCACAATTATTTTCCAAGTCATATATTATAAAATCGAGGTCATATTCTCCTACATCCTCACGGAAAAGAGCTAAAAATCTAGTAGTCACGCAGTACTCGGTGTGATCATCTCCGATAAATGAAGAATAGTTTTATATTACTATGGATACAAGGTCTCTATAGAAATTAAAGTAAAAACGAACTTTCTTTGAGCTAATAATGTCCACAACCAATAATTAGACTGCTTGAAATGCATTATCTCCACGAGTACGATGTTTTATTCAAAATTCGAACATATCATACACAGAAGTTTATCACAAAACCCAGAGTCATTGAGTGATATTGAAATATATTCGATACATAATGTGAATGTCTGTTGCCTTTGCAATTTTAAACAATTTGGAATCTCTGCGCGTTTTGAGCACACAAAAATTTATATGTAAAGGTGAACTTCGCAGAATAAAGTTAAACTTTGGAATTCCTGTTTTTCAGCTTAATTTTCATCTCCCACCGGTGTTGCCATGTTCAAGGAATAGCGTTCGCATAAAGTTTCGAATATAGAGATTTAAAACTGTTCCCGACTTTCCATACCTCGTTCCTCCTCGTTTACATATTTCCTGCAGACACCCAGGTGAAGGGCTAGAGGAACTACATCGACATTTGTTTCATGTGAAGTATATTTATTAAAAAATAATGACTTCCATGCTCTTTTCCGGAAATAAATTGATCGAATAATGCTTTCATTGCCCACTTTCACAACTACTTAATTAACTGACATTCTGAAAACTTAGTAAAATCGATACCAGAGAAAAACTACCCCTTATATTTTGCTCAGTAAAAATGTATGGTGAACGGGAGACACACTATCATCCAATATTGTTATCAATTTTGACTTGGCATTTATTAGCAGTTGTGGGATGCTGAAAGCATGCGGTATATTTCTCAAAATCTACATATTAATAAATACATAATAAAGAAAGGTTTACCCTTGTTTTACAAAAACTTTCCAAAGTTCACAAATGCATGAAAAGGATATCTTTTATCATCCTCATCATCGTCGTTGCCAAGAATTATCCATCCACTACTGGAAAAATTTCTTCCACAACGATTTGTCTTCTGCCAGTCTCGTCCATGTTACTCTCGATTACTTTCGAATTTCAGCCACCCAACTCTCCCGTGGCCTTCTTTTGGGTTTTTCCTGTTCCTTAGAATCCATTCTAACGTTTCGGTTGTCCATTGATGGTCTGTCTTTCAGGCAATATATTTAGCCCATTGCCGTTTTAGGGATTTTACTCTCATCATGATGTCTTCCACTCTGGTAATTTTCCTGATCCACAAGTTCCCCTTTTTATCTGTCTTAGTTACACCAAGCATGCAACTCTCCATGCCTCTTTTAGTTTTCCGCAGTCTTTGTATGTCTTTTTTAAGGTCCACGTCTTTGCACCCTAAGTAAGCACTGGGAGAAAGAACTGATCAAACTGTTTTCTTTTAAGACACAATGACATATTGCTCTTAACAATTATACTGTTTTTTCCAGAAGCTCTCCATCCGAGCTTCAAGAAGAAAAAAATCAATGTGATCCGCCCTTACTTGGTATCTGCAGTCCAAGGTAAATTTTGGTATTGGTTATATCCAGCTTTTCCCCGTCAATCGATAAATCTTTATTTCTTGTAAAAGCATTGTGCGTAACATTCGTTTTGTGAAAGTTCATTTTTAATCCCACTTGAGAGGAAATTCCTGGATCATACTCTGCAGCTCTGGAGGGATAGTTGCAAAAAAAGGACTACGTCATCTGCAAAACGATTGTGAGTTACATAACATCCATTAATCTTTATACCTTTGTTTTCACAGTTCAGTGATTCAAAAGCATTTTGCAATGCGGCACTAAAGAGTATGGGAAATATGCTGTCACCCTGTCTCCCTTGCTTTCCAAGTTTTATTGGTGCTGTATTCTCAAATAGCCGAACCTTTGCAATTGTTTTTAATGGATGTTATTAATAACACTGATGTAGGCATCTCTAATACCGCAAGACTTTAAAGCCATTGTAACTGCTGCTTGTTTCGCGGAAGCATAGGCCCTTTCTTAATCGGTAAACTCCATGCATAATGGGAGCCCATATTCCTTCGCTCTTTCAATTAGTTCTCTCAATACATGGATATGATCTATAGTTCTGTAACCGATCATGAATCCAGCTTGTTCTCTAGGCTGAGCCATGTCCAGTGTTACCTTCAAGCGGTGTGAAAGAACTTTCGTGAAGATTTCTAAACCACTGATAGGAGGATGATGGGTCTGTATTTCCTGAGATCCACAATGTCACCTTTTGTTATGTAGCAGGATCATTGTAGTATTGTTCCAATCCTCAGGAATCTTCCCTTCATTAAGGCGTCAAGTGGATAATTTTTTCAGTTTCTCCACTTGCTTCATGTATGATGTCAACAGCAATTCTATCTTCTTTTGGAGCTTTTCCTCATTTCATGTTTTTGATTGCATGTCTTACTTCTGCTAGGAGAACGGGACGAATTCTGGTACTGATACCTTTCTTAATGTCTGAAATACATGTATCCTTCATTTTGTATATCTTTGAGTAGAAATCTTTCACCCTTGTCCAAATTTTGCCTCTTTATCTTGTTACAGAACCATCTTCTAATCTCTGCGTGGTAATCTGTTTTCTTCCCTTACTGAGATGTTCCTTTGCTATGTTCAGACTTTGGTGGTTTTCAATTGATTTTTTCATTAGTTCACAATTGAATTTCCTTACGCCTTTAGTGATCCTTCTTCGTACTGTGTTGCATAGTTATATATATTCCTCTTTGGAAGTCACATCTCATTTATTTGTCTCATTTCTCTTCTTTTTTGCATCAAAATTCATAAAAATTTTAGTTTTTTCAGATGTATATATTTTTTAATATTCAACTTGTCCTTAGTACCACCTATTTTTGTTTCTGTTTCAGTAAGAGCCTTGGTTAGCTTTCTGTTAACTTCAGAGATGTCCACGTCTTCCAACGTTAGACCTTCTATAGCAGATAATCTATTTCTCAGCTCCAATTTGAAGGTATTATTGTTTTTTAAGGTTGGTCTTGTGAATACATTTTGTTTGTTTTATGTGCTGGCCACGATCGAGTTCAGCGTTGAGGTGCGTCTAACATCTCATCATTCTATGGTCACTACCTATGTTGAACTTGTTCAACACAATTCAGTCTTCCATCACAAATTTCTTGTTACCCATAACAAAATCAATTTCACTGTCAAACTATTGGGATCCTTTTTTTCCTTTGTGGCTTTTTCTTGAAAAAGGAGTTGACGATGAAAATCCCTTATGCCTCTGCAAACTCACCGAGAGCATTTCCACGCTAGTTTCTGTTGCCGTGATCGAATGTATCTACTGAAGTTTCATTCCGTTGCTGTTGTCCTATTTTCTTATGGAAATCACAAATAATTATCATCAAGTGTTGCTTACATTTGTTATTTAGATGACGAATTTCTTCGTAAAATTCTTCGATTTCGTCCTCAGGATGACTTGTGGTGGGTGCGTAAGCTTTAATAATCTGAGTCTGGTATCTCTTTCAGAGTTGGATAACGAGTCGCTCATCTGTTAGAGTAACTTTCAACTTATCTGTTAGAGTAACTTTCAACTTTATACGGTATCACTATTGTTTTTGACATTATTCTGTATGAATACATACTGGATAAAATATATTCTGCTGGTAATTATTTTTAAATTTCCATTGTTGCTCTTGTAAATACTTGCCGGAATGATGTTTTCTACTTGAATGTGTAATATCTTCCACTTACTTTTAAAATCATTATTAATCTGGCTTGTTTCTAATACCAGTAGTTGTGGTGAAGATATCTTTTTCCATATTTTCGAAATTACTCCTCATTAATGTATAGGGTTTGTGACCTTCAACGGAAATATTTATGTCATCAACCTTTTTTAAGCAAAGGAGAGGTTAAAGTAAACGATAATTCCTATTATTCTGGTTTCTACGTTTTTATTTTATTTGAAAAAAAAAAAACGTTTGTGTATGACAATGCATTATTTTGCCGGACTGTTCTAGGAGTTAACGAAAGATTTCATTTTCAGTTAAGGAATGTGTTCGCTAACGCTTCAGCCCGTTAAATATTCAAATTGCCTCCCAAAGGTAAAGAGAGCTCTTTATGTGAGTGACTCGACTCCACTGGAACGTCATCCTTTCAATTACGGGAACAAGCTTATATTTACTCCTATATGTTAAGTTTTCCATCTATCCCCGACGATATATACGGAAACTTGTAAATCAGGTTCGAAAAAAGAAATACAGAATGTAGAATACGCTACGACGTGAATTAACGTGTAACTATTTTGCAAATAGAAATAATTATATGGAATAAACTTTACACTGTGGTTATACATGGCAACTGATCGCTTTCAAGTTTCCTTCTCCGGTAGACCATGAACATTCTACTTTTTATACAATTACGTGCTTTAGAGTCACAAGCCACTAACGCAGTATTGCGCTCATATCATGAAGCCTAGTGAAAGGCTTTATCTCACAAGTTTCAAAGTTATCAAGCAACGAAATTTAAAAAAAATACATTTCATACGAATGTTTTAAAAGTAATAAACTCAAAAGTGTCATAGGTAAAACAGGATCATTCATTTTAGCATGTTTTTATTTCCCTAGGGTTTTCTTCATCAAATTTTATCTCAGACTAGCTTTACAACAGGTATATCTTATGCATCTTCCATTTTTGCAGGGTAAAAAAATATACAGAATGTAGGATACGTCGCGACATGCATTGACGTGTAACAATTTATAATTAAAAAATATGTGCATTTTTATTTTATCTTACGGAAGAGGAAGCTATTTCCTAAAAAACAACAATATGCCTATTGCGGTCGGGCATTTCAAAAGAACTAGAAACTGAAAAAAAGGTGAAACATTTTCCCACTTATATGCCTATCTACAAAATCATAAGAAAGCTTCAGGTGTTTTAAGGTGAAATACATGACAAAATTTTGAAAATGTTACTACAATTGAGTTCTCAGAAAACGACCCAAACGCACTAAAATGAAGATGTTGAAAAGCCACGTGCCCGAACGAATTTCCTTTTGTATTACTTTTATCAATACAGGATTATATCATTATGGAACTGTAATGGAAATCTGATGATTTGCAGTCGTATCGTCTGGATTTACAGAAATAAGCTGAACGCCGAAAATTTTCTGTTGCTATAATCTAAATACTGTGTGTGTGTGTGTGTGTGTGTGGGGGGGGGGGGGGGGTTATTTACCCAAACAACTTCTAATGTGGAACATGTTCCTAGGAGGTATTTGATTAAACCTATCGAATTGCAAAATCCTTTACAGACAAAAAAAACTCTCTCGTTACCTTATTCTTATTCATGTCTTCAGTAAGATCACTTTCCTCTGGAAGCCTATAAAAAATCGGTTTCACGTGATAGTTTGTTGATCACTTTCATACTTTATTTAAACCTTGATATAAGGGTTGCCATATATTCAGTATCTTAAAGGCGGTTCAAGAAATATGTTCAAAATTATAAAGACATCCTACATCAGAGTATGTGCTTTAAAAACCACGAGGATTTGTTTGAGGAAGACGCTCACACTTCGATGTGCATGTTTCTTATACGGATATTTATATACTGTATCAAAACAGTGGGTTATACATATTATTTTGGATTACGAAAATTATATGCAGCGGAATCTTTTAAACCTGAACATAATTGAGAGCCTAGGTAAACGTAAATTCTTCCAAGACTTTGAATAGCCAATAGAAATTAAAAAACCTGGATGGGCAGTGAGTATCATGATGCTACTTTGTAAACTCTCACACATTCTACTGACTGGCTATTCAGATTTATTCCGTCTACTAAATGTTGGCATCATGAAAAAAAGAGAAAAAGTACGAGGATGTAGGGATGCAGTTCCAACATAAAGTGAAACCTCAGTCATGTATTTTTCTACAGGGTAATCTTAAAAGCATGCATACGAATTGTCAAACTGTTAATTAATTTTGCAAAAATTATTCATTAAAAATAATCCTTAACAATTGAACAATTGTAATGCATTTATCACACTACAAAAATCATACATCCTGTGAAAATCAAACTTCTCTTTTGGTAGGACTGTCTCTCAATAAAAAGTGAAATCCTCAAACTAAGAATTTGTTATTAATTCCTCAGCATGGAAGTCATGAATTAACAACTTTTTCCCTTCTTTTTTGCCGATCCTGGATACATTGATTTGAACCCGAATTTTTAATATTGATTACAACTTGATTATTCTAATCTACTAGTCCACCAAATAGTGGGGCCACAAAGTTGCACCCCTGCAGATTTTTAAATTATTAAACAGCGCATATATATGTATACGATACATGAAACGCGAAACCGATTTTTTCTTCCTAATCAAAAGTACAAATATTTTTGGTAATCTCAAGTACAAATTTTAACTCATAATCTCAAGAAGCGTTTAAATGAATTAAAAAAAATGACGATATATATTTACCCTAAAATATCCGGATTGATATAGAATTATGTATAAAACTGAAAAACCGTAACTAAGAATCACATAATGAACGCTGCACTGTAGTTTGCATTAGTATTACATGAGAGGCATGTACATTACTGAGAAATAAGAAAAGTACATCTCATATCCTCTCAAAAATAGCGAAATGTACCTTAAAATTTTGATAGCTACTTTTGGTTTGTCAACAAATTCAGTCGGAGCAATTACCCTCGCTCTGACTATGATGCTTCAAAAATACCAACAGTTGTACCACGTTAATCGAATACTTGCCTTTGTGATCTACATCATAAGTAAATTATTTATGTCATGAACTGGCTAATCATTCGGTCACTGATGAATGAAAAATGTTATGATACCTCATATGTCTGAGAGAAGTACCTATAGTTTGTATTTAATATGTGTCTTCTACCTCTTTCGGTCGCCGTTTTGTTACTCCTTGATAAAGGGCACGAAATTTAAACATGTGATTCAGCTAAAATTTTATTTTACTGATGTTTCAATAGCATTTAACATAAAGCTCGAAGTATTTTATAGTAACATCTTTGGAAACCGTTTTTGGCTGCAATTAGAAATCATAGACATTTAAGACTTGACAGACGTGAGTATTTCTATTTCAAACTCTATAAAAATGTCTTACACAACCCTATGGCATCGAGTACATCAAAAATATACAATAAGGTATATAGAACCATGCCTAACAGTTTGTGGGAAAAGATTCCCACGAACACACCATATAATTAGCGTATAATTATGCCTTATAGGGACGACAAAGAATAAAATACAAATCACTGTGCCTAGCACCTTCACCCAGGAGCAACGTTAAATTAACTACATTACTGGATGAATTGTTCAAAATTAACTTTTGATCCAAAACACAAAATCGACAAGTATGATAAAATGTAATTTGGAAGTTATAAAGAGGTATATCGTTTTAACAGTGAATCTAAGAAAGTGGCCATATGTTTTTTCCGTAATTGAAGCGAAAGTTTGTCATGTCTATGTATAGGCAGTAGTATTGAAAATTACGAAACATATGAAATACGTAGGGTAATTCCGTTCTACAATTCAGAGTCAGTTTGTTCCGAGACCTTCACATTTCAGATTGGGTAGGCAACAGAAGAGCACGGCTGGCATTAGAAAATGTTCGATCAAAAAAAATGTGTGCACCTCGAAATGTAATGCCCCGCAGAATATCTCCTGTAGTGCACGAGGAGGGAGAAAGGCCTGAGTTTACACAGTTTGAAAGAGCTGCACTTTACTATTCAGTAAAAGTGCATCTGGTGGTCGATAACCAAACCTGTTGCGGTTTTCCCTTCCGCAAATCTAAGAGCATTCAGTGGCTGTTCTAAGGTACATTCCTGTCACTTTCTGTCTAACATTAAATATTGTATTACAGCAGTTGTACTCGATTTCAAATTTTTCCTGTGAACTTCGCAGTTTATTAAGTGATTAGTGTTTTAAGAACAATGTACACTTATAGGTTAACTCCTACCGCAGATGAAATGTAATTTAAGTATTATTTATTGCTAATAAATGTGTCTCAATAAATCACAAAAAGTACAGACGAAAGTTATGTGAGAGTCGCTCTGGAAGTAATATGTCATCTAAATTTATAATGTGTCTTATCAAATAAAAAGGGAAATGCATTATAAATAATTTTCAGAAGAGCACATCACCAAACAATATTTAAACGGCAAAGGTTGTGAAATATATCATAAAACATACCACTATTTGGTAATGCTGAAAATATTTAATTTCAAAAAGTGAATGACCAAAATAAGTGTACACACATCTATGGTATTTTATAGTTGTTAAAATGAAAAAGAAGAATCTGTAGGGCTTTCGAAAATGTTTCGTGCCTAACGTTTCCGGGAACGCATCGAAGCGTGTCAGATAAAAAAATAAGTAGCTGCTTTTTGCTTTTTTGAAATAACTCCGCAAACTCTAGTGCAATAAACACAATAGAACACTTTCGTGAGAAATTGGTTCTAATTTTTATAAGTACACAATTTCCTGGTTCCTGTTTGATTGCTAAAATGGAGATTGGTGACCAGAAAAGCTACCTGTTTAGTTGAAGCTATATATTTAAATTTCTCAAAAAATGTTCCTCATTGGTATTCGTGGATGTACCGTAATGGCAGAATTCTTCAATTTACTTTTCTGGCAGATGTGGTTTCGATTACGTAGTTCCCATCCAGAACGTGACTTTTAAACTTTCTACCTGTTCTTTCATGTTTAGTAGCCATGGAACAGAAAGTATTTGCTCCTAAAGAAATGGTAAAGTGTTTCTATTAATTTTCTGATTGGGAATCACTACAAATTTTAAATACGAGTAAAGCAAGTTATTCAGCATATTACACTTAGATCGCTCCATTTAGTTTCTACATCATTCCTGAAACGTGTTTTTATCTATAGGATGATCACTATACTAAAGAAATATATTGTCGAGTAACATTAGTGTGACCACCAGCTATTATCCAGAGTAACAGCAGTATGCAGCGTGGACAGCAGCTAGATGGGCTGGGAGTGTTTCAAAAAGGTGCAGGAAAGTGTTCACAGGTATGAGGAGCCATGCTGACTGCAGTGCATCTGACACCTGCTGGAGGGTGCGTAATGGAGAATACATACAACGAACAACACGATCGAGGTGGTCTGACAGATGCTCAATTGGGTTTACGTCTGGCGAATTAGGGGCCCAGGGAAACACTGTGAAGTCTTCATCGTGCTCTTCCAACCACTCTCGGACATTTCTAGCTTTGTGACACGTCGCATTGTTGTGGTGGAAGATCCCATCCGCCCCAGAGAAGACAATCAGCATGTATGGGTGTATGTGGTCTGCAAGGACGGATTCATTACGAATTCGGTCTATAGTGTCTTCCACAAGTGTGAATGAACCCAGGAAATGCCCCGAAAACATTTCCCAGACCATAAAGCTTCACCCAATAGCTTGTGTTCTTCCAGCAATGTTTGAAGTGTGTTTGTTCTCCGATATTTTTCGCCTTATACGCCAACGCCAATTTCTTCGATGAAGCAGAAAACGTTGTTCATCGGAGAAGGCAATCCTTTGTCAATCAGCGGAGGAAAAATTCCAATACTGCCGTGCAACTGTAAGCCTTTTCTGCCGATTACATCTTCGTTATTATAGGTGCAGTGACTATACGTCTGCATCGGATGCCCATACGCCGCAGGGTTCCCTGAACTGGTATTTGACACACTTCCCGTAGCCCCCTGGTTCATTCGTCTATTGAGTTGCTCCACTGTAGCGTGTCGATCGGCCCTCATGCACCTTCGAACCCGACGTTCACCTCTCACATCAAATGCACGTGGTGCTCCGCCGTGCCCACGTCGCTTATTTGCAATGGTGGCATTTCTCCAATCACGATACACTTTACCACAGTAGCACGCGAACAGTTCACAAACTGCGTTGTTTCAGAAAAATATTGCCACTCTTGCCCCGAAAGCCGATAATCATATCTTTTTGCAAATCTAATAAATCGCTCCTATTACCCATGAGAGCAACGAGTAACATGTTTTCAGAATGCTTGCACCACACCTTATATACCCTCCAAGTCAGCTCTCGACATGTGTCTTCTTTCATTGGCTACGCACTGTTGACGTAAAAAGCAGGAGGTAGTTACAATAATGTGACTCGGCTGTGTATAACTTTCTGCAAAAACTATAGAAATAACATTTTTCATTACTTGACTCCTGGGCTACACATCTAATAAAAACGTGGAACGCACATTGGCTTCTACATCTTAGAAAAATGCCTTCTTACTTCTTTGAATACAGGAATAAATTTAGTTTCAGTTTACCTTACAGAATTGCTAGAGGAAAATTATGTACACTTACGGTGTTGATGGCATAAATCGGAATACTACAGCTACTTTCCTATCCCGCACTTCTCTTTCTAAATTACTTTTTTTTGTTTACACACTCATGTTGTTTGGTGTCGGAAAATTTTGCTTCAGTTGTTTTCATAATCTGCTCCGAATTTGTGGAGAATTGTGTAGAAACGTATTAGTGTTTGCTCAAAGTATATTTTAAATCATTCCTTATGACCTTTTTATTCAGCTATTTTGTTTTCGGACGATTTCGCACAGAACAGAAAAATTCTGTTACTACGCTAAGCCATTGGATTTGGAATTTTTGAAGAAAACCTGAATAACAAATTAGTTATGTCACATTGTGAAATCTATGGAAAGGTGTGAACGGTGCAAAAATATAATATTTTTTAAATAAAAAGAAATATATTTTCTGAAATATTAACCTGCGGGTACGATGGGTTGCAGAATTTCGTGCGGAAGGGTGAAGCAATGCTAACGGCCACCACGTTAAGGTTCCAGGCGTCAGAACGGAGAACGAGTTGGTTGTGAATGCGCAAAAGAACACAACAGGAGTGGGGTGTATTTTTCGGAAGAGTGTGATGCGTCGTGTAATCGTTTGCAAGTAAAAGTAATTCCAACCTGTTTTATTAATTTTTGAGAAATTAATAAAACAGGTTGATTCCAAGGGATTTTGAAGGGAAAGCATTACAACCGATGCAAACGCCTTCACATATTATTATCACTTGCTTTGCAACACAGTCATTTCAAGAAATTTTTACGTGTTCGTACATGTGATGAAGGCAGACCTCTGAATATAGAAAGAATCAAAAACCCAATGATAACTTGTAGTAGTAAGTTGACAAAAACATAGTCTTGAAGAACTGTTGAGTGTAACTGAACTAATGCAACTGTATGAAGAGTACACAACTTTCACAGAGAAAACGAGGAAAGGCTTGCATGGTAAAACAGCACAGTTATTCCAAAAGTACGTGGATTTCGTGGAAATTTACAAGTTTTCTGTCGAGCATACAGGACCTGCAATGTTGACATGTACACATAGGCCATAGAAAATATGTGTCCCATTTTCTTTGTATGTAACAGACCCAATTATACTCGTTGGATCACAGTATATCTCCTAAAGCTTCTTAACATCGAAGATATATGCCCAGGGACAAAAAGAGCTCTTTCTAAAGCAGGACTATCCATCAAACGCTCAAGTTGCTCTTTTTGTCGTGTCCCTGTTAATATGGAGCTAGACCAAACCGTGAATAAAGATGCTGCATCAAGGTTTGTTGGTATCACAGCCTTTGCTAAATCTGATTCCGGCAAAGCAAGATGGATGAAAACAAGGTCTATCAGGAGCAAAGTTGTGACTTATTTGTTGGAATTCAGTGGAGTATCAAATGTTAAAGACATGAAAGCCGAACTTCAAGGCTCTAGGATCAACACAGACAACAAGGAAGTTCTGGAAATCATGAATTCAATGGATAACGTTTTAAATTTTTTTCATGATATTGAGCACAACACTCCTCTTATAAACCTCTCCACTGACCAGGTGATTATGACTGAAGTGGCAGATCAGCTTGTGAGAATTTATGAAAAAGGACAAGCTGCTTTTGAAAAATTCAAAGGTATGTACGTTGCGGATCATCAAAGTGTTGAAAAGCCGATAACCAGAAATTTCGTTAAAAACCGTGCTAGCATTTCAGCCCAAATACCCACTAAGAGTCAAACAAAGTTAGAGGCTGTGAAGTGCTCACGAGATCTCTTCGAGAGATTGTTGTACCTTGCAGTGGTTCAGAAATGGGACATTGAAAAGGTGATTGAATTTCCACTTACACTGATACCCATGTCTTTTGGCCAAATTGGAGGGTCCATGAATAAAACTTATAAGAGCAAACTGATATACAAATTAGAGGAGTATCAAACGTCAAGTAAAAAGAATCCACCGGAAGTTTATGATGTCATATATGATGCAATGTTTATGATACATTGCTTGAAGTTTCCCAAAACGTATGCAGGTGTTGCTTACAAACTACTGGGAAACATTTGCAGCACATCCGCCAAAGAAGTGCACCTAGTTTGCGAAGTGTATGAGACTCCAAGGATAAAGAATATTGAGCATGACCATCGATGTGGAACGTTATTATCGGGTGGCATAAAAGTGACATGGCCCGAACAGGAAACTGCAAACAAACCTCAGGAGTCCTTGAAGAACAGTTCATTTGAGTCCTCCCTCCTTGCTTTCATTTGCAATACATGGAAAAAGGACAAATACGTATGTCTTCTGGGTGAAAGAAAACTGTATGTTGGTACTGAAGTACATGCTATCAATATAGCGCACAAAACAATGTTATGATCTCCATACAAATTGCTGAACAGAAGTGTCATCATCAAGAAGCAGACACGCGGAGAGTTTGGCATATCCAGTACATAACACACAGCTCGGAACGGAACATCGTTGTTCGAGCCAATGACACGGCCATTCTTGTTTTGCTGGTGTATCATCAAAGGCACTTCCAGAACTGTAAGGTGTGGATGGATAGTGTGGCCTGGCCTCAAATAACACAAGACGGTTTATAGACGTTAGAAATATTGCAGAAGAACTTGGTGATGGTTTGGGTACAGCTCTACCTGGCTTCCACGCATTTACTGGATCGGACTTTAAAGCAGCTTTCGCAAGACAAAGAAAGGTTAAACCTTTCAGGATAATGTCTAATAATGCAGCACTCGAGAAGTTTTTAGCCAGTTTGTGAGAGACAGTGGATCTAGAAAATCACTTGTTCACTGACGCTAAGCAGTATGTTTGTTCCCTGTACAGACAATCTTTTGGCACGTCAGTAACACACACAAGATACAGTCTATTCAAAATAAAATGTGCTCCTAAACAGGAGCAACGACCTTTACAGAATATACAAAGCATTGATCCTACTCTTCTTCCCCCTTCAAGGGCTGTTATTCGTGAAAAGTTAAAAAAAGCAATGCTGTTGCGCTGATATGGAATAAAGCTAATCAGTAAAACCCACATCAAGGTATTGACCACTTAAAACACGTCTTGTGCTTATGCAATAGAAATTACAGAATTCAATGGTTTGAAGGACCTATGTGCCTTGAATGCCTTGAAATGGAATATGATGAAGGCACAGAAAATGAAGAAGAGGATGCATACATTGATGAAAGCGATGACTGAGAGAAGACAACCAGAAATGTGCTTTCGAACTCTATGCGAAACATCTGAAACTTCTTGTATAAAACTTAGAAAAACATTGATTATAATGATTTACAATACTTGAAGGTCAAGTGATTCATAAATACGTTCATTATACCCATTTGTTTTTGTGATGTGCTCGGTTTTAGTGCAATCCAGTATGCATGTTATGGTAAAAATTCCGATTTTTGAAGTTCGACATTAAAAAACGGCAAAAGTTTACACATTACGTAAAACTCTGACATAGTAAACTTTTTTTATCATTAAATTATCTTCCATTAAAAAAATTACATCTCTACGATTACCCAGTAAGAAGTTTTTTTTTTTTTTTTTTTTTTGATTGGAGGTTTAACGACCACCGTGAGCAACTCAGTGGGCTATAAGCAGTCGCCCGTCCCTAATTTAGGGTCACTGGTTCCAGGGAAGGGAGAGAACCAGTGCCGTAAGACAAACACAACATCCATGCCTAACCGGGATTCGAACCCGGACCCCGTTCGGACGAATGATCAGAGGCCATCGCTTAGACCACTGCGCCACCGGGGCGGCCCAGTAAGAAGTTACAGCCTTTGTAATGCCTCGATGTAAATATGACATGGCGGCCATATTGATGACGTCATGTTTCAATCCCCCACCACTAATTTTTACGGACTGCCATATTTTGATTACATAAGTAGTAGACTTTCCAAAAATCACAATGCCGCTTTTGGCAATCAAGGGTTAATAAAACCGCCCTATCTCTCGGACTATAGTCTTCGGTAATTGTTCTACCCGCAGGGAACAATCACCAATCCAGATAAATGAAAAGCTATTCCAAGCAACATATCAGAAGACAAATTGTAAATCCTATAAATAAATATAATTCATATTTCAAATTAAACACTGCATGAAATTTGGAATTTCTTCCACACATCATAAACATTCAGAGCAGGATTTTCACAATTTCGATTTAAATTTGTTCTTAAGAAGAAAAGGCAAATAACCGTTAACAACTGAATTACTAAAACAACTTTTCGAGTTTATGTTAAAGGGTTTCGTGTTTGGATTTGAATCATACCTACTTCCGATTAGGTTATTTCGGTGACGCAGCGACATCTTTTGGATTTGAAGCAACATATTTCACTTGATTCGAATCAAACCATTGGAATAAATTAATATCATTCGAACGAAAATAACCGCTGGAGAAAACTCACGATTGGGTACTTCTTCCGATTACGTGCCGTTCGCGCCCACGAGTGGGGCGTCATCTGGTGGATGATTAAATATTCACCAGAGACACAATATGTTCATTTCAAATCTGACAGCTGTCGCTGTGTTCCCGAATGGATTTTGCTCACTGATTATCTATGCTCATCTTTTGCATAACTTCTTACATCAGATGGTCTAGCTGTTAATTTTGGTGTTATTAATTCGTGGTGTTTCACTTCGGACATTGTTTGCATGAATTCGTGGTTCTCAGGCATTTCCGCCTCGTATTTGCTTGGACCTTATTTTTTTTCCGAGTTTTTTTTATTGTTACTTCCTAGCTTTATATTTTTTTGTATTTTGTCATAGTTTTATGGCCGAATACTCCTTTGGGGGCACACATATAACATTTTGCAGTTAACTGGGCATCACGCTTTCTGAGCGAGGTCGGGGAATGCGTCGCCTGGTTGACTTGATATTTTTTCCTTTTTTTTTCTTCCTTTTCTTCAAAATATAGACACTTTGTATAGAATAGACATTTTTACTGCCCACCGCTGAGTTTGTGAAATGACATTGTGTATTTGTTTCGCTCTTGGCCTATTTTTGTTTTTTTATTGCTATGTAGTTGTTTGTCAGCAATGTAATTTATTTGTATAATACTTTTTCACTTATTCTTTGATCACCTGAACATACAATTGTCTTGCTAAATATAAGTGGTATTTTCTACATAAGTAATTTTGTGTGTTATATTCGGTGTATTGCACTACGATTGTGTGGCCAGTCACTCGCTAGTGTTTCCTGGTGCAGCATTTATTAAATGACATGAAATACCGCTTTTGGACTATTACCGTGGTTTTCATTTTTGGGGTTATTTTTTAGTGAATTCTCATTCTGGATATCGGTATCGTCCTCTCACGGCTTACTGGCTTATTTGACGGGTGGTTATTCGGACCATAACTGCTCGTCTGCAATACTGGGCTTACATTTTAGGCGTCTGCGAACGTTGTGTGTAGTATTTGTTGATAATCAGGCACACTTTCGTGGTTTCCTTTGATTATTCGAATACATAGCTTCATTACTTATAGTGGGCGGTACCTCATACGTTAGTATCTTTACTCGCTCATCTAGGTCTATTGAATCATGAAGATATTGTTTATTATAATGATATTTGGGTTCGGGTACGTCATTCTTTTGATAATACGACCTAATGCTTTCTGTGGTTTTGGTGTATGTTAGAATTGTTTGGGTTTCTGCTTTGGATACTTCCCTAATTACTAGTCTCACCCCCGCGGGGTTTCGCACGTTTTCTTGGTTTGTGCTTTGAGTTTTGGTGTTAATATTTCTTTGTTTTCACTTCGGACATTGGTTGCATGCGTTCGTCGTTCTCAGGTATTTCTGCTTGGCATTTGCTTGAAACTTAATATATTTTTAATATATATCAGGATTACCTTGTATATTTCCGAGCCTGCAGGGTTCAGCGTTTCTTCGATTGTTATTGCATTTCTTGGGGTTCTTTTATTGTCACTACGGAGCTTTACACTTAGTGTATTTTGTCATGATTTTTTGGGCTGATACTCGTTTAGGGTATACATTTGGCATTTTGCAGTTAACTGGGCGTCGCGTTTATGGGTGGGGCTGGGGAGTGAGGGACCTGGCTGACTTGATTATTTCTTTTCTCCCTTCAAAATATAGACACTTTGTCTGTAAAAGACATTTTGCTACGCATCACTTGTATTGTGAAATTATTTCTGGTTCGGGACAGATTTTTGTTCATTTCCTCAGTGTGTTGTGACGTGATTCAGATTCAAAAATGTTTGTTCACTCAAGGGATCCAAAAATGTTATTACTCAGAGTTCAGTATTAGCCACAAGGTTGTTCTGTAACAAATTGTGGACTGGTGGATTACGATATTGAACGGAGTACATGATCTTCTTGCTGAAGAAGTCGGCCAGCCAAAAAATTATTGAACTTTAACGGACATTTTGAATTTCGCTGATGAAGGTATTTCATACATAGTTAGCATATGAACAATTAACTTTAATTCTGTTTTATTTGCTGTTTCTATGGCTAATTTCCTTTTTTTTTATGTGTGCGAATCAGTTGAAGCAATGCAATTTTTGGTAAAATTCTTCTTGATTTATTTTTGAGTTCTGCATTATACAGCTGCTTCATTAATGTAAGCTGTATATATTCATATTACTTATTCTGCGCGCAAAATTTGGCGTACTGCATTATGATTGCTTGGCCTATCATTCACTTTGAGTTCTAGCAGAGCGTTATGCGCATGATATGACCTGCTTTTTCAATCATATACAGAGTGTTTTAATTGTTAGGGTTACTTCCTTATGTTTTTTTATTTTGAATATTGATGCATGTTTGTCGGGTAGTTATTTGGATTTCTGCTGCTTGTTTAATATATTAGGGTTACATTTTGTGGTTGTAAACTGTTTGTAAACTGTTTTGTGGCTTTTTTTTATTAATTTTATATATACAGCTGCATTGCTTGGGGTAGGTGATATTTTATAAATTGTAACTTCAAAGCTGAAATTGTGTCTATGTTGTCATGATTTTGTTGCCTGATATTCTATTGGGGTTTCTTCTTTCAGCATCTGGAAGATAACTAGACCTTGTACATTCTTGGGATTAGGTGTTTCTTTGTTTCAAATGTTGGGGTTGCGAGGCTCTGTGAAGTTCTATCTCTCTACTGCGGTTTGTTGCGTCTTTCATACACATGCTTTACCTAATTTTATTGATTATGTCATACAGGACACGAGCGGTGTCATTGTTCTGGGTCTTCGTGGGTGGCGGCTATTGCATCATTTGGTTACTACTTGTTCGGAGTAGTGCTGAAGTTTGATATTCGTGAATGACAGGCTATTAATTTTACCGTTTTTGTTTTATGCTGAAATTATAGTACTTTAATTGCATTATACTTTTTGTAGAGTTTTGAAGTTTTCATATTTTTAAGTTAAGGCGGTGCAGTGGTTGGCACGGATGGAGACCCAGCGGATTAGGATTAAGACTAAGGTTTTCATGGGATTTTTTTTTACGGCTGGTAGTACATTGAGAACTGGTTGTGACATGGCGTAATGGTATGCCGTCATCTCATGATCACTGCTCTAGCAATACTTTAAGGATCACAGCACATAGTTCCTAGATTGATATGTCATTGAATTAACTTCTGGAATATGTTGTTTTCTCTCTTTACTTCTGCTGTGACTTCATGTGCATTACAATATCCTTTGTTGCTATTGCTAGTACATTTTGCTGTTTAACTACCAAATGATTAACCTAGTTCATTCCAACTTTTCTATCTCACTGATGTGATATCCACGGTGTATATATTAATTTGTGATTCCTACTTATCCTTCACATCTGTATTGCTGATTTTTTTTGTTACATTTCATATTTGTTTATTACTTTTTCTTTACCAGTAACTGAATGCAGTGTGAATATTATTCATTACAAACTTTCAATCACCTTTTAACAACTTATTCACTCAATAGCCTACAATTAATTCATAACAATGCTAGATCACTAATTAAGAAATGTACCTTATTGGAAACATTAGTTCAACTAACAAATTTAAATCTTGATATAATTTGTGTCTCTGAGACTTGGTTTCTTTCACCTTGTTACTCATTGCAAATTACTAAATACAAAATTTTCCACTTAAACAGAACTTACTCAACTGGTGGAGGGGTTAGTTTTTTTGGGAAAGATATTTATAATGATTTTTCAATTATTCCAAATTTCACAATATAGAATCAAAATGCCGAAATTCTAACTATTCATAATTAATTTTATATAATTATTGTTTGCTACCGGCTACCCAACACAGACCTCACAGCAATCCTTTCATTACTTACTGAATTATTTAACAACTCTAAGCTTTCAAAGAAAAAAAAACGTTTCGTATGGGGGCTCTGAATATCGACTTACTACAAAACGCCAATAACTCTTTTCAACTTTTACAACCACTTAATGCTTCTGGACACAAAAACATGATTTCAGTCCCAACTCTTATAGCCACCACCTCACAGACATTGATTGATCTCTCTATCACAAATGTATTAAGTGAGACTACTATTTCAGGGGTCTTGGAATATAATTTTAGTGATCACCTCCCCATATTTACAATTTACCCTCTCAAACAACAAACTTCTACACCAGAAGACTACTACATTTTCAGACAAATCCATAATACAAACATGGAAAGTTTTAAAATACAATTAGAAAATATTAACTGGAGCACTATTTTGGTTCATGGCTCTGCAAACAAGAATTATGAGTCGTTCATCACAAGTATTAAACAAATTTATAATGAATATTTTCCAAAAATTCGAAAACAAAATAAACTGAAAAAAAAATCGCAAGCCATTTATTACTAACGCTCTTTTAAAAATAATAATTAAAAAAAAACTCTTTTCGAAATTTATAAAAAGTAAACTACCACAGGACTTCCAAAATTAAAAAAATCGTAATAAACTAAACAGTGATATTCAGTATACTAAGCGCAATTACTATCTCTGCATTTTTTCACATAACTCTCCAAACTCCAAAATTAACATGAAAACATCTAAACTTGCTAATGGGTAAAGATACAGATCTAACGGTTCCTCAGTACTTAACATATTCTAATAACTTTAAGCTTACAGACAAACAAGATATTACAAATGCATTAAATGAACATTTTACCTTATTTCCACAAACACAAAAAAATAATGTAATCTCCCCAAAAATTCCATTCACTAATTACTTAGGAAGCACACACAGGTATAATAATTTTGATCTTACTGAAATTACAGAAACGGAACTATTGGAAGAACTTAACCACATATATCCCACGTCTGGCCCTGGATATGATGATATTTAACAATTTATCATAAGAAATGTCGCTAATTTTATTCTTGATATCCTATTGTTTATTTTTAATGATGTATTCCAATCTGGTGAATTTTCTGATCTACTTAAAATCACAAAAATAATCCCCAATACAAATCTGGATCAATAAACGATACAAACAACTACCGCCCTATAGCTAAGTTATCAACTTTTGTTAAAATTTTGGAGAGATTGATTTACAACAAATTGATCTCGTACACAATCCGGGAAATCAACCGAAACAGCTTTATTTTACCTACAACAAACAGTCCAACATAATTTTAAACTTAACTTATATACCATCGCTTTGTTTTTAGACTTATCCAAAGACGTTGATACCATAAATCACAATATATTACTATACAAATTACAGAATATAGAAATAACGAACAATGAACATTTTCTTTTTAAAAGTTATTTATCAGGTAGGCAACAATATACACACATTAACAAACAACAATCCACTCTTCAATTCATACCAACTGGTGTTCCACAGTGTTCAATTTTGGGAAATATACTTTTCAGTATATATCTTAACGACATCTTTATTTTAATAAGTGATATTGATTTACTCCTCTATGCAGACGACATAACCATCCTCACCGTTCAATTCAACGACTGACACTATTATGAATGTTAATACTCAACTTAATAACATTTCATATTGGCTAAATTCCAATGAATTAATAATAAATACACTGCTGGCCACCCAAAATGCAACACCCAGAAGGACATGAGATATCAAAGCCAGATTTACTGGACACATAACAACAGATACAAAGATGAAACGATTGAGCTTACAGGCCCATGCGACTTGCGGAACAGGCAGACATCCACAGTTAGTGTGGCCCCCATGGCTGGCAATAACTGCCGCTGCACACCGCGGCATCGAACGAAAGAGGCTTTGGATGTGGGCTTGGGGTATGTCGGTCCAGGCTGCTTCACCACGTTGCCAGAGGTCATCAGGAGTAGCCACGGGTGGTGCTTGCTGGGCCACTCGGTTGCCGATCAGCGATCAGACGTGTTTGATGGGCGAAATATCGGGCGAAAAAGCGGGCCATGGCAGCAGTGACCCCTGGTGGGCCGTAAAGAATTGTTGCACGATGCGTGGCACTTGCGGGCGCTCATTGTCCTGTCTAAACGTGGCCGCTGGCAGGTCCTGCAGGTAAAGGAGGACTACAGGCTCCAAACCGTCGGAGGTGTAACGGTGGCTGTTGAGTGTACCGGCGATGCTTACCAGAGGGGTGCGGGTGTCGTATCCAATTGCACCCCAAACCCTAACGCCAGAAGACGGACCGGTATGGCGATGCATTATGCAGGCGTCATACAGTCTTTCGCCGCGGTGCCGCCACACGCGGATCCGACGATCTTGGTGTTGCAGGCAGAAACGGGATTCGTCGGAGAAGACAATGTCATGCCATTCCGTAGTCCAGGTGCGGCGTTCAACGGCCCACTGCCGCCACACTCGCCGATGGTGTAACATCAATGGTAATCGGAATAATGGGCAACTTGCGACAAATCCCCGTTCCGGCACACGACGTTGAACGGTACGTGCTGACAAAGGTTGTTGCGCAACACACCCTAATTCCTACACTAACGTTCGTTATGTGGTGGTGCGAGCCGTTAATGCCCGCCGCACAACATGCTGGTCCCCTCGTTCGGTAGTGTGCCGCGGCTGCGACAATCACTCACGTCGGTCCGACCGTCCCTTCTGCATCCACCGAATCCATACTCGCCTCACAGTGGCTGGATGTCGTCCCACACGGGCTCCGATGTCTCGGTACGATAAACCGCTGACGCGATATGCCCCTATTCGTCCTCCGTCGATTTCCGAAATGTGCTGGAATGCGGGCCGTATTCTGCAACGAAGCATAAGGAAGCTTCCCACGCACAGGTTCGGCAGCACAACACACTTCCACTACTTACACCCCGCCTTCTGTTCACCCTTCTTATAGTGTTTGTCGGTGACGTGACGGGCGCACATGATTTGCATATACCCTGCAATGCTAATCGTTTGCATGTCCTCTCGCGGGCGACGCATGCTGCGAATTTCAGGCCAATCGGATGCTTCCTTCTTGTCGTATTTTGGGTGGCCAGCACTGTAATACGAAAACAAAATCTTTAATTTTCTTAAAACAAAATATTTCACAGCCTCCTTCTATGTCATTTTCAATTAATGATACAAATACAGAAGAGGTTAACTCCGTACTTTATTTGGGGATTACCTTATAGAGAGACCTTAGATGGAACCAAAATGTGGATTCTCTTTTGCTCAAACTTTCCAAAAACATTGGAGTTATCAGCTAGTTATTCACAAACCTTACCTATAAAACACTAATTCATTTATACTATACCATGTTTCAGACTCATATTAATTATGCTATATTATAGTAGGGCCAGAGGACTAAATATAATTTCAATTGACTTCAAATTCTTCAGAGCAAATATATAAGATTGATAGATCAAAAATTTGATAGAAATACACAACTAACACTATACAATAACACAAGAGTTTTCACAAACAAATACAAAATTCTTACGATTAACCAATTATACTACTTCAATATCGGGAAAATTATGTTCGGACGCATTAAGAATAATTTACACGCCAACATCATACAAATTATGCACCAGATACACACACATGACACACGCACTAAATCACATATTCGACCTATTCATCCGAAAACTGAGACTAAGAACTAAAGCATAAATTACATTGGCCCACATTACTGGAATTCATTACCGACGGAACTAACTTGCTTAAATAATTTTAACCTTTTTAAAAGCAAACTTAAACAGTTCATAATGAATTGCAGCTCCTGAAATTAATGGTTACAGTGGATGGAGGCTATGAATTGTATCATCATCATCATCATCATTGTCAACCATTATCAATCCACTGCTGGACGAAGGTCTCCCAAGTTTCTTCCACAACGGTCTGTCTTGTGCCAGTCTCCTACATGTCACTCCCGCATACTTTCGAATTTCATCCACCCATCTCCCACGTGGTCTTCTTCTGGATCTTTCCCTGTCCCTTGGAATCCAATCTAAAATTTCAGCTGTCCATCGATGGTCTGTCCTTCTGGCAGTATGTACAGCCCATTGCCATTTTAGGGAATTAACTCTGATCATAATGCCTTCCACTCTTGTCAGTTTTTGGATCCACGAGTTCCTCTTCTTATCTCTGCTGGTTGCACCAAGCATGAACCTCTCCACGCTGCTTTAAGTTGTCTGCAGCCTTTGTATGTCTCTTTTAGTTAAGGTCCACGTCTCTGCACCATACGTAAGCACTGGAAGAATGCATTGATCAAACACTTTTCTTTTAAGACATAATGGCATATTGCTCTTGAAAATTATGCTGTTTATTCCAAAAGCCCTCCAGGCAAGTTTTGTACGCTGATTAATTTCTTCATCAATGTGACGCTCACTTGATATCTGCTGTCTAAGATAAATGTAGGTATTAGTTATCTCCAGCTTTTCTCCATCAATCGATAAATCTTCATTTCTTGTAAAAGCAAACGCTAAAAGTCTATCGTACGAAAGGTCACTAAAGTAATTCACCGATGATGTCACACGTACGGTCATTCACAAACATAATTTTCAAATTGTAGGTCAAGATTAAAAACACTTTCTTTACAATTAAAAATTAATATTTAAACGCGAGATCTTTTGGGGCTGAACATAGCACCCATCATCAGGCTCAAGCGCCACGTAACACAGGAGCAGACATTATATACTGTCAACACGACCCACAATTCACTCGGTTTTCTCAATCACCGGTGATGCCATCAACAAATCGTTAAAGTCAAAAAATCAAGTCTTAATCTCTTATCCTATAAAGTCCTCTTCTTCAGAGTTGTGTGAGGAGGGGGCAACCATCTTTCTCCACTGCCTTGGAACAAATGTCGGGAGTTCAATGTTACAGCATGTTTCCCCATATGCAATAATGAAGAGGCTTTCCGTAAGGAAGACAGTACGTTTATTAACACTTGAGTTAAGTACCCTAACATTTGTCCAATCTTGGGAGGAACCTCCCTGGTTAACAGCTTGAGTGAAAGCTGTGGAAACCGTTCCAGAACGAAGAGCGTATTTATGTTCACCCATTCTGACATTAACGGTTCTTAGGGTAGAACCTATATAGAATTTAACTGCAGTATCTGAATCCTCATGAATTAATGGTATGCAGTAAACGCCTGGTTTGTTAAGTGCTGGGACTCTATCTCTATCTATTCTTATCGTGGAAAAAAGGTTTCTGGTGGACACTCCAAACGTTTGATTGTGTTTGTAACAGGCTTTTCTTAAGATAGACACAAGAGGTGGAATGAAATCAACTTTGCCGATGTACTTACTAGGTTTTTTCTCTGTGGACAAAGTCGTGAATCTCAGTCTTTGAAATTGTTGTAATAAATTACTAGGTGGAATGAAATAAACTTTGCCGATGTACTTAGTAGGTTTTTTCTCTGTGGACAAAGTCGTGAATCTCAGTCTTTGAAATTGTTGTACTAAATTATTACAACAATTTCAAAGACTGAGATTTACGACTTTGTCCACAGAGAAAAAACCTACTAAGTACATCGGCAAAAGTTGATTTCATTCCACCTCTTGTGTCTATCTTAAGAAAAGCATGTTACAAACACAATCTAACGTTTGGAGTGTCCACCAGAAACCTTTTTTTCCACGATAAGAAATGATAGAGATAGAGTCCCAGCACTTAACAAACCAGGCGTCTACTGCATACCATTAATTCATGAGGATTCAGATACTGCAGTTAAATACTATATAGGTTCTACCCTAAGAACCGTTAATGTCAGAATGGGTGAACATAAATACGCTCTTCGTTCTGGAACGGTTTCCACAGCTTTCACTCAAGCTGTTAACCAGGGAGGTTACCCCCAGATTGGACAAATGTTAGGGTACTTAACTCAAGTGTTAATAAACGTACTGTCTTCCTTACGGAAAGCCTCTTCATGTTTGCATATGGGGATACATGCTGTAACATTGAACTCCCGACATTTGTTCCAAGACAGTGGAGAAAGATGGTTGCCCCCTCCTCACACAACTCTGAAGAAGAGGACTTTATAGGATAAGAGATTAAGACTTGATTTTTTGACTTTAACGATTTGTTGATGGCATCACCGGTGATTGAGAAAACCGAGTGAATTGTGGGTCGTGTTGACAGTATATAATGTCTGCTCCTGTGTTTCGTGGCGCTTGATCCTGATGATGGGGGCTATGTTCAGCCCCGAAAGATCTCGCGTTTAAATATTAATTTTTAATTGTAAATAAAGTGTTTTTAATCTTGACCTACAATTTGAAAATTATGTTTGTGAATGACCGTACGTGTGACAGCATCGGTGAATTACTTTAGTCTTGTAAAAGCATTCAACATCACTTTTGTCTTCTGAAATTTCATTTTTAATCCCACATCTCTACACTTGTCAGCAAGTTCCTGGATCCTGCTCTGCAGCTCTGATAGGGTAGTAGCAAAAATGACTACGTCATCAGCAAAACGAAGGTGGGTTAGATGATCTCCATTGATCTTTATCACTTTCGTTTCCCAGTTCAGTGATTGAAAGACATTTTCCAATATGGCATTAAAGAGCTTCGGAGATATGGTGTCATCTTGTCGCACTCCCTTTCCAATTTTTATGAGTGTTGTATTTTCAAACAGCAGAATCTTTGCAATTACATTTTGATAGATGTTATTAATAATATTAATGTATGCATCTTCAATACCGCAGTATTTCAGAGCCATTGTAATTGCTCATGGTTTCACCGAACCAAAGGCTTTTTCATAATCGATAAAAGCCATGCACAATGGAAGTTCATATTCCCCCGCTCTTTCAATTGGTTCTCTCAGTACGTGGATAGGATCTATTGTCCTGTAGCCACTCCTGAGACCAGCTTGTTCTCTCGGTTGAGCCATGTCCAGTGTTATCTTCAAACGGTGTGAAAGAACTTTAGTGAAGACTTTATAAACCACTGATAGGAGGCTGATAGGTCTATAGTTCCTGAGATCCTCAATGTCACATTTTTTATGTAGCAGGATCATTGTAGCGTTGTTCCAATCCTCAGGAATCTTCCCTTCATTAAGGCTTCGAGTGAAAATTAGGACGAGTACTGTTTCGATTTTACCACTTGCTTTTTGTATGATGTCTACAGTAATTCCATCTTCTCCTGGAGCTTTTCCCCGCTTCATGTTCTTGATTGCATTTGCAACTTCTGCTGGGAGGACTGGAAGAACTCTGGTACTGGTACCTTTCATGATGTCTGGAGTACATGTATCATCCCTTTCATATAATTTGGAGTAGAAATCTTTCACTCTTGTCAAAATTTCACCTTTATTTCTTGTTAGAGAACCATCTTCTTTTTTCAGTGCCATAATCTGTTTTCTTCCCTTACTGAGATGTCCCTTTGCTATCTTTAGGCTTTGGTTGTTTTCAATTGCTTTCCTCACTAGTTCACAGTTGAATTTCCTTACGTCTTCAGTGATACTTTTTCGTACTGTCCTGCATAGCTCTATATATTCCACTTTGGAAGTCACATCTTCTTTATTGTCCTCATCTCTCTTCTTTTTTGCATCAACATTTTGGTTTTTCCTGATAATTTGTTCACATGCAACTTGTTCTTAGACCCAGGTAATTTTGTTGCTCTTTCCATAAGAGCTTTGGTTACCTTTCTGTTAAATTTAGAAATATCCAATTCTTCCGATGTTAGGCCTTCTAATGCAGAGAATCTGTTCTTCAGTTCCAGCTTGAAGGTATTATGGTGATTTTTCAGGTTGGTTATCTCAATACATTTTGTTTGTCTTATAAACTTGCCACGTTCGAGTTTAGTGTTGAGGTGCATCTTACATCTCACCAATCTATGGTCACTACCTGTGCTGAACTTGTTTAGCACACTGCAGTCTCCTATGACGAATTTTTTGTTTCACAAAATAAAATCAATTTCCCTTGTCGTCTAATTTGGATGTCTCCATGTCCATTTCCTGTGTGGCTTTTCCTTGAAAAAGGAGTTCAAGATGAAAAATTCTGCCTGTGTGAACTCAACGAGAGTATGTACACGCTGGTTTCTGTTGCCGTGACCGAATTTACCTACTGAAGTTTCATTCTGCTGCCGTTGCCCTATTTTTTGCATTGAAATCTCCCATAATTATCTTCAAGTGCTGCTTACCTTTATTAATTAAATGACGAATTTCCTCATAAAATTCTTCAATTTCTTCTTCAGGATGACTTGTGGTGGGTGCATAAGTTTGAATAATCTGAGCCTTGTATCTTCTCGAGAGTTGGATAACGAGTCGTGCAGCTCTGTCAGAGGAACTTTCAACTTCTACAACTTTATCCTTCAGTTTCTTGTTTATTATAAATCCAACACCATTAGTTCTACCCGTATCTGTCCCACGATAGTAGAAGAGATGTCCACTTTTCAGTTCAATCAGATCTTCTCCTTTTATCCTAACCTCACTTAGCCCGACGATGTCCCACTTGATCCTTTGTAGTTCCTCTTCCAATTCAAGAAGCATTGAATCAGAAGATGGGGAGCGTCCACTATACGTAGCCAAGGTCAACATCAGATGGAAGCCTAGTCTGGTCATCCGTCGATTCTTAGCACCCTCAGCCTTCATGTCGCACTGGCCGCTGCCTTGACCAGGTACACTCCAGCTGCCGGAGACTGAGGGCCAAGATTTAATTTGTGGATTCATTTTGGAGGGGTTTGGCCATAACTCACCACGCTGGCCAAGCGAGTTGGTGAGTGTGGGGTAGCATTTTCTCTAATCCCGATGGTATAGTTATACCGCTATTGGCGGTCATCAGAGCCTTTTTAGTGGGAACAGGATGCACCACGAGAAGGCGGGGCTGACATTTTTCAAGGAGAGGCTGTGATGTTACGCATCACCTGACCTTACATCCCATGAATTGTATATCGTGGTGTAAATTGTTTTTTCAAAGGAATTATTTGTAATGTTAATGTTTTGTATCTTTGATAAATCATTACCCTTCTTTTAATTGTTACTATGAATATTCGGTTTTTAACTACAACTACCGATCTCAATGTATAACTAGCCTACGGATCATGGGACCTTGTCAGGATTGGCTGGTCTTTTCCCCTTGCTTCCTTGCGGTGCAGTGTTTTAATAGATATTTATGTAACACTAGTTCTTAGCTCAAGAAGATAAATGAATTGATTTGAAAATACCCAAAGTAAAATTTTATAAATATAACTTTTTTTTCATCATTAAAACACAAACCATATATTCTGGGTAATGTTCTAATAAAGACAATTTTGAAATCCACCACGAGATGCAGCGATGCTTCGCGGAGACACGGCAGCTAACTTTGCTCGGAGACACGGCAAAGTTAGCTAACTTCGCGGAGACACGGCAGCTAACACTGCGGTCAGACACGGCAGCTAACTTTGCTCACCACCGTCAACCCTTGGCGCTCTAAGGGACACGTCTGCAAATTTATTTTTAACAGTAACCTAGGAGAAACAGCCAAGATTGGACCTATTTTTTCTCTTAAAATAGTATAAACTAGCAACCAGAATTCCTTGGTGTAGAATGGAAATCAAAGTCTTCAAGCTTTCGCACATCAAAAAAATGTTTTTTTCATGGAAAGTAGAGAGCTAACGTTTCCTAAAAAAGCCATATGGTTCATGTGCGAAAGCTTGGTAACTTTTATTTTCAATTTACACTAAGAAATTCGAATTGTTAGTATTATTATATTGTTTAAAGAGTAGTTGCTGAACAATTCCTTGATATTAATTAATAATTTTCAAATTTTAAACATAGTACAAATATGTGTAATACGGTAACACCAAAAGCACTATGTACTATGATGTGCATGCATGGTGATTATGAAAACTTTAAGTGGAAATGTACGCACATTTTCTATAGTTGCCTCACTGTTCTACCTGCTGTTAATGTAACAATATAAGTATATTTCTTGATAATAGTTAAAAGTCCACTGAGACAAATTATTCCAGATTACATTTTCCCTAACTTTTTAAACAAGTAGTATTACTTTTCTTTAACTCAGAGAGTTCTGCATGTAGCTCTTTGTGTTAGCAAATTTTCCTACACTGCCCCTTTGACTTTCTGTTTGGGCTCTTACTCGTTTTCCTGCGCAACTGGTTGGAACAAGTTCTGCCATGAAATGCAAATTACAGATTGAGGCAACCTGTTCCAAGCAGTTCTGAAGCAGGAAAACAAGAGAGAGTTGAAATGATGAAAAAACAAAAGCCAGTGTATGCAAATTATTTTATACCAATGGCTATCTCTTGAACCAAGGGAGATACAGAAACGAAATACAACTTGTTTTAAACTTAGGAGATGCCCTATATCGAATAAATTATCAGAACGGACCAAACACCAAAACAGTTATAAAATGTCATTACCCTGCCAGCAGGTAAAACCGTCTGATAACTGGTGAAAATAAAGCTACTGCTGAAATGAAAAGTAATATCGGCACTTGAAAGCTTGGGACAAGTAACACATAGACAAGTAGTAGTTGAAGCACCACGGAGCATTTTACTAATACCATAATACCAAATTTTCTGATTTGCATAAATAAATGGATATGTACGCTGTGAGCTTACCAACGAAATTCGTAGACGGGCAGCTTAAGAGTTCCTTAGTCGACGGTCGTCAGAGAATGAGGCAGCCAGCTCTGCCACCCATCTGTGCTGTGAGACCGCTGCATCTCCCGGTGGATTTCAGAGTTGAGAGCTTAGGACAAAGAACACATAGACAAGTAGTATTTCAAGCACCAGTGAGCATTTTAGTAATTGCATAATACCAAATTTTCTGAATTTCATAAATAAATGGATATGTACGCTATCGGCTTACCTAAGAAATTCGTAGACGGGCAGCTTAGGAGTTCCTTAGTTGACGGTCGTCAGAGAATGAAGCAGCCAGCGCTGCCACCTATCAGTGCCGCGAGCTCGTAGCATCTCCCGGTGTATTTCAGAGCTGTCTGTAATAAGTGATTATTCTCTATTGAATAAAATGTGTAACAAATATCATATTTCAGAAATAGTAATTTTTTCTCACACGCATCGAAATGCAGGCCCCGTTTGTTACTACGAAAGACCAAGACAAGGACTGGACTATGGAAAGCAGTTGAAGAGAAGTGTAATAAAATATGACTACCAATTTGAAAAATTGACCTGTTTTCTTGGACATCTAGATGTAGCTTTATAATCCAGAAAAAAGGATATCAGTTACAACACCTCAAATGGAAATAATTTTATTTAAAACATTAATTATATTCTGGAATGTGGTTATAAAATTGTGTGATCATCTTCTGCATATGGTGATTCACTGAAATATTGTTTATATTTTACTACAGGTACTTTTTCCCATCCATTGCCAAAACTGGTACGCTGTGTGAAAAACAATATATATATTTTTTAAACTTCTGGGTTTCTGATTCTTTTACACCGGACGCTAACGATAGAAAATCGAAAAAAAGAACTGCATCAGACATAAGAACCGGTGAACAAAAAGTTTTCGAAACCCGCTTTGAAAAAAACTCGATGATTTGGTAACATGAGGAAAACGCTGTCTTGTATGAAAAGCTGATTCTTCGAAAGACGAATTTCAAGGGATTCGTATTATGGCACGAAATTCAGCACCTCATTAATATCCATTTGGCTCTTTTTATTGTAATAGATTCTTCTGTGTCTTTTTTACCATTACTTCTTCCTGTACATGTTTGCATGTCGCCAAGTAATAACCTAGTCACCAATCAAAATTTAAATACATACATTTAAGACCAAATTGGTGACTAATTCTTATAATTTGTTCTGCAAATTAAACCTGTGATTGCTTCAAAATACGATAGCGGACATCCCAAGGTGTGAACAGATCTATAAAACTCAGTTTAGGGGAATCAGCATGATACGTTAGTTTTAAATATTTTTCTGATAAACGGAATTGAGTTAAGCACATTTAAGAATGTCGTTGGACAGAGGCGGTTTTAACCAAGGAAGTTTACTCACATGCAGCCATAGTTTTTAGTTATTAATTTTTTCATCTCAGTGTAACTGTTAAGACTTAAGCTTATTTTTCCTGAAGCTAAAACAGTTTTTGGCAAGGGCTTAAATTCAGTTGGAGTGCTTGGAAATTCAATTAATTGAAAATGGAAGTGAAATTACATGAATAATGTATTATAAAAAAAACAGTAAGCGTCATCAGGAACAACCCACCAATGTAGTAATTATCACAGAAAAGTATATCAAAAAGCTGAAAGGTAAATAAATCTTATGATACGTTTCTAAGCTATTCGAAATGCAATTGTCGTATTCAGAATTGCGGACATTTGCAAGCTCAGTTCCGTAACAGTGGCCAGTTAACAATGAAGCGCGTTTTTCATGTTTTTAAAAGCCCACTTTCTATTCCTTGTGTGGATGTTGTAATCCGAAATTTCCCAAATTTAAACAAACTGATGGTACTGATTTTCAGTGGTCGTAATATATCCTGAAAGAATGTCTAGTATTTCCAGAAAAAAGCGTGTCAAGCATAATACCGATACCGCAAATAGTTCCTTCCTTACCAAAAACAGGTCAGTGTCTTTATTGACAAAATTTGAAACTCTCTTTTCAAAAAATTTGGAAAAGTCAATATATTAAAATATTCGTTTTAGTTAAATGTAAGAAAAGGAGAACCGCCATTTATATCTGCAAAATTGCCACTAATTAATAAATTTTTTTATAAATATGAGCACTTTTTTCACTCCTCCTGGATTTGATGGAACTATTATCATGGATTAAAGCAATTGAAAAGCTCAACAGAGTCCTCCAAAGACGTGGATGCAGCAAATATATCACTGTCATTTCGTTCCTTCAATTCCATCTCCAAAATCCTAAGTGTTGTTTTTCAAAGTGAAAGCAGTTTCGTTTTACTTTATTGAGGTCTGGATAAGAAGGCTTCGTCTGACCGGAGAATAACATGAATTTGTTGTCGGAAACAGCGTACTTGAGCATTTATGTTGTTGAGGGGAGCTGCTGGGAGATATTTGGGTGAGCCCACTACTTTGCCAATGGTAAAGAGCGCTTGAATCAAAATTACATGTGGGATTTCAGGAAAGGCTACGAATAGAGTCACTGTGAGAGCTTTTGGGGCTACCGGAGTTGGGAAAAGATTAGTTTGGTTAACATTAATTCCTGACGCTAAGATTTTATCAACAATATCAATAGTGGGAAAATAGAACACAATACCACGTTTAAATCTTGACATATCAGTAACAGTAATTAAAATTATTACCTTTCGCAGGCATGCTATGTAGCAGTTTATGTGAGTGTCCGTTAATGCCGGAAAAAATAATTCAAGTTTCATTTTGTCCTCTAACTAGCTGCCAAGAGTGGAATTTTCATGTTATCTTTGATTTGCACATGTACAGTGTTTAAAGAACGTACATGTTTGAGAAAATTTTAAAAGCTAGTAAATTTTACTTACCGCTAATGGAGTTGTGGAATCGGAATTCTTGGAAGGAGATAAGAAGGAACCTTCCACAATATTTTCGATGGTACTTTTTATTTATGGTGTTATCAATTTCTACCTTTGATACGTTTTTCATTGATTCTATAAACAGGCTTCAAAAGAATTGTTTCAACATGGTGATTTTTTCAATTCAACTTTTTCCTCCGACTGGGATGAGGAAGAGAAGGAGTTTGCCAGTGCTGTAGCCTGTCTCATTTTCGTTTCATTTCATTGTCAGGGACGTTTTGTAACTAAATTTGATTCATAACGACTTGGGATTTCTTGTTTTTAACGCCTAGGGTTTATAGGGAAATATTCGGTTTTTACGGATGACATCTCCGTTTCCTGAATTTTGAGAACCAGGTTTAATCCGCTTCAGAAAGTGTTTCATTTCAGTTTGTTCAGCAGCGCAAAATTCAGGAACTGCCAAGTCCTCCTTCAGGAATATTTCCTAAATTTTGAGAACAGATTTTAATCCGCTTCAAAAAGCTGTTACATTTCAGTTGGTTGAGCAGCGTAAAATTCAGGAACTGCCATGTCCTCCTTCCGGAATATGGGTATCTTCTTTCAGTGTACGGAGATCTCAAAACATTTTCTCATAACCTTGGACGCTTTTTGAATCATTTAGGTTTTCATGAACGCAATGGAGAGTATGAGCACGTAGTCATGAAGCAGGCTGCAGAACAATAGAGCTCATTCCAAAGTAAATCGAAATTAGCACATACCATGTTAATGTCAAAGTGTTCCTTTCCTGACCTGCTGGCTACACTATCATGAAGGGCTCTCATTCTCTTTGTCGGAGGGATGCTCTGCTTCATGTGATAAAACGTTTCCCAGAATGATATCGCTAGAAATATTCTGTGCCGTCCGGATGCATCAGAGATGAACCTTTCTATGAGTTACACTATACGGAATGCAACTTTTTGCACAAACATATCTATCGCAAAACCTCCAATTTAACTGTAACAACATTTTTCGTAGCTTACAAAATTAACACCGAATTCAATTGTTGGACTTTCATTATTTACAAAGAAAAGCAACAGGACTTTGCATGCGAAAATAGGTAGCAAAATTGTTTCCTAAGTGCAACATAAAATTAAATGCTGTTAAAGGAAGAATAGAAGATTTATATATCCTGACAGAGAGAGAGAGAGAGATAGAGAGATGAGAGAGATATATAATGAATCGAGAAGAGATATATATATAAAGAATCCAGTACGTGTTGCATTTCTACATGTAGTAATTTTAAATTTATTAAGCATACTGTTGCAGTGCAATGTAGTAATATTTCAAGTGGAAGTACCAGAGTGAATCTTACAGATACGTGGCGTCAGTGAATAACCAAGGACATCCTCTTTCCACGTTTTAGCAACCCACAGCAACCGAAAAAATGTTATTCGATCAACGCTGGAGAATCTAATCCCAGATCTCTCGATATCTAGCCGAGAGCGTTAGCCTTACACTACGGTGGCCAACAATCCACGGCGCTGTGTGCGTTTTTCTGTCAGCTTTCGACATCATAAATCCGCAAGATGGCTTCATCTACTGAGACTTCTCCATCTGGTGGGTATTAATGTCACTGTTACAGTTAATATATAGCCAGTGATACTGCTATAAATAATATATAGCCAGTGCCCTTAATGCCCACCAGATGCAAATGTCTCAGTAACTGAGCCCATCTTACGGATTTATGATGTCGGAAGCTAACAGAAAATGCACACATAGCGCCGTGGATTGTTGGTCACCGTGGTGTAAGGCTGACGCTCTCGGCTACATATCGGGAGATCTGGGAAATAACAATACATTGTTGTCAGGGTCTTCAAGATGAGGAACACAATCAGGATAAACCTACCAGTCATACTTCCACATCTACAATTGTATTTCTTGAAAAAAGGAAAAAAGACACGGATATTAGTTTATATATACATTTTACTCATATTCCTTCAAAGTCCCCTGGTGTGTCATCAATGGATTATTGTGCCCTCGGACTGATAAAAAGAGCGTTTTCCAAACGCAGACCTAAAACAGTGATTGGACTAGGGGAGGCAGCAAAAGAGAAGTGGCATTATATACGACTATCAATTTTTAGAAATGCCCTATTATCTTCGAAATGTAGACATAGACTTATAGTCTAGACAACACTATTCTCAAAAAAATCGTTACAATCTTTGAAAATACATAGGCTCCGTACAATCTATTTAATCCTCAGAATTTGTAACTTTGCTATATCAACCCTTTAACAGGCTGGAACGAATTAACTCAGGGTTACCTAAATAGGCTGAAATCAGTTCATATATTTGCCAAGAAGTTGGCTGAACGAGTCCAGATCTAGTGAACCTGAGCATCAGAAAGCGTTACTTGCCCCTCTGCTTTTTTATTCAAAGTGGTCATGACTGACGCTAATATTTCCTAATGGATTACCTGCTAAAAGGGCTATAACAATAGCGACAAACCTAAGAAAGCAGAGGGATGTTTGAGTCAATTGTTTTTACCCATTGGCATGGTGTTAATGCCAAGGAGGCTAGCCATTTTCTGTCATGCTTTATGTCTTCCAGCACCAAATAAAGTACTAGTAGGGAGGGCTTATTAAAGAGGCAGGTTTATAGTTCGTACTGCTGAGATGAGAGAGAGAGAGAGAGAGAGAGAGAGAGAGAGAGAGAATTGTTTTGCCGCAGCTTTCGTAAATCACGAATTCTACGTGAACACTCCTGTTTGGAGCGCGCAAAAACGTTTTAGCACCATATAATTCAGGTGCGTCGGCCGCTTAAAGGGTTAAATAGTAAGCTAAAAGTAAGAATATCACAGCAAATATGCAATATTATAATTAACGAACCAATTCCTAATAAATTGTAATGAACGATTCACTTCCGAATAATATAAGAATTTAGACCTAGTTAACATAAAAAAAGTTGATACTAAATGGTGGAATATAATTCCAGGTATTTTTTTTAATTTATTTGCGCGGCCGAAAGACACGCCGAGACGATTGGAACCTAAACATTATTACGCTGCAATACGTTAGCAAAAACAGAAAAAAAACATCAATTCTGGCAAAGAGGTATAAAAAGGTAAAATAGATTCTGAAAGTCAGAAATTTTAAATAGTCAAAGCTCTGTAAATAGTCAAACAGGCCGAAAAATATCTGAGCAGATAGGCTTTAGAAATCCGCACTGAGAGCAATTCCTCAATATCCTACCACCGTGACGTTTGCTAACAAATTATAAGCCCAAGTCGAATGCTGTTGCACATTCCTGGCTTAGTAAGGTACACTGACGTACGATAGGATAATGCCGAAGAACATTCGTCATTCAAGAACTTAGGAAAATAAATATGAAGGTCTTCGTTGTCGACGTGACAGGCAGCTATGGCGTTCCAGTGCTTCCTGTGTGACACTCTGTGGAAATTCCTGAATAAAAGCCAAAATACACATTTCACGAATGTGGAATAAAGTTAAGCAAAAAATGCATTAACTACTTACAACAATGACGTCATTTTCAAGCTTCGCAGGAAGATCAACGAATTTATTAAAATTTCTGTTAATTATGAGGTTACTAACTACTTAAATTTTAGGTATCTTCATAAGTCTATTTTTCATATTCGATTGTGCAAATGTTTTGACATTCTAATACAGTAATATTAAATGAATTTGTACGGAAATTTAAGGATTTATCTGCAAAACCACGAAACAACTAGAAAAAGGTGCCTTCTAAATAAAACGGCACATTGAACCTACTGACTGAGTATGTGAAATTGATGGTTCACCAATGTTTGCTATGCTATTCATTTCCTCTTGTCCTCCAAACGGGATGTGCTCTGGAAGATTTCTTTCTCTGCGCCTTTCCGTAATCTTTCTCTGCTTTTCTTTCCTGTCTTGTTTGCTTTCTCAATTTCTTTTATATTCTAAAATGTTTTGTTAATCAAAAATAATAAAACTCCGAAGTAACGCCACTTTGTCCAAATGCGTTCTAAACCGCAAATTTCATTTAATCACAATGAAAAAATTATTCTTTTCCAGTGATGGACATTTCAAATCAAATTCCAAGCGCGGCAACAGAACCCATTTCCAGTTTAAAAATACACGTGAAAGTGTAGCATGAGAAAATACATTTGTATGAGAAAAATCATTCAAATTCTCTGAAGTTGTTATTCTATTGCCTGAAACTAGCCTGAGCGAAACTTTGGTGATTCATACATCATGTTTTACGCAGTATATAAACGGGTTCATTTGAAGGTCTAAACGGTTTGATTCAGCCACCAGAATGAAGCGTATAAATGTGAAGTTACGATTATGTAGAACTTTTATTAAAATAAGAACCAGAAAATCCGATTGTCCTCCAAAATCTAAATTCCTTCCTTTCTTTATTGGCCGGCTAGATATACATATATTTTATCATTAATTCCAGAAATGTTTGTACTTCCAAGTAATCATGAGGTACATTTTGTCCATTGTCGTAATCATTTGGTAAGTAAGTGGCTTTTTCCTTTTTGAAAATCATAACACAACATTTTTTAACAAGAAATATTCAGGGAAAACACCAAAGTGCACAAACACACGCACACACGCGCACACACGCGCACACACACACACGCACACATACACACACGCACATTTTTGGCACTACATCCACTTAGGTAATGATACCTGCAAAACATTTTCGGGCCCATTGTCCTGCTGCCTCTCAGCTCAAAACTAAATAAATTCATTTCGACTGTAACAAAGAAAATGGAGCTAAATATTTCATGTATTGCCTATTTTGTACTGGGCAAAATACCTAACAGCAAAGTGCTAGAAATGAATTTTGTGTAATTTAATTTTGTTTTGTGTAGGACTTGGCATTTTATTCCTCCTTTAAAGTCTGTTACCGTTTTGCTATGCACGGTGGCAAATGAAATGGAAAGTTCTTTAAAAGGTCTGCTTTTATAAAACATAAGACGTAAAGGCTTCAGGTTTTGCTTTCGAATGGCTATAGAAAATAAAATAAATGATAGGGCAATGATGATTTTCTATTTAAATTGCTGTTATATTCCATAAAGCAAGCACAAATTTTTACCGAAGTTCATGTGGAATCGATTCGTAATTAGGACGCAAGGTTCGAAATTTTTCTCAGAAGGTAGGTATATGACAAAAAACTTTTTCGTCTCACTACTCCATGTCGTAGGAACGAAATTTCGGAAAGTAACAAAATATGGCTTACTTTCAGTGCGATAAATGAACATAAAACCTACATTAAAAAAATCGTTTCTTTTGAAGGACAGCATAATGATATGCTTTCAGAGAAATTGGACTACAATTAGGCGGAAGCTATGTTTACGTTTGTACCACTAATCTAATATCCATTTATTTGATAGTTAATTCACATCTCCGCCTGTTTAAAGAGATGGAAACTAGATTCACAATAACTGAGGAAGATCAAAAGTTGAGTAGAATTCTCAATATATATAATTTTATTTTTCGAGAAACAAGGGGCAGCTGTTGATTCATTAAATTTTGGAATATGAGAGGAGAAGGAATTCATTTCTATCTGTATATACGTATAGATATACATTATATATATATATATATATATATATATACATATATATATATATATCATCATCATCATCATTGTCAACCATTATCAATCCACTGCTGGACGAAGGTCTCCCCAAGTTTCCTCCACAACGGTCTGTCTTGTGCCAGTCTCCTCCATGTCACTCCCGCATACTTTCGAATTTCATCACCCATCTTCCATGTGGTCTTCTTCTGGGTCTTTTCCTGTCCCTTGGAATCCAATCTAAAATTTCGGCTGTCCATCGATGGTCTGTTCTTCTGGCAGTATGTCCAGCCCATTGCCATTTCAGGGATTTAACTCTGATCATGATGTCTTCCACTCTTGTCATTTTCGGATCCACGTGTTCCTCTTCTTATCTCTCCTGGTTACACCAAGCATGCACCTCTCCATGCTACTTTGAGTTGTCTGCAGCCTTTGTATGTCTCTTTTAGTTAAGGTCCACGTCTCTGCCCCATACGTAAGCACTGGAAGGATGCATTGATCAAACACTTTTCTTTTAAGACATAATGGCATATTGCTCTTGAAAATTATGCTGTTTCTTCAAAAGCTCTCCAGGCAAGTTTTGTACGCCGATTAATTTCTTCACCAATGTGACCCTCACTTGATATCTGCTGTCCAAGATAAACGTATGTGTCTGTTATCTCCAGCTTTTCTCCATCAATCGATAAATCTTCATTTCTTGTAAAAGCATTGAACATCACTTTTGTCTTCTGAAAGTTCATTTTTAATCCCACTTCTTTACTCTTGTCAGCAAGTTCCTGGATCATACTCTGCAGCTCAGATGGGGTAGTTGCAAAAATGACTACGTCATCAGCAAAACGAAGGTGGGTTAGATAATCTCCATTAATCTTTATCCCCTTGTTTTCCCAGCTCAGCAACTGAAAAACACCCTCCAATGTGGCATTAAAGAGCTTCGGAGATATGGTGTCACCTTGTCTCACTCCCTTTCCAATTTTTACGTGTGTTGTATTTTCAAACAGCCTAATCTTTGCACTTGCATTTTCATAGATGTTATTAATAATATTAATGTATGCATCTTCAATACCGCAGGTTTTCAGAGCCATTGTAACTGCTGATGGTTTCACCGAATCAAAGGCTTTTTCATAATCGATAAAAGCCATGCACAATGGAAGTTCATATTCCCTTGCTCTTTCAATTAGTTCTCTCAGCACGTGGATATGATCTATTGTGCTGTAGCCACTCTGAATCCAGCTTGTTCTCTCGGTTGAGCCATGTCCAGTGTTACCTTCAAGCGGTGTGAAAGAACTTTAGTGAAGATTTTATAAACTACTGATAGGAGGCTGATAGGTCTGTAGTTTCCGAGATCCTCAATGTCACCTTTCTTATGTAGCAGGATCATTGTAGCGGTGTTCCAATCCTCAGGAATCTTTCCTTCATTAAGGCATCGAGTGAAAATTTGGGCGAGTACTGTTTCGATTTCTCCACTTGCTTCTTGTATGATGTCTACAGTAATTCCATCTTCTCCTGGAGCTTTTCCTCGCTTCATGTTCTTGATTGCATGTGCAACTTCTGCTGGAAGGACTGGAGGAACTCTGGTACTGGTATCTTTCATGATGTCTGGAGTGCATATATCATCCCTTTCATATAATTTGGAGTAGAAATCTTTCACTCTTGTCAAAATTTCGCCTCTATTTCTTGTTACAGAACCATCTTCTTTTCTCAGTGCCATAATCTGTTTTCTTCCCTTACTGAGATGTCCCTTTGCTATCTTTAGGCTTTGGTTGTTTTCAATTGCTTTCCTCACTAGTTCACAGTTGAATTTTCTTACGTCTTCAGTGATACTTTTTCTTACTGTCTTGCATAGCTCTATATATTCCACTTTGGAAGTCACATCTTCTTTAGTTGTCCTCATCTCTCTTCTTTTTTGCATCAACATTTTGGTTTTCCTGATAATTTGTTTACATGCAACTTGTTCTTAGACCCAGCTAATTTTGTTGCTGTTTCCATAAGAGCTTTGTGGTTACTTTTCTGTTAACTTCAGAGATGTCCACTTCTTCCGATGTTAGGCCTTCTAAAGCAGAGAACCTGTTCTTCAGTTCCAACTTGAAGGTATTATGGTGTTTTTTAAGGTTGGTTATGTCAATAGATTTTGTTTGTCTTATGAGCTTGCTACGTTCAAGTTTAGTGTTGAGGTGCATCTTACATCTCACCAATCTATGGTCACTACCTGTGTTGAACTTGTTTAGCACACTGCAGTCTTCTATGACGAATTTTTTGTTACACATAATAAAATCAATTTCACTTGTCGTCCCATTTGGATGTCTCCATGTCCATTTCCTGTGTGGCTTTTTCTTGAAGAAGGAGTTCAAGATGAAAAACCCTTCTGCCTCTGCAAACTCAACGAGAGTATTTCCACGCTGGTTTCTGTTGCCGTGACCGAATTTACCTACTGAAGTTTCATTCTGTTGCCGTTGCCCTATTTTTGCATTGAAATCTCCCATAATTATTTTCAAGTGCTGCTTACCTTTATTATTTAGATGACAAATTTCCTCATAAAATTCTTCAATTTCTTCTTCAGGATGACTTGTGGTGGGTGCATAAGTTTGAATAATCTGAGCCTGGTATCTTTTTGAGAGTTGGATAACAAGTCGTGCAGCTCTGTCAGAGGAACTTTCAACTTCTACCACTTTATCCTTCAGTTTCTTGTTTATTATAAATCCAACACCACTAGTTCTGCCAGTATCTGTCCCACGATAGTAGAAGAGATGTCCACTTTTCAGTTCGATGAGATCTTCTCCTTTTCTCCTTACCTCACTTAGCCCCACGATGTCCCACTTGATCCTTTGTAGTTCCTCTTCCAATTCAAGAAGCCTTGAATCAGAAGATAGGGAGCGTCCATTGTGTACGTAGCCAAGGTCAGCATCAGATGGCAGCCTAGTCCGGTCCTCAGATTCTTAGCACCCTCTGCCTTCATGTCGCACTGGCCGCTGCCTTGGCCAGGTACATTCCAGCTGCCGGAGACTGAGGGCCAAGATTTAAGTTGTGGAATCATTTTGGAGGGTTTGGCCATAACTCACCACGCTGGCCAAGCGGGTTGGTGAGTGTGGGATAGAATTTCCTCTAATCCCGATGGTATAGTTATACCGCTATTGGCGGTCGTCAGAGCTTTAGTGGGAACAGGATGCACCACGAGAAGGCGGGGTTGACATTTGTCAAGGAGAGGCTGTGATGTTACGCATCACCTGACCTTACAGACCTTACATATATATATATATATATATATATATATATATATATATATATATATATATATATATACGTGTATATAGATAGTGGATGTAAGGTGATTTGATGCGCAATATATTACAGCCTCTCCTTGACAAATATCAACCCAGCCTTCTCGTGGTGCATCCTGTTCCCACTAAAAGGGCTGTGACGACCGCCAATAGCGCTATAACTACACCATCGGGCGTAGAGGAAATGCTATCCCACTCCCACCGACCCACTTGTCCAGCGTGGGGAGTTATGGCCAAACCACTCCAAAATGAATCCACAACTTAAATTTTGGCCCTCAGTCTCCAGCAGCTGGAATGTTCCTGGCCAAGGCAGTGACCAGTGCGACATGTGGGCAGAGGGTGCTACGAATCACCGGAGGACAGGACTAGGCTGTCATCTAATGCTGACCTTCACTACGTATAACGGACGCCCCTATCTTCTGATTCAAGGATCCTTAAATTAGAAGAACTACAAAGGATTAAGAGGGACATCGTCGGGCTAAGTGAGGTAAGAAGAAAAGGAGATCTTATTGAACTGAAAAGTGAGCATCTCTTCTATTATCGTGGGACTGATACCGGCAGAAATAGTGGTGTTGGATTTATAATAAACAAGAAACTGAAGGATAAAGTTGTAGAAGTTGAAAGTTCCTCTGACAGAGCTGCACGACTTGTTATCCAACTCTCGAGAAGATACAAGGCTCAGATTATTCAAGCTTATTCACTCAACACAAACAATCTTGAAGAAGTGATTAAATAATTTTATGAGGAAATTCGTCAACTAAATAATAAAGGCAAGCAGCAATTGAAGATCATTATGGGATATTTCAATGCGAAAATAGGGCAACGGCAATAGAATGAAATTTCAGTATGTAAATTCGGTCACGGCAACAGAAAAACAAGGTGGAAATGCTCTCGTAGAATTTACGGAGAGAGAAGGGTTTTTCATCATGAACTCCTTTTTAAAGAAAAAAGCTGCAAAGGAAATGGACATTTAGGCATCCTAATGGATTGACAAGTGAAATTAATTTTATTATGTGTAACAAAAAATTTGTCAGGGAATTCTGCAGTGCGCTAAACAAGTTCAACACAAGTAGTGACCATAGAATGATAAGATGTAAGATGCCCCTCAATGCTAAACTCGAGGTTGGCAAGTTCATAAAACAAAGTGTATTGACACGACCAACCATAAGAAATATAAAAATATCTTCAAATTGGAACTGAGGAAGAGATTCTCTGCTCTAGTAGGTCTAACGTCGGAAGAAGTTGACATCTCTGAAGTTAACAAAAAATAACCAAGGCTCTTATGGAAAAAGCTACAAAAATAGCTGGTACTAAGAACAAGTTGCATACGAACAAATTATCAGGAAAAACCAAAATTATGATGCAAAATAGAAGAGAGATGAGGACAACTAAAGAAGATGTGACTTCCAAAGTGGAATATATAGAGCTATGCAAGACAGTGCGAAAAGGTATCACTGAAGATGTCAGGAAATTCAACGGTGAGCTATTAAGGAAAGCAATTGAAAACAACCAAAGCCTTAAGAGAGCAAAGGGACATCTCAGTAAGGGAAGACATCAGATTATGGCTCTGAGAAAAGAAGATGGTTCTGTAACAATAAACAGAGGTGAAATTTTGACAAGAGTGAAAGATTTCTACTCCAAACTGTATGAAAGGGATGATACATGTACTCCAGACATTACAAAATGTACCAGAGTGCTTTCAGTTCTTCCACCAGAAGTTGCACATGCAATCAAAAACATGAAACGGGGAAAGCTCCAGGGGAAAACGGAATTACTGTAGACATCATATAAAGAGCAAGTGGAGAAATTGAAACAGTACTCACCCTAGTTACGCTCGATGCCATAATGAAGGAAAGATTCCTGAGGATTAGAACAGTGTTACAATGATCCTGCTGCATAAAAAAGGTGACATTGATGCTCAGGAACTACAGACTTATCAGCCTCCTATCAGTGGTTTATAAAATCTGGACTAAAACTCTGTCACACCGCTTGAAGGTGACAATGGACATGCTCAACCAAGCGAACAAGCTGGATTCAGGAGTGGCTACAGCACTATAGATCATATCCACGTACTGAAATAACTAATTGGAAGAGCGAGGGAATATGAACTTCCATTATGCATGGCTTTTATCGATTGTGAAAAGGTCTTTGATTCGGTGAAACCATCAGCAATTGCAATGGCTTTGAAATCCTGCGTTATTGAAGATGCATACATTAATATTCTTCATAATATCTATGAAAATACAAGTGCAAAGATTCGGCTGTTGGATAATACAGCACCCATAAAAATTGGAAAGGGATTGATACAAGGTGACACTGTATCTCCCAAACACTTCAATGCCACATTAGAAAATGTCTTTCAATCCCTGGATAGGGATAACAGAGGGGTAAAGATTTATGGAGATTATCTAATTCACCTTCGTTTTGCTGATGACGTAATCATTTTTGCATCTACCCCATCAGAGCTGCAGAGTATGATCCAGGTACTTGCTGACAAGAGTAAAGATGTGGGATTAAAAATGAACTTTCAGAAGACAAAAGTGATGTTCAATGCTTTTGAAGAAATGAAGATTTATCGATTGATGGAGAAAAGCTAGAGATAACAGACACGTACGTTTATCTTGGACAGCAGATATCATTTCAGGGTCACATTGATGAAGAAATTAATCGGCGTATAAAACTTGACTGGAGAGCGTTTGGAAGAAACAGAATAATTTTCAAGAGCAATATGCCATTACGTCTTAAAAGAAAAGTGTTTGATCAATGCATCCTTCCAGTGCTTACATATGGTGCAGAAGGGGATCAAAGAGATGTAAGGCAACAAAAGCAACGAAGAATCCCCTTGAAATATGCGACTCTTTATATTAACTTTTGGAATCTTGCATGTAACATTGTTTTCCAATCTTTCGCACTTTAATTGAGGAATACACAGATGTTCTTGCTGAATCCAAATAGTCTGAGACAGGTGTTAATCCACTCGTGTGGCAGTGAGTCGAAGGCCTTTTTGTGATCCATCCGTGCCTTATTAAAATTTGTTTTCGTCCTTTGGAATTTCTTTGTACCGTTTTGGCAGTTAGCAGCTGGTCGTTTGAGCCTTTTGACCCTTTTGAAGTTTTCTTTGTTTTCTATTGAAACTATAGTAGATGTTAAAATATTCATGGTATTGCGAATATACTTCGCTATTTTATTCCGTCTTAATGTCACATGCATTTTTGTCATTAGGTATATTTCTTCCTGTCAGGGAATTTGTTAAATTATTCCATTATGTGAGTTTTAAAAGAAAGTAAATTTCATTAGTTTATTTGAACATGACAAAGATATTTATATTTTCAAGGATGAAATGTTTCAATTTTACAAATTCTAAGTGAAATTTGATTCTGTTAAGCAATTCATGTTTTTAGTATTTTCTGCGAAAACCAAAATTAATATACTAATAACCCTCTCTTGTATCAAATACCAACCAACAAAAAACATAATGTTTATCACTTCCTCCTTCTGGGATATAAAGTGTGAAATTATGAGCAGCCCTTTGAGTATGTTTTATAAACCAAAAAGAAAGGCAGTGGAAGTACACTGCGTATCAGAATAAACGACCATCTACATAATAATGGGAACAACAACCCTCGGCCCGGAGGACATGGACACAAAGAGGCCGTGGATGGTTGTCCGAAGCACAAGTGCCCATTCGGATTGTACCAGAGGAGATACTTCCAGGAGAAGACGTTCCTCTGGGTCGGCAAGTCGTAATTGGTGTTTGGAATAGTGCCGCAAATGCTCTATGGGATTGATGTCTAGCAATTTCGCTGGCCAAGTGAGAAGGGGAGCATCTCTCTCCTGTTCCTGGAACCAGTCATTTACCGCCTTAGTGACGTGGCAGAAAGCATTTTCCTGTTGGTAGACACCATTACGAGCAGTAAACGTCCAACTTGAATAGATGCACGTGGTCAGCGAGGATGGACTGTTAGCCATTTGCGTTCAGGAACTCATCTAGAAATATCCGCAGTCTCAGTTCATATCAGGAAAGCTTCTCCCAGACATGCACACAGCCACCGCCGGACTGTACTTGACCGACAAGCGTGTCCCGGTGTTGGTCTTCGTGTGTCTGACTCCGTATCCGCCACCGTTCGTCACTTTTGTGGAGTAGAATGCTCGATTCTTCCGAAAAAACAACGTTTTCCCACTCCTCCACTGTCCAGTAACGATAGACCCATATGAACTACGGGCGGGTTAACATGGACGTTTTGACGCATCGTGGAATCCGGAGACCCATGCGTAACAGGATTTGCTCTACTGTTATAGGGGGCACGCACCTGGGTACCACAGCGTTAATGTGCGTGGCCAAATACTGCACAGTTTTGCGTCGATTGCCCTTTAGCAGTCAGAGGAGGCGATGTTCTCCTCTGGAGACGATAGCATTCGTATCTCATAAGTTATGACGTAAGGAATTACGCTGTTTGCCAGATGTCCATTCTTGGTACACCCTTACAGAATCACCTCGAGAGCAACAAAGACAATTTGCTGTTTCTGAGCTGATTCACTCTCGGTGCAGTAGCCAGTTTTAATTCCCTTTTGAATGTCCGTGAAATCACTAACTTTGGTCATTGTGCTCACGTGGCGCATAATGGCGCATCTGTCCTGACAGGAGGCTTATACAATGTTCGTCAAAAAGTGGTTGCTCCCAGAAGGAAGCAACAGACAGAAATGAAACTCGGTCGGTAGGTTTGTCATAGTGAGACATGAAAATGATTCAGGTATTTCGCTCGGTAGCGCAGTAACGCAAGCAAGAAGGTTCCGTCGCGCTGTGCCTGTCAGGCTATATGAGGTCGTCCCTTTGCGCGTGCTTGCCATGCTGACTGGTGCTGCTGTGTTTGTTTCATTATTTGCAAGAGAAGTGTAGCCCAGAAAAAGTTCGTAAGTAATTCGAGCAGTTGGAGTAGTTCATAAGGGGCCGTATCATCGTTCTCCGGGAAGCAGTATGGTCTTATCGCCGTAATCAGGTCCATAATAGTCGTGCGGATATCACCATTGCACGGTGTGGGCGCCAGTGCATAGAACTTGGCACGAAGCGGCGACCGTAAGTGTCTGGGAACATGGGGAGAGAGAAAGGACGGTCGGGTTGTTCGACTTACGTGGAGTGACCCAACAGCCACGATTGTGGATATTCAGCTAGCAGTGATGCCCTTCATGCATCGTTCGATTAGTGACACCACCATTGACAGATGGCTGCACGGCGTAGGACTACACGTACGCAGACTGTTACGACCACTGCTTTTAACACCATTGCATCGTCGCAGAAGATTGCAGTTGTATCGTTCCAGACTGTCAACGAGCCACTCAGAGTGGCAGTGGGTGGCCATCAGTAACGAGTCCCGCTTTTGTCTTGGTGGAGACGACTAATGAATCCGTATGTGGAGGCATCGTGGTCAGTGCCAAGATAAACGGTTTGTTGTCGATCGTCACACGTCCAAAAGGCCTGGTGTCATTTTGTGGGGTTCAATTGCCTACGATGACCGATTACATTTGGTCTCCATTACACACATTTCGACAGACAAACGTTAAGTTAATGAGGTCCTGCAGCCACTGGCCATACCTTTTTGAACGCTCAGTCCCTGGGCGATTTTCCAGTAGGACAACGCTCGTCCGCATAATGCTGATGTCTCCAAAGCTTGCCTTCAAGGCACGGACACTTTTCCATATCCAGTCACATTACCAGACCTGTCGCTGATTGAAAATGTTAGAGATGCGACATGATATTTGACGCGCTATCCACACTCCACTCTTACCACACAAACAGCAGGAACTGCTTCAAAAGATTCAGGTTGCATGGGATGGCTTATCACAAGACACCATTAGGAACCTGTACAACTCCATGGCGAGATGTCTGGTATGCTGTGTGAGCAAACATGGGGGCCTGACGCCATACTGAGACACACTCCTTATTGCCGTGTAGCTCAATAGATAATGTTTACATCAGTCTCAATGTTTAATCATTTATTTTTCCAGGTAACCGTTACCATCATCCTGAATAGCATTAAAATCCGACACGTCCTTCTGGGTGCAACTATTTTTTTGACGATGAGCGAAAATCCTTATGCTCAACTTTGTCACGTGCTCTATGTGACTTGCCTGGGCGGGTGTACCGTGATTCTGATGATGGTATTAATATTTTGGTACGACGGTGTAATGTATTAATTCAGGATAATTATTTGAAATAAATATGTCAATAAAGTAGTGTTCTATCTTCCAGGACTCTTTTTACTGCATTGTATTTACCTGTAGTTTGCAATTGCCAAGAGATTTTCCTCAGTTTTGCTCCATCCCATAGCAATATAGCGAGTAGTGTATTTTTCGCTCCTTCCACACTTTAAATTCTTTATTCTAACATTTGCATTGAATTGGTATCTTAAATTCTTTATTCTAACATTTTCATTGAATTGGTATCTTAAATTCTTTATTCTAACATTTGCATTGAATTGGTATCTTATATCTTTATGTAAAAATTGTAAAAACAAATTTTTACATGTAACTGCCATTTCACAATTCGGTCTTTTTAATAACGGATTTCAATTAAAAAGCACTGCGTAGCTTGCAATGTACTATGCAATTGTTCAAAATTTAAGAATGTTGATCTGCTTGCAAATGTCTGAAGACATATTATAAATGTTACTGAAGTTTCTGAGGATTTGCTGTATTTCGAGAGAGCATATCCAGATAGTGGATTTGCTACCTCTTTGTGACAGCTGCACATTGCTTTTGTATGGAGGTATCAGTATCCAGCAATTGTAAGAGTTGAAACTAGTAGGAAATGTAACCAAAAATTATATTAAATTAATTTCGTTTGTACATGCTTGTGTCCTACATCAAACACTAGTCAATTAAACAGTTGGTTTGCAGCTCTGAGTAATTAAACCAAATTCAACCTGTCTCCATTAGCAACATCTGTTCCCAAACTAGTGCTCACAATCCAACTAAGCAACAAGCCACACAAAAATATAAAACTCCTTGATTCACTCTTGGTGCGGTTTTAAAAAATAAATTCGTTTGCTAGGAAGTCAGTCGAACACGTCTGGAATAATGGTATCTGGGCATCAATAAGCCTTTCTTTTTCCGTTTGCTTTTTTTTTCAATGCGGGTCAGTTTGGACGATGATTTACAATAATCATTTTTGATTGATTAGCTCCTAAAAGTCATAACAATAGTGACGATGATAAGAAAGAAGAGAGAGGGTAATTGGGTCACTTGTTTCTTTTCAGTGGCATCCGAGGTAGGAGGGCAAAAGATATTATTTAACCTTAACTATCGAATAAACCTGTTGCTATGTGAACATATCTCTTTCGGAGAGAGCGCGAAAAGATTAGGCACCATTTGAATGTGGTGCACCGACCACTTAAAATGTTCAGAGTTCTTAGCTTGCTTTTCAAATATTTTTCACATGATCTCTGCACAAGAATCACTTACAATCGAATAAGAATAAAGCGTGCACTGCAAGAAAGCAAGCATAATAAACAGTTGTGTTTTAAACCTTTGTTTAAATTCAATGAAAGATATACTGATATGTTTTGCAACCACAATCAAATTTGGAGCAAAATCTTTGCCATATTTTCCAGCACAATTCTGGATATCCTTTCAGAAATCCCGTATTTTAATTATATATACCTAGTGGAAGCAACATGCGTGCTAACGTGCTTAGCGCAAGCCAGAGAATAACCAACTTGCTGTGAGGGCCAATCTGTAATAACAATGAATTACAATGGTTCGCGGAGAGCGGGTTGCATTTGGAAATATAGCCTCCTTTTAAAACTGATGATTCTTCGCTGTAAATGTTAAGGGAAAACGATGTCTTTTGCAACAATTACAACAACATCTACATAGATCATTGTTTTGAAGGTTTATTTCGATTACCAAGAAGCAAAAATCTCAGTCACCACTTATTCAATTTCGAAGTAGTGTGCAATTAGTTTTCCGGAATTTGTGTACGAGGTGCATGATGTAAGATAACCTCTTCTCACATCAGAAGTAGTTTCATACAGGATATGTCCCATATATCTTTTTTTTAGAAAAAAAAGACGTTTTTCGCCTAATGTAAAAACAAAATTGAAAAAAAGGTAAAAGAAAAGTCGGGAAAAAAATTTGTAGCATTTTCTGCAGACTGATAAGTGACTACCATATGCAACAATAAACAAAGGATTTTCCAAACGAGTTCAGTCTTTTCAAGTGAAAGAAAATATGTCGTTTTTTAAAGTCACTTTTCTACTGAGTTAGATATCAGTAAGGAAACCTTTAAATGAATGATACAGAAGGTAACACAGCAGATCGACAATTATTTCAACTTCAAAGTCACATTTTCAATTTGGTCAACGTTTTCGTACAAGTTCAAATTTCGGTGTTAGGGCGCGGTGCTTCTTTTCTTTTATTGGGAGATTTACGTATATGACGTGCTATTCAGTAGGGTGCTAAACGACAACATTTGTTTTACCTGTATGTTTTTATAAATAACATTGATAAAAGTACATCTTCCTTTAGGATGCATAAGTTTTACACCGCAGCAAGTTGTTCAGTAATATTTCAAGTTTCCGTAAGGGCTGCCATGCCTTTTTAATTTTTTTTGTTGCTATGCAGAGGAGTTCTTGCAATATTATTTTATCAAAACTGTAGGAAAAGTAGATATTGCAATATTTAATTTAGCAAAAATTGGCCATAAAAATATTATCAGATGTCTATGATCTAAAAATACGATGTCCTTCACAGGGATCTTTACCGAGATTAAAAGTTTACGCAAAGCACAACGGGTACTCTGTACACCGAAACGCCTTACGTATGGTCCTTTAATATCCTACGACAAGTAACTTCGAGAGCCACTGGTGGATGCAGGAAGTATGTCTGCGTAGAATCGAGCTGCGTTGACACCTTTCTTTGGTGTCGACTGTCAACGGTGTGTTCCCAAAAGGGGCTCGTTCACAAATTGCGTTTGTTTACAGTAACTAGGAAACACCACCAGCATTCTCAAGGGGCGGCATACAAACTGAATTCTGACCTACGAAGCTGTCAAACTGCATAGTCCTACACCTTTGAAAAAAAATTCCCAACTGTCATGGAATAGTCTTTTTGAAAATCATAGTGCACAGTCGTTATCACAATGTGACCAAGACAAACTTCACTGTTAGAAGCTCAAAAAGAAAATAAACATTTTACAGTTTTGGTACTAAGATAACTACAAATATTTTTAAGCGCAATAATGTTTTAAAAGAGTATTCTTGAATTTCAGCAGAAAACTTTCAAACCTAAGTTAGGCTCATGCGACAATAACGGCACGTCACTAGTGATTTAGTAACATCCATGGATGCGTCACTGTTTGGCACATTAAGCATAATAAGTACAAGAACTGAAGGCGCAGCCAGATTGTCTGATACGCGAACATATGCTCTGATCTGCCCTTCCTTCCAATTTACACAGCAAGAAGCATTAGCCATTTAAGTTGTTATAGACTTCAGCCTTTCTAAACATTTTAGGAACATATTACTTATTTTAAGAAGAAATAACTGAAAACAAATGTACCGTGTACTTTGAGAAGTGTAAACCTAAAAGGAACTTCTGGAAAACCAGACAAACATCTCGACAAATAAAACACATCAATCTTAACACATCTCAACAAATAAAACACATAAAACTTAACACATCTCTACAAATCATTTAAACAATATTAACACAGCTCAACAAATTTTGTTTATCATCATATAATTTGAAAACGTTTTGAAAGATTTACAGTATACAAATATAATTTCCATTAAAATTTTATTAGTTTACCTTTGACTAACAATGATAAATGTCACACTTCAATTGCCTGTTTCAAAGTGCTTGTGGCTACACTATCAAGACGGAATTTATTTCTTCACAAAGAAACCATGTATCTAATAATTGCGTTTAAACCGTCTTGGTTTTACATCCTTTGCTTTGCCGGAGAGAAGAAGAAGCTAATTTTTCCTCTTCAAATTTGGTAAGTGTAGTGCCCTTAGATTATATTCTGTTTCAATATTAAATTAGAGTAATGCACGCTCCTAACTTGATAGCCAAACATATCACTCAGTTTCAGGTCATAGGAGACGATTTTGACAAACGGCAAATATTATATTTTCATCCACTACGTGGCACTTCTAAAGAAAGCATGCAAGCACCATTGGAATGTTTGGAAGGTATTCACGTACACAAAGGAAACAAAAAGATTCATTAGAATGGCGAGCAAATTATCCTACACCGAGACATCAAAATAAGAAATGAAAGATATTTGGACCAGTTATAGTGATAAAATTGGTTATGCACAACGCAATAATACCACATATGACAATTCTCGGATCGTCGCATGGTTTAAGTAGAACTACAGTGTCTAAGATCTCGATTCAATCAACAAGCAAAACTAGCACAAAATGGTTTGTTGAAAGAAAACAGCAATTTGATAATTTCGGCTTCTTTCAGGATTGCAAAGTTTATTGCATTGGAAAAAACATCAAAAACAACATAAACGCAGTTCTATTTCACAGAAAATCAAATTAAATAAGTAAAATAGAACAATTAGAAATAACCATCCAATTCTATTTTTGTTGATACGTGATCAGAAATGCCGCAGTTCAGACACGAAACGGACTTTTTACGGTGACGAGAAATATATTTTTCAGGAATGAGAAGCAAATTATTTGCAAACAAAAATGCATCCGGATTCGAATCCCAGTGCGGCATGGATATTGTTTTTTTCTTACAGCACTGGCTCTCTCCCTTTCCCAGAACCAGTGACCCTGAATTCGGGACGGACGACTGCTTATATCCCAGTGAGTTGCTCCCGTTGGTCGTTAAACCCCAATAAAAATTAAAAAATATTAACATACGAAGGACTAAAAGTCACAGCGTTTTCAAAAATGTCATGATGGTCTTGTGAACAGTTGGTTCCTTCAAGAATGTTATGATTTTTTTAAAGTTTTCATGGTAATTGGTATTATATTCAAATTCGCGGTATTCTGTTCATTTTCGTAGATAAGACAGCATCTAAGGCAATATATTGTACCAATTTGAGGTAGTACGTGAAAAAAACTGTGCGTGACCCACACGAGCACGCATAGCTGATTATTTTACACAAATGATAGGTTTTCTGCCATTATAAACAAATTTAAACTGATACTTCCTGTAACACGAAAGGGAGAAGACCAGTAAAATTTATCTAATAAATAATTTGCGCAGAACTTTCACATTTTCTCATTATTATTACAGTTAAGAATTCATAATGCTTTTAGCATTGTCTCCTCAGTTCAATGGACTATATCGTGGCCTGTTTGCACGACGTGAGTTCTCAAAACGGACGCTTTAAGAATGCATAAGGAATTCCAAAGGTGGTTCGATAGACAATAGCTGCCAGACTGTTTGAGAAATAAAAAAAAACTGAGGGTGCTACACCTCAAACTTGGAAAGGAGAAAAGTCCTTCAGGTTACCGATATGTTCGAGTGGCTAGTTCAAATCTTTGGTCGGAGATGGTTCCCCGTTTGAGTTCAGGGTGAGGTGAAGGTAGTGTGTTTTTTTATAGTACTAGTTCACTCTATTCTCCGTGAGCAGTTGTCCAAATGACGAGGAACGCCTACATGTAGCCCATTGAGTTCCTCGTCGTTGTGGATCTACGTTCAAAACAAACAGATTAGGATAAATTAGTAAAATGTTTAAAACCGAAATTTGTCAAAATGTAGTCATATTCTTAAAGAAAGAATATTTTGCAATCGTGTAATAGCTCAAAAGTCAAAGGAGAATCTTACAGATTAAAAAACGAAGGACGGAATTTCAGCACATGGAATGATATGAATAGAGTTCATGAAAAATAATGGAAGAATTAAGATCCAGGGTATCGTGGAATTTGTTCATTAAGAACTCTCAGTTTGAAACATTATATAAATAAAAAAATAAATTATCAACAAAATATTTTTATACGTACCACACTCTGTAAATTAACAAATATTAGAGATTAATGCTACTCAGTCTCAAGTACGATTATGAGAATAAAACATCTCAAGTCTGTCATATCTTGCTGCACTGGAAGATTGTCCATCATTCACCTGATAATTAGCATTATTTTTCAGTTCAACGTAAGTTACGCATTTTTTCCTAATCATTCTGAATTCTATCCATCAAGAGTGGCACTCTTATATATAATAAAGACTTTTGTTCACAAAATTGCGCAATTTAAATAAAATCAATTTGTTATTCTTTCAGCAGCACACGATAAAGTAATTGGAAAGGGAGTATATCACGGTTTAAGATTATTACAGATAGGGAATATTATTAATCCTATTTCTCCGACGGTGTGAAGCGATACGTATCCTCCAAGAGTTTTAAGATAAGTTTTAATATCCTAGCAAATCCATTAGTGATCATCTTTATTATACTTGTTTTTTTCTGTTTTTTTAAACTTAGAGTAGGGTACAGAAACATTTTCATGATTTGCAAAAAGCAAACTGCATTTGAAAATATTTGACAAAATGACTAAATATCGCTTTTGTCCAAAAGATGTCCATTTGAATTGGTAACACTAACATGTAACGTTCATACACAGTTGAGAAAACCCCTCTTGCTACAATACAAGTTCTGTAAATTGTATTTATACGTTTGGAATTCAAACACGTTTATTTAAAAATAATGTTTGAGAAAAAGAAAAGGAGAATATCAAGAATCATATTGATAATTGCTGCTGTTTATGGGAAGTAATAAATGTGCACTAATGTTTTAACGATTCAATTTTGCATTGCGTCATACAAAAGTAATTTATGTAGATAATTTCTTTAGTGTTTCGTATCAGAATTACTAATTCTAGGAATGGAAATTACGGAAAAGAAAAATTGATCCAGATCGTTGCGCAGTTCCCTATCACGGAATATTTTGAAACTAGGATTTTATTATTGGAGGGCAAACCTTTAATGGTGCCTTGGAGATTAAAGCTTGGTACTTGAAGGATTTAGTTCCTAAACCAAATGCTCAATAAATTATCGAATGCATAGGAGATTAATGCTTGGACTTTGCTCCATGTATTATAAAAAATGTTCGGCATGGTGGATTTCTGAACTTCGTGTGCTCTAAAAATTTCACTTATGTGCTTGTCTGATCTCCAGTATGCTTAAACTATGATCCATGTATTGAAGTGACGGTTCGGCATGGTAGCTTTGAGAACTTCGTGAGCTCTAAATATTTGAGATATGGGTGCGTCTGATCTACCGTATGCTTAAATTCTGCTCACGTATTGTAGTGACGGTTCGGCGTGGTGGATTTCTGAACTTCGTGTGCTCTGAAAATTTGACATATGTGCGTATCTGATATCCAGTATGCTTGGAATTTGTTCCATGTATTGTAATGGCGTTTCGGTATGGTGGATTTCTGAACGTCGTGTGCTATAAAAATTTGACTTATGTGTGTATCTGATCTGCAGAGTAAATGTTTTAGTGGTATGATTTGTAAAGTTTCCTCCAAAATTATTCGCTCTCTGGGGAGATGATTCTTTATCCCATCATCCCTTGTCATCCTTTCACTTTTTTGAAGTCAAGTGTAACAACATTTACATCGGCGTTTCCTTTCTTATTCTTCTCATGTATTATTCCTAAAGCTGTTTTCCTTCATTTCCTTTTTTCATGCCAAGATCACGACACACTTTAAACAGTTATTTTAATTAAAATTATATCGTTCCCTGCCAATTAGTTAAGGGTCTCATTCACCCCTGATTTGTAAAGCCGGAATCGTAGAAAGGTTAAGATGCGAGTGGGAGTTTCTTTTCCCGAAAAATGAAAATAAAAACAACAACACAAGAGTATGATTCGTGTGGTATGTTGTGTTATTAATTCGCTTTGACCACAAGTCAAAACGGAGTGTAGCGGAAAAGGCTGCCTTTCAAGAATAAGTGTGGTAGAAAATTTAGCTTCAAACTAATCAGACGACTAAGATGTACATTCGAATTCCGTGTGATTGTGTAATGGTATTGTGTCGCTCCTTTCCTATACGTAAGTGGACGGGCGACTGCGTATGGTGAATAAAGTTGCACACGTTGGTCTTTAAAACCCCAAATCGAAAATGTGGCCTACGAAAGCAAGAAGGGAAGAAATGAAATGCTGTAATTGTAGTGAACACTGCTAGAGACAGCATCTCAAGATGTACCGAGGGAGTGAGGGTAATTCTGTCAATGTCTGGTAATGATGATCCTCGTAACATCTATGGCAATCCCAGTAGGTAATTCCATTAATGACTCTGGCACGAATCACTAATTCTGGCTACAGAATTTCAGGAAAATGGGAAAGCCATTTTGTTTGAATTTTTAGGACAGAAATGCTACAAGAAATTTGAATACCATAGAAATAATGTTTTTCATTACAGCAGACATTGTTTTGTATCATCTCTTTACATTAAGGTAAGATGTCACTGATATATTGATTCATTTGCAGTTTTTCGGTAGCATTATGTTTGTATGCAGAGGTATTCATAAACGTCTCTTTTCTAGTCTTATAAAAGAAAAAGTTGGCCTTATGAAATTCCATGAGAAAGTCCCGTCCCCTGTTTATTTTGCATGTACCCCAAAATTACTGGCAATTTTCTCAGATAACGGAAAATACATACGTTCTGAATACAAGGTTTTACTTAAGGCACTATATTTAAAGTCAGTTTTGTGTGTGTGTGTCAATCAGCTATTTTAAAATGAATAAGACGTCTAAATTTTTATTTTACTGAATATACATATGATCTCTTTTACGTCAGAAAATATGTGTGCACTAAATTATTGAAAACAGTTATGAATATCATAAATAGAATTTTCAAATTAATATTGGTAAGCTGTATACCTCAAAGTCAAAGCGAAGAAATTACTACCTGAAGAGTAAACATGGGTATACTTTCCTTTGAGGTACAGATATGCCATGCAGATTGCTTCGTCAGTTCGCGTCACTGTTCACCTCATTTAGTGCGATGGGCTCATGCACTATTCTCCACCATGTTTTCGAAATGTTCCTTGGAATATATGCCCTCAAATATTAAAGGTCATTGCAAAGAAAGCTGCGATTACACTACTTCTTTCTTCTTCTTCTTGATTGGAGGTTTAACGACCACCGTGAGCAACTCAATGTGCTATAAGCAGTCGCCCGTCCCTAATTTAGGGTCACTGGTTCCAGGGAAGGAGAGAGCCAGTGCCGTAAGACAAACACAACATCCATGCCTCAGCGGGATTCGAACCCGGACCCCTTTCGGACGAATGATCAGAGGCCATCGCTTAGACCACTGCGCCACCAGGGCGGCCGATTACACTACTTCCCCATTGATGTTACCGCCAATGAGAATGTCATGCACAAATAAGAAATACCAAAAAAAAAAATACACTCTCTTTGATAATATACCATAAAATAAACCAAAAATATTTTTTTAGATTTTACTGAAGGGTAGTTAGTTGCATTCTCTCAAATGAAACGTTAAAATAATTATTTCGTACATTCTATTGAAACCAATACGGATTAACATAAACATTTCCGTCTCTGAACTGAATAAATAAGGAAATGATAACATATTAAAGTGCCGCCGGGTGCAGAGCTTTGCCAACGTTGCTCCGAGAGGAATAAGCTTTTATGCTTTTCAACGTTTCACTAGACTGAGCAGTTTTTCAGACGACAAACAGGTACAAATCTTGTTTTTCAGACGACGTTTGACCAAATCTTGTATTCCCTGATGTGTAATATTATTTTAATGCGCTATAATTCATCGAAGAAATCGATACATATTATTTCATCTCTTTTCTGTACTAGACGCAGTAAATATTTGCATAAATTGCAGCAGAAATGTTATACTGTAGAACCTGTTTTAATAAGCGATGCGCTCAATCTGAATACACTTATAATTACGTCTCTGCTACAATTCTGCTGTTGGAACAAAATTTTACTTGCAAAAAAAATTATAATAGTGGATTCTATCGGATTTTGTCTTACGCAATTTAATCATTCATAATCATTGAGATAACATTTTTTCTGAAAAGGAAGGAGCAAAATACTTGCTGGAGCCATCAGGTTATATCCATTTTTGAAAATCAGGTGAATTAAAATTAACTGAATGTATTTATCAAAAGAATTAAGCATTCGTTGGTCCAAAAATATGAAAACCAGGCATTGTGCTTGGGAAATTATTTCATCTCTTTTCTATGCTAGACGCCGTAAATATTTGCACAAATTGCAGCCGAAATGTTACCCTGTAGAACCTGTTTTAAAAAACATGCGCCCAATCTGAATACACTTATAATTACGTCACTGCTACAATGCTGCTATTGGAACAAAATTTGACCAGCAAACAAAATTATAATAGTGAATTCTGTCGCATTTTGTCTTGTGAAATTTAGTCATTGAATATCATTGAGATAACATTTTTTCTCAAAAGGAAGGTGCAAAAAACTTGATGGAGCCATCAGGTGATTTACGTTTTTGAAATTCAGGTGAATTAAAATTAGCTGAATGTATTTATCAAACCCCTGAAACATTCATTGATCCAAAAACATGAAAACCAGGCATTGAGTTTGGAAGACCAGCATTTTTAAGCTTCATTTCTATAGAAGCCGAAGTACATTGAGAAAAATAATCTTTGACATTGTAAAGAATTTCTTTATTCAAGCTTCTTAGATATGTCTCCAATCTGACACACTTTATTAATTAATCTATAAACATCAAAGGTTTTTGAAAACAGCGAGGATTCATGGATTTCCAAATGACAAATCGTCTTCCTCCTTTTTCTGGCCATATTTGTGCAGAAAAGTGTTGTAACTTGATGTTTGGAAACATTCCCCCTCTGCGTATTCCTCACTTTAGATATGCAATATTTTTTCTCAAATCTCACTGACGTGCTTGACTTCATCAGGTGGCAGGTCTGTCCGACAAATCCATACTGTGGTGTCGACTGTCTTTCCTTAAGTTTGTCCGTCACTGGGTTCCAGAACTCTTGCGTTCGTGAAGCACAAATTCCTCTTTCACAGTGACGTCATAGTTACATCACTGTGCTCGAGTTTTTTTAAAGATGAGCTACTCGAATTTATCAGGCGATACGGTCTTTCAGTGCAGTGTTGAAAGGCTAAATCATTTCAGAGAACGGAATGAAGTCATCGCAAAAATCGTCCGTCGTAAGGCATGTGCTATTCCGGCAAAAATCATTAATGAATTGTGAGGAACAACAGTGGTCGCTCCTAGAAAATCATTCGATTCAGATTATGTTTTTAATGTTGATGAGGCCGGGATATTTTCCCAACTGCTGTTGCAGAAAACATTAACGTATAAAAGGGACAAATTAACTGAATGATAAATTCAAAGCAGTGCTTAAGTACACGCTTCTGCTTCAATAATTCAGGAATTCTAAACATGAGAACAATGGTTGGCTGTTCTCTCAATACCCGCTTCATGAAAAAGTTCGTTCACTGTCAAGCGAGTATAAATCATGAAGCAAAGGTTGGATGTAAACTGAAAAGTTAAATGAATGGTTTATCAAATTCAATGCAGAAACGAAGCGGAGAAAACATTTTTTTTTCATTTAGAATATAAGCCTATAAACTTCTCGCACAACCATAGACTCAATCGGTGTACTGTATTTTCAGCTGAACTTCACAGCTGGTCTACACCAGTCGAAAAATTGCATGATTTTATAATGATAAAAGAACGGTTAAAATAGAAAAAGAAAACAAAAAAATTAAAATGCTATGTATGCTCTTTCCCATCATGGAGGGACGTCAAACACATCACAGTTGCTAATCGCTATAAACACGCTGCCTTAACCGAATTCGACAAAATAAGATGCAGTTCATACTGCTGGTAGAAATGTGCAGAGTTGGAAGCACTGTAAAGTTAGTTGATCATTCGACGATTAACTGGAAGAACATTTTGTTTGAAGATGGCGGCGCATCTACTTCTCACGAAATGATTGATGCGACATGACTAGTAATCCAATGAATCCGAGCACATAGAAAATATAACAAAAAAAAATAATAATAAACGTTGTTTGCGTTTCAGACTCCGTACCAGACTTTTACATTTTTTCGCTCCCAATAAGGGAAATGTAGTCCTTTCTAGATCTAAGACACCTGCAATTATTTTCAAAAACAAATCCACTTTCTAGTACATGTAATATACGTTGACAACATTTTATTGGAACTTTTCAATGATTGAGCTATGCTGACTTGTACAAGTTGTAAAACTGAAGCTGCGATATAAAAATAAAATCTAAGAAATTTATATATTTATTTTTTATGATTTTTTACTGAAACTAATAACATACTACTCAAATATCATTGCAAGTAAGACTTCCATGTGAAAAAAAAATTCCAAGCACAATTTTCTAATTTTTTTCGTATAAACAGAATTTTTGAACACTAGCCAAGAATCTGAGTCCAGGTTGCACCGCAAATAGTTACTAAAGATAGCACTCAAACATTTATCAGAGGTCTAAGGGTGATGTTGTTGGGCCGAATTCAGACGGACCTTTCTGTGCAGTATGGCGAGTGGAATATAGATTACTAGTCGTCTAGCATGTATACATCTTTCGTGGAATTTTCGGTAACCTGTTTTGCTGAATATCACGGTTCCCATAGCACAGGAGAGCTTTTTCGCGTATTGCCTCTCTGCGACTTCCCCAGGTGGCGAACTGTTAGAAGCAAATATTGGTCGTCTTGACTTAACGTGGCTCGTTCTGTTCTGGCTGTTCTTCGGGTTTCCTGGAACTATGTCAAGAAATCGGAAGGAACGTGCCGCGACACATTTAGCCCATTTCCTATTCTAGATTGCGACTCACGTGCTTCCAATTTTCGGTGGCTCTCCAACGAAAAAGGGACGCTAGCTATGGTGCGACGCCATTCTTTCGCTAGCAGTAAAACTGATGCTTCAATTGAGCGTTTCGTCTCAGAATGAACTTTGTTAAAGTAGCTTGTCTGCCGACTGGATGACGTAGGATCGTCATTTGTATATTTCCTTATCAGCTAGAACTATATTTCTAGAATACTTCGGCTTAATGTTCATCTAGCACATTCCTCCGAAAAAATCTTTACCATCATTCTTCTCGTTTTGGATATTTTCACGAATTTATACTTGTCACGTTAATTTTGCACCCCAATTTATTTCTGTCAACAAACTTTTCGTTACAAACAGTATGGAAGATCTTTACTAAAAACAATAATGACGATAGTATTAATCTGTATTTTGATGTTTAAAATCACTTTCACTTCTCTCAAATTAGTATCTTTTTTTAAAAAATTCCTTCTAATAAAAATTAAAATTCTACAGAAGTATCTTTAAATATATTAACCACAAACACGTTTTGATTAAAATTACAATATGTATATATGTAAATATGTATACATGTTGCGAGCAGTCACGTGAGAGGATGGTTCTATCAGGGCTAGGGTTGGTTATCAGTTCAATTTGAGAAAGTGCGCTGCACGTTCATATTTGGAACTCGCCATTGCTTAACAGAAACATGGAATATTTTTATGTTTACCAGCAGTCAAAATAATGCTCTAAAAACTTATTGTTAATTTTTTTAGGATATACATTTATATTGTTGGGATGTAAGGTCAGGTGATGCGTAACATCACAGCCTCTCCTTGACAAATGTCAACCCGGCCTTCTCGTGGTACATCCTCTTTCCACTAAAGGGGCTATGACAACCGCCAACAGCGATATAACTATGCCATCGGGATTAGAGGAAATGCTATCCCACACTCACCAACCCGCTTGGCCAGCGTGGTGAATTATGGCCAAACCCTTCCAAAATGACTCCACAACATAAATCTTGGCCCTCAGTCTCCGGTAGCGGGAATGTACCTGGCCAAGGCAGCGGCCAGTGCGACATGAAGGCAGAGGGTGCTAAGAATCCCCGGAGGACCGGACTAGGATGCCATCTGATGCTGACCTTCGCTACGTTTAATTGAACGCTCCCTATCTTCTGATTCAATGCTTCTTGAATTGGAAGAGGAACTACAAAGGATCAAGTGGGACATCGTCGGGCTAAGTGAGGTAAGGGGAAAAGGAGAAGATCTCATTGAACTGAAAAGTGGACATCTCTTCTACTATCGTGGGACTGATACCGGCAGAAATAGTGGTGTTGGTTTTATAATAAACAAGAAACTGAAGGATAAAGTTGTAGAAGTTGAAAGTTCCTCTGACAGAGCTGCACGACTCGTTATCCAACTCTCGGGAAAATACCAGGCTCAGATTATTCAAACTTATGCACCCACTACAAGTCATCCTAAAGAAGAAATTGAAGAATTTTATGAGGAAATTCGTCATCTAAATAATAAAGGTAAGCAGCACTTAAAGATAATTATGGGGGATTTCAATGCAAAAACAGGGCAACGGCAACAGAATGAAACTTCAGTAGGTAAATTCGGTCACGGAAACAGAAACCAGCGTGGAAATACTCTCGTAGAGTTTGCAGAGGCAGAAGGGCTTTTAATTTTGAACTCCTTTTTCAAGAAAAAGACACACAGAAATGGACATGGAGACATCCAAATGGGATGACAAGTGAAATTGATTTCATTATGTGTAACACAAAATTCGTCATAGAAGACTGCAGTGTGCTAAACAACTTCAACACAGGAAGTGACCACAGATTGGTGAGATGTAAGATGCACCTCAACACTAAACTCGAACGTAGCAAGCTCATAAGACAAACAAAATGTATTGAAAAAATCAACCTTAAAAAACACCATAATACCTTCATGTTGGAACTCAAGAACAGATTCTCTGCTTTAGAAGGCCTAACATCTGAAGAAGTGGATATTTCTGAAGTTAACAGAAAAGTAACCAAAGCTCTTATGGAAAGAGCAACAAAATTAGCTGGGTCTAAGAACAAGTTGCATGTGAACAAATTATCAGGAAAAACCAAACTGATGATGCAAAAAAGAAGAGAGATGAGGACAACTAAAGATGTTACTTCCAAAGTGGAATATATAGAGCTATGCAAGACAGTACGAAAAAGTATCATTGAAGACGTAAGGAAATTCAACTGTGAACTTGTAAGGAAAGCAATTGAAAACAACCAAAGCCTAAAGATAGTAAAGGGACATCTCAGTAAGGGAAGAAAACAGATAATCGCACTGAGAAAAGAAGATGGTTCTGTAACAAGAAATAGAGGCGACGTTTTGACAAGAGTGAAATATTTCTACTCCAAATTACATGAAAGGGATGATACATGTACTCCAGACATCATGAAAGGTACCAGTACCAGAGTTCTCCCAGTCCTCCCAGCAGAAGTAGCACATGCAATCAAGAACATGAAGCGGGGGAAAGCTCCAGGAGAAGATGGAATTACTGTAGACATTATACAAGAAGCACGTGGAGAAATCAAAACGTTACTCGCCCAAATGTTTACTCGAAGTCTTAATGAAGGGAAGATTTCTGAGGATTGGAACAACGCTACAATGATCCTGCTACATAAAAAATGTGACATTGAGGATCTCGGAAACTACAGACCTATCAGCCTCCTATCAGTGGTTTATAAAATTTTCCCTAAAGTTCTTTCACACCGCTTGAAGGTGACACTGGACATGGCTCAACCGAGAGAACAAGCTGGATTCAGGAGTGGCTACACCACAATAGATCATATCCACGTACTGAGAGAACTAATTAAAAAAACGAGGTAATATGAACTTCCATTGTGCATGGCTTTTATCGATTATGAAAAAGCCTTTGATTCGGTGAAACCATCAGCAGTTGCAATGGCTCTGAAATCCTGCGGTATTGAAGATGCGTACATTAATATTATTAATAACATCTATGAAAATGCCAGTGCAAAGATTCGGCTGTTTAAAAATACAACACACATAAATATTGGAAAAGGAGTGAGACAAGGGGACACCATATCTCCGAAGCTCTTTAATGCTACATTGGAAAATGTCTTTCAATCACTGAACTGGGAAAACAAAGGGATAAAGTTTAACGGAGATTATCTAACCCACCTTCGTTTTGCTGATGACATAGTCATTTTTCAACTACCCTATCAGAGCTGCAGAGTATGATCCAGGAACTTGCTGACAAGAGTAAAGAAGTGGGATTAAAAATGAACTTTCAGAAGACAAAAGTCATGTTCAATGCTTTTACAAGAAATGAAGATTTATCGATTGATGGAGAAAAGCTGGAGATAACAGACACGTACGTTTATCTTGGACAGCAGATATCAAGTGAGGATCACATTGATGAAGAAATTAATTGGCGCACAAAACTTGCCTGGAGAGCTTTTGAAAGAAACAGCATAGTTTTCAAGAGCAGTATGCCATTATGTCCTAAAAGAAAAGTGTTTGATCAATGCATCCTTCCAGTGCTTACATATGGTGCAGAGACGTGGACCTTAACTAAAAGAGACATACAAAGGCTGCAGACAAATCAAAGAAAAAGAAGCATGGAGTGGTGCATGCTTAGTGTAACCAGGAGAGATAAGAAGAGGAACTCGTGGATCCAAAAAATGACAAGAGTGGAAGACATCATGATCAGAGTTAAATCCCTGAAATGGCAATGAGCTGGACATACTGCCAGAAGGACAGGCCATCGATGGACAGCCGAAATCTTAGATTGGATTCCAAGGGACAGGAAAAGACCCAGAAGACCACATGGAAGATGGGTGGATGAAATTCGAAAGTATGCGGGAGTGACATGGAGGAGACTGGCACAAGACAGACCGATGTGGAGGAAACTTTGGGAGACCTTCCTCCAGCAGTGGATTGATAATGGTTGGCAATGATGATGATGATGATATATGTAAATAACACTTCTCTACATGAAAAATCGTTGCGGAATCGAGAATAAGTTGATATCGCATTCCATTATTTCGTCGCATTCAGAGCTCCACATTTTTTGCTCGACGCTATAGATCGTTCGCGTGGACTTCGCACTCGGTCTGCTCACTGCTAACGATGGCATAACCTTTAATCACGGCTCCTCTGTTCAAACTGAGTAACGATGGAGTAATGGCGCGCGCGCGCTTGGTTGTGTCCTTTCTCTAGAACCAGTTGTAATACATTATGAGATGCGCGAATGCTTATAACCCACTGAGGTCCTTCCGGTGGTCGTGAAACTTTAAATTAAAAAAGCGAATTTATGAGAAAGGGTCGTAAGAAAACATTGTAAAAGTAGTTACGATTTATAGAAATGCATGTTGCCGTCTACTAGGTGGCATGCAATTCAAACTGGTTGAAAAACAATTGGGACACACTCGTTGGTAAAGATTTCATAATTTTTATGCTACAAGGCTTGTGCCGAAAATATTGAAAAAATAGCCATAACTTTTTTATTAACTGAGAGAGGTCGTTCAAATTGTACATGTCGGTTCAGTAACGCTTTCTCTATACAAGAGTGCAATTCAACGTAGTCTCCACCACAAGCGATGAATTTGCGCCATCGTTGAACGCAACTCTCGAATCCGCTTTGAAAACATTCAGGTGTGGAGTGTGTACCAACTTCTACACAGCCACTTTTATCTCTTCTCTGTCATCAAATCGTAGCTCCCGGAGACTGTTCTTCATCGGACCGAACAGGTGGAAGTCGGAGGACACCAGATCTAGGCTGGACGGTGGATGGGGAACACCGACAAGCTTAATTTGCTGATCTCCTGATGTGATCCCTAATATGTGGGTGGTCTCGAAATTTTCTTGATGAATGTGGGTTCTTGGCAGATTCTTTTTCGGTCTCTTTCTCTTTATGGCTTCTCTAAGCTACTTGAGTGTCTCAATATACAGTATATCTCGCTGGTCACGGTATGGCCACATTCCAGAAAATCAAGAAGAATGACATCTCTGTCATCCCAAAACTCAACCACCATTACTTTCTGTGCTGACAGCTGGCTGCTGAATTCCTTAGGCCTTGGTGAAGAGGTACGACGCCATTTCAGCGATCAATGCTTCGCTTGCGGATAGTAAAGATAAGTCAATGTTTTACAACATGTCCCCAGATCGAAATAAAACGTGTATTCATTGGCTTCAAAGGTTTCCAGCATATCAGAGCAGACTTCCACCCGTCTCTCATTCAAATCGGGTGTCAACTGCTGAGTCAAATGTCGAGTCACCGGCAGAGTCAACTGCCATGTCATTTTGCACATACTTTCCAATACCTTCCTGAGTTTTCCACCATCTCCTGTATGGCATTGTGACCACAGTCGATTTGGGTAAAAACTCACGGATTGTCGGTCGTCCTCTTCGAGAATCAATGTTTACACTCGCTGACGATTTGTGTCAATGGTCGCAGTGATGGTCTCCCACTGCCTGGTTTTCTCCTATGCTCGTTTTCCTTTCTTCAATCTTCTTCACACATTTGTGCATATTGCTCTTGTCAATGGTATTATATCCGTAAACATTCTGTTGCCTTCTGTGGATGTTCATTCGTTAAGAACTCTATGACGGCACGTTGCTTCTGCTTGGGATGCATTATTTACCTGCAATAAAGAAAAAGGGTTGGTATAGAGGAAGAGTTACTCTACCAACATGTGTAATTTGAACGACCTCTGTCAGTTAATATAAAAAGTGACGAAAAGCTATGCCCACTTTGGCATTACTTTCTGTACAACCCTTGTATGTTTCAAGATTCGCCTTACACTAATTGAAATCACCACAGTCATAAGCAGTCCATGCACGTTTCATTTTATTTTCCGAGGGCACATTCAAAATAGCGTTCTGAAAAGAAAAGTGGATCTCAGAAGAAGTTATAAACGTAGGAGAACCAAATGAACATAAAATTGACCTTTCACCTGACAGGAACAACTTAACTCCAGGTTATCAAAATAGCCTGAAATGAGCTCTAGCGAATACATTCCCTATTAGAGAAATAACCCAGCAAAACATAAGTGTTGGGACATTGATGGCAACCAGCTGGCAGTGATGGATTACTCCCGGGTGAAATCTGGTGCTCACGGCCCGGCATATGCCCGTTGGTTGCAGCGCCGTCAGTTGGCAGCCACTGATGGCCCTGCAGCATTTCCGTGAATTGTAGGCCACCGAACAAGTGCCACTAGTGTCCCGTAGCTGGCATGTGAGGTAACCCCGACACCAGGAGGAAGCAATGGGACTGCGCATGCGCAGAAGCAACAAGTGCTGTGTCTCTCGTGGTGCCAGTTAGCTGAAGACGACGCTATCACCATCGTGTTACATTAGTGGAAGTTAAGAAAAAAAAGCTATATGTATAGAGGTGAATGAATTTTCTAATGAAATACCACGTCGACGAAGATAACAGATTTAGCCATAAAATACTATTGGGTTGTCGGAAACGTCATGACGTATTTTGGCACCGGATGGCGGTTGGGCAATTTTGGAAGTACTAAAGACATGCACAGCTCTGTTTTCGCTATGACATTCGACAACGACCAGTTCTAGCTGCAGTCTAAACGGAATACTGAGGGATTTGGTTGATTTGCGGAGATTTGACATCAAGTTGAAGATGGAAGACCAAACTTTGCATTTTCAGCATATTTTACTATTTTACTTCCGTAAAGGGAAAAACGCGCGTCAATCTTGTGAAAAGTTGCGTAAAGTGTACGGTGATAATGCTCTACAAGAACGTCAGTGCCAGCGGTGGTTAGCAGAATTCCGTGCTGGTGATTTTGACCTCAACGGTGGTCCTCAGTCCTCGAGGCCCACCGAGATTAATGGCGACCTAATCAAGGCATTAATCGAGTCAAACCCGCTTTACACGACACCTGAGATTACAGACACATTGCACACCCATCATTCAAGCGTTCACGACCACCTGAAGTATCTGGGATACGTAAGCAAGCTCGATGTGTGGGTTCCTCATGAACTCAAAGAAGCTCAATTGCCAGCGCGTATAAACATCTGCGATATGCTCATTGAACGTGAGAAAAACGATCCTTTTTTGAAGCGACTGATAACTGGTGATGAAAAGTGGATTGTGTACAAAAACGTGCTGCGCAAACGATCTTGGTCCCGACGTTCTGCTTCGCCTCAAACGACATCCAAAGCAGATATTCATCAGCGGAAGGTTCTGGTCTCAGTGTGGTGGGAATTTAAAGGTGTCGTGTTTTTTGAGCTCCTAACACGGAGCCAAACAATCAATTCGAATGTATACTGTCGAGAATTGGACAGTTTGAACGAGTCCATCATACAGAAACGTCTAGAACTCGTTCATCGTAAAGGTGTTGTGTTCCATCACAACAACGCGAGACCACACACAAGTTTGATCCCCCGCCAAAAATTATTGGAGCCTGAGTGGGATGTGTTGCCACACCCAGCATACCCGCCTGACCATGCGCCGTCATTCCTTCACTTGTTTCGCTCTCTTCAACAGCCCTTGCGTGGTATAACGTCCAATTTAGAGCAGGCTGTAAATCAGCACCTTTTACAGTTTTTCGCCACGAAAGACAGGTCCTTCTATGAACGGGGCATTCTGCAGCTCACTGAAAGATGACAAAACGCTATCGAACAAAACGGCAATTATATCATTGATTGGGCCTTTTTTACGCTTTCCAACCGTAGGTTGAAGAAGCGTATATGCTCCAGCTTTTTCCGTCCGTCTGTCTGTCGGCACAATAACTCACGTAAAAATGGTTCGATTTCGATGAAATTTTAGTATGTGGTAGGGGACCACCAGCGGACGAACCCTATTGAAAATGGGTGAAGTGGGGTCAAAGGTCACGCCATAAGAGCGGGATTCATTCACTTGCCCTTATGCGTCATAACTTGCGTAAAAATGGCTCGATTTCGATGAAAGTTTGGTATGTGGTAAGAAACAACCTGGGAACGAACCCTATTCAAAATGGGCGAATGGGGTCAAAGGTCAGGCAGCGCATAAAAGCGGTATTTATTCCATTGCCCTTATGCTTCATAACTTGCGTAAAATTGGTTCGATTTCGATGAAAATTTAGTATTTGGTAAGGAACCAAATGAGGACGAAACTTATTGAAAATGGGCGAAATGGTGTCAAAGGTCAGGGCATAAAAGTGGAATCCATTCCATTGCCTTTATGCGTCATAACATGCATAAATATGATTCGATTTCGATGAAATTTTAGTATGTGGTAGGGGACCACCAGCGGACGAACCCTATTGAAAATGGGTGAAGTGGGGTCAAAGGTCACGCCATAAGAGCGGGATTCATTCACTTGCCCTTATGCGTCATAACTTGCGTAAAAATGGCTCGATTTCGATGAAAGTTTGGTATGTGGTAAGAAACAACCTGGGAACGAACCCTATTCAAAATGGGCGAATGGGGTCAAAGGTCAGGCAGCGCATAAAAGCGGTATTTATTCCATTGCCCTTATGCTTCATAACTTGCGTAAAATTGGTTCGATTTCGATGAAAATTTAGTATTTGGTAAGGAACCAAATGAGGACGAAACTTATTGAAAATGGGCGAAATGGTGTCAAAGGTCAGGGCATAAAAGTGGAATCCATTCCATTGCCTTTATGCGTCATAACATGCATAAATATGATTCGATTTCGATGAAATTTTAGTATGTGGTAGGAAACCACCTGGGCACGAACCCTATTGAAAATGGGAGAAATGGGGTCAAAGGCCAGGCAGGTCATAAGAGCGGGATCTTTTCCATTGCCCTTATGCGTCATAACTTGCGTAAAAATGGTTCGATTTCGATTAAATTTTAGTATGTGGTAGGGAGCCACTGGGGACGAACCCTATTTAAAATGGGCGAAATGGTGTCAAAGGTCAGGACACTGGAGTGGGATCCATTCCATTGCCCTTGTGCATCATAACTTACCAAAAAATGTTTCGATTGCGGCAAAACGTTATCATGTTGTTCCGGAGGTATGGTGAACCGGTTCTGTTGAATATCAACGAAATGGGGTTAAAGGTCATTGCACAAAAGAAAGATTTATTTCACAGCCATTATTCTCATAACTTGCGTAAAACTGCTTCTATTGCGACAAACTTTAGTATGTTATTCTTGAGGTGTATTGAATCGGCTCTGTTGAATATCATCGAAATGGGGTCAAAGGTCAGGACACAGGAGCGAGATTTATTAAACAGCCATTATCCTCATAACTTGAGTAATAATAATCTGGTATGTTCGAAAGCGTATCATAATCAATGCATTGCATGATTTTACTAACTTGTTCTTTCTATCAATAAATGACCTTTGCAAAACATGGCTAAAATACATCATGAAATTTCCGACAACCCTATAGTTTACAGCCATGAAATACACCCACTCCATTCCCATGAATCACAAGAAATAATTTATGTGTAATGTCTCTTTGTAACATACACTAAGCCGCTTGAAATAACAGTCCTGGAGAAACATTAAAAAAAAAGTTTGTTGGGAAAAAAATAATAATACGCGTGCAAAATTTATCAATTATTTAAAAAGAAAAAAAAACAACGCTATGTGGATATTATGTACCCATCCATGGGTTGAATACACAAGCCTGGAGGAATTCGCTTCTGAAAATAACGAGACGTAAAATGAAATATGTTGCCTCTCTAAAACAAATGTAGCTACGGACAGCGGAAAGGAAAGATACCACGTTAAAAATGTAATACAATGCGACATAAACGGGTAAATACATTAATTCGACAATCGCCTTTCAAGTCGACAAGGACAGCATAACACTTTGGAAAGCGCCTTTAAGTTGGTACACTCCTTGAAAATGAGTAAAGTTCCCTTAAGGCAAAAAAAAAAAAAAAAAACTATGGTTACGTTGAAAAAATAATTTTATAAATTATATGAAACCGGCATTTATGAAAAACACATCGTAATATTGTAAAATTAAAGAGAGAGCCATTCGATTACACATTGCGCAGGAAAGGGACTCAGCTTCGAGCTAAAGCTGGGGCGTCTGAAGTCAGTCCAGTTGGTACGGCGCGCGCGCGCTTCCCACGCAGACCGTCCATGGTTCGTTTCCAACTAGATCCAAACGTGCGTTCTTCCGGACCTGTTGAAAAATATTCTCTAGTGGAGTGCTATAATTCAGAAGATTCGTAAGGAGAAAAAAATGTAGTTTTAGCTTTGGGAAGCTGCGGTTGTCCTTTAAGCAGCCGCACCATCCAGAACCATCTCCTCGCTATGTGGTACAGAAGCCATCGTCCCACGAGGATAGCTCTGCTGACCGCACATCACAGGGTGCAAAGATTAGCATGGTTGCGAAAATATCGCCACTGGACCATAGACATGTGGGAAAATGATGCTTGGACTGATGAGTCGAGATTCACGTTTGTATATGCGGATGGCAGGATACGAGTACGGCGCAAACACATGAAGCGATGGATTCTTCCTGACTGCAGGGTACTCTTCAAGCTGGTGCGGGTGGCATTCTCGTCTGTGGACTATTTACGTGGACTGAAATGGGAATCCTGGTACGTGTGATATCGTCCCTCACAGGTCAACGTTACCGGGATATCCCGAACAACCATTTGCTCCCGTTTGTGCGTCTTCAACATCCCACTGGGGACCTCATCCTGCAACAAGACAATGCACCGTGCCATCGCTCCTGAATTGTATCCGAATGGTTGGTTGAACACTCCACCAACGTGACCTCTCTTTCTTGGCCACCTAGGTCACCTGACCTCAATCCCATCGAACATATCTGGGATGTCATCGATAGAGATGTTCGAGGCTCTTACCCCACTCCATCAAATCTTGAAATGTGGGAGCTTGTTCAGGGGTCGTGGATCCGTATGGCTTCCCAACGCATCCGTTGTCTTGTCGAGTCCATTCCGAGACGAATCGCCGCCGTCATCAGAGCGAAAGGTGGTGCTACACGTTACTAGACAGGTATCTCTAATTCAATTGCTCTTCAGTGTATAAGGAATTACTTCTTTTATTTCTCGTCATTACTTTTCTTATAGGGAGTCCGTTTCCAAACTACTTTCGGTAGAAGGAATTTAACCGAATGAGTTTTCTAGGGCGTCGCAGTAATGGTGAAGTGAATGATTATTCATAACAAGGAGATTAAACCGTTCCGAAGATTCGTTAATTGTGATCAAATCGGGACCGAATAAGCCTGCACAATGTATGTAGCTGAACTGAAAAAGAAAATAATTGATCAGAATGCCCATGAAGAACGCTGCCAACACTAAGAAAAAAATTCATTAAACAGCAGCTACACCGTTAGATGTTTTTATAGTAAATTGCTAAATTTTCGTGGAAGACATGAAAGACGCAACTGAATAGTGTCATAGGTGCATTTTGAGTCATAACGCAATTTGGTCTGAAATACAGGCTAAGAAGACACCTCTTCAATCATGACAGAACGTTTTGCGATCGATTCTGACGATTATGGATTGCACTGTAATACAGACAGAGACGCTAAAAGTGAGAATTGAAATATTGGAAACCATAAGTGTAGTGTCTTTGCTTGATGGAACAAAGCTATAAACGGAATTATTAAGCAATGAACGCAAAGCGTTGGATTATGTAAATAATTAAGCGAAGAAGTTGAAGTGGATCTTTAACTTCCGAAAAATATCACCACATGTAGATGTCCGGTGGTACTTCTCGAATCTCTGAAAAACAAAATGCCTCTTCCAGAAGCACTTTCATATTTTTATTTATTGCTCGTGTCAAGGAATTTATTGCGATCTTTCTAATTGCACATGACCGAGTGATTTTCTGTTTCCTCCTCCGAGTTGTTTCGAAGTGTTTATCCACTAAACAAACACTCAGTAAGCTACGTAGAGCAGATTTCTGTTATTTATGTCAATTAGTTCTTCGTTTTGAAAATTAAACTCCCCGCCCCACAGTATAAAGTGCCATTGCATGTTAAATATTTCCCTCTAAGGAAAAACGGCTTAAAAGGCATCACGAAATGTTATTCATTTAGTACCGACGTTCACAAACTTATCATCTTACTTTGAATTTGAATTTTATTTTGCCATGTTACACTATCAGCATACAATCAAATCGTACACGCAATATCTGTACCAGAAAAAGACTAATTAAGTACTAATCGCACAATATGCAAACATAAAAGACATACAATACGTATATATGTAAGAATTATATTAATGTAACACATAAATGCAAAAATATGAATAATGATACAACTAACACAAACACATGAACCATCAAAAATGCAAATACAAATATTGTACAATAATAATTTACATATAATGCAAAGTACAAATGAAGTTATAGTATAGCCAAAACACGTATGACAATACGAATAGTACTAGTTATATTACAAGCACTTATTCAATCAACTCTAGCGCAATGCAGTAGCAGCACAGTATATATGAACGACTGAAGAAACGCACTCACCTTAAACCCACATTTGGCGCCCCTTTGCTTATCTGTATTTTCAGTGTTGTCTCCGGTATATTTTTAGTTCTATTTCTGCTTCCGAATTGATATTACTGAACACACTGATTACACATCCAAATATATGCAGGATAAAATCTTTTATAATCTGAAGAGAATGACAGCTTAGATTCTGTCAGCTTCGATTCCAGGGTGTGACGTTTTCAGGTTGGGAGGTGGAAACGTCCACCACTGGGTGCAACAAATCAATTAATTGTGAGGCCCTGACTTTACAACAAAATTGAATACACTCATGTTCATTGAAAAAGAGCACCATAAAAGAATTAGGCTACGCCTGTGAGATTTACAGGGTATGTTCGTTAGGCAAAACAGAACACATTATTAGAATTTCGGTTTCATACGTACTTACTGCGTCGATGTACCTAAATATCGGTGTGACCACCTCTGGTTTGTATCCTCAGCTGTACGGGCGGAGGCACCAAATCTAGTAATGCATGAATGGGGTCGTGTGGAATAACCATCCAAACTGTATTGACACGCATCCAAAGTTCATCAAGAGTTAATAGCGAACGTTCGTACCGCTGCACCTGTCCTTTGAGCATATGACAAAGATTTCTTATGGGTGACACATCGACGTTGTAATTGGCCACGGCCGAAGTGGACGTTGTTTTCCCTAAGGAAGGTACGCGTTGTCGTTGCAACACCCAGTTTAGCATTTCTTGCAGAAATATAGCTGCTCCTGGGACTTCCTTTATGTACGCAGTCGCGACAGGCAGTAGAATGTGGTAGAAGTAACTCGCACTCATTATGGTGGTACGCACTCTCACGAGAGGTGATCTGCTTTCTTACAACATAGCACCTCAAGCCATATTGCCTCTTGTTAGTGCAATATGCCTGTTGCGTATACATATATTCCACGCCTCTCCCTACCATGAGGGTACGGACTCGGCTATCAATCTTTTTATTTGCAGTTCAGAAATTTCCAATAGCATGAAATACTCTACTTCCAAAGTCACGCGAAGTTCACCAATTAATTTATTTCAATTAACGGTATGTACACCACATGGGCTAAGAGAATTACTAACGTTTCACGGGAAGGAGATCATAAAAGCTCTTCCGATGTCGCCGTGTTCCACGCTCAGGCTTCTGAACTTTCGTCCGATATGATTCCTGTTCGAGTCCCAATTAGGCATGAATGTTAGATATGCCTATCATCATCACTGGCTCTCTCCATTAAGTGGAATCAATGGCCCGAAATTAAGAACGGAGGACTGTTTTCCGCCTTTTCAATTGCTTTCTTTGATCGTAAAACGCTCGAACAGAATCCAAGAGAAAGTAACGACAGCGGTTATATTGCACAAGTGGAAATGACATCGTCATTCGAAAGCGGCGATTTTAAGATTCGTTCAAAAATTGCATCTTCTGGTATTTCCTAGCAAAATTGTTAGGACAAGGTTCTTAAAATTAATATGTTTATTTCATTCTACTGGAAATACCCAGTACAGATAAAAACGCTTATCAAGGTCGCGTGCTTTTCTGTTTGACGACGTATGGTCGTCATTCGCAAATAAAAATACCAACCTGCAGAATTCTGTTTGGGTACGTAGATGTACCGTTTCCATATATGTTTCTGATAAATCTTTGAAATGGGTCTTGTCTTTTTGGACATATTCTGGAATTTGTATCTATAACATCGGTTTTACTCGTATTTACTTAGCAGTAGTTATTTGTAGAAAATGATTTACTATATATTAATGAATTTTATTGAACTACTGCAAAATTGAACAATTTCTTTTTTCCTTAAGATGAGAATGAAAATTCGCATTCCATAAATTTATGGATAGATTGTAGTTCCTTAAGTATAATTCGATGAGCAAAAATTTACATATCTACCTGCATCTACGAAGTTTTATCTGTTAATAAAATTTGGTGAATCATAAAATAAAACACGTCAACCTATTATATAGTTTTGCACTGTCCTTTCAGTTGTTCACTGTGTGCTTTTTATCAAAGAATTGTGTTGAATAATCGTGCCATATGTCTACATATAATTGCTCATAACGTAACAATTTATTTTGATAAAAAATATATTTTTTTACTAAATTTGTAAAATGGTTTTTCCTGAAAATATTCAAAATTCTCACCTTTTTATTTCATTTGTCAAATTGATAGATGCACCTACACATATTATGTACGATATGCACGATTTTATTTTGATGGAATGATATTTTGTGTAATGTTTGGATTGTCAGGACTATTCAGAAAGATCTGCGCTATTTTGTCAGTTTACGTCTGGCTCGTGTTGGCATAAGTCATTACATATTGGGAGTACATTCATCATTCACGCAATACATTCCTTCGAAAATGACGAAATTTTAAAGCTTTTTACTATGCTTATTCTGCAAATCATTTTCTGCGGCTATCCATCCTTCACAACCGTACTCTTTCAAAACTACAGTAATTTCTGTTGAACTACCCAAGTTAGAGCTCCTCTTCGTGATTCGCATTCACGATAACTGATTTGCCAGGAACCAGATAATCGCGGCTGATTTGGGCAAACCATTTAAATGCATGACGTACAGGTAACATGACCAATCTTAAGTTTCACCATCATTTCCTAGCTGATTTCATTTGGTCACTCACATAACGATTTACACTTACTAATTTTCTACATTACTATTCTCAACAGATTTTCCGCTCTGTACCCATAGCGGTGGGAATAAAATTCAAAGTTCTGCTATTTCAATGTGTAGGGCAGAAATGGCAGATTAAATGAAAACTCACATCGCTGAAAATGATCTGTTCCCGGTGAAAATTCATTCGTTATGAACAAGTCATTCACGAATGCTCCATCACTTCACCAGAACTGGTGTGAAAATAAATGTCGGTATAAATTTCCACATTACAGTTTGGATAGGAATGGTGATTCTGACTTCCGATTATAAAGAAAATTGTTTATTTTTCAAATCATATTTTCAAGAAATTTCCGCAAACACTATAACGCCCTCTTAGGAGAAAAGCGATTACGCTTGAAAACACACATTGCAGGTTTAAGTTACGGCATTGCACTAAAAAGAGCAAATTCGATTTATCCTTATGCAGGCTATAATGTTTTTATTAGAGTAATACTTATCATGCTTTGATTGAACTACAAGAAGCTACATTTTCCCAGTAAGATCACTTCTTGTCTTTTACAGCACACAGTAGAAGGAAGCGAGATCATGTGCGAATTTGGGATGCATATGGTTTTAAAAAATAGTGTTCGGTTAAATTCCATTCATTTGTTTTCGGCTCTTGCGCATTGTTCTTGCGAAAAATTTTGTGGATTATATTTTGGGGCAGAACTCGCATATTGTTGCATACACAGAAAAACGTTTAGCCATCGTCTGATTTGTAATCACTGATATATACAGAATTTTATGTGCTGCTGTCAAATTTCAGTGCGAGTGTCATGAAATTGCTTTATAATTCGATTAAAACGCATCTACTCCTGAACATGCACCATCAAAAAGTGATGTAGAAAGTGTGGGTTGCTTCTTATAGAGATCGTTGAGTGTCTAGTTAAAGAGCACCGATTCTTCTCCGCAGTTTGCCACCAAAGCGAAATGTTTCATTTCATTTCATTTATTGATCTTGCTGTTACATATTAAAATTAATATGTCTGAACAGTTAAGTATAAGCATATAAATCACAGCAGGGATTATCAAGGAAAGGACCTCGAGGAGACCTGACCAGCCTTGATATCCGTAGGTTTAAGTAAAGACAAGAACATTCATACAACAGCAATAAATCAAGAAAGAAATCGGATCAGATATCAAATTAAATATCTAAGCAATGATATTGAATTGACAGCATATCTAAGGATACAAGAATGTTAAAGTAATGAATATACTGAGCAATGTGGATTGGGTAACATTATCTATTCAATGAGGATTGGGTATCCCCCTACCCAATCCTCATTGTATAGATCCCCCGTCCTTTGGTCACCGAATCCTCACCTGACAAGCCCCTCCCCTTCTCGCCTCAGTCGAATAATCCCTGCATCAATGAACCTCTCGTCTTGCATTAATGAATGAATATCAATTATTAAGTAGATAGTGTTTTAATTTCTTTTCAAACAAGTTGAAATTATGAACAGATATCAATTCTGTAGACAAGGACTGATATCTATTAATAATTGATATCCACACTGAAGAGGAATTTAATTAGAGACAGCTGGCGTTATGCAAATGTGGCGCTGTGGGCGGCCCGGTAAACGGAAACGACATGCCGTATGCAGCGATCCGACAACATAAGGAATGATGCGACGGGAATCAGTAAGAGTCGGGCGCAGTCTGGGTAAGACGAAGGATCTAAGCGCATTTGATCGTGGGCAAGTTGTCGGGGCCCGACGAGTGGGTCACTCCATCTCGGAAGTCGTGCAAGCCCTGGGATTTTCACGAGCCACTGTGTCACGGGTGCACCGGGAGTACATCGAATCCGCTAAAACCCTCCCTGCAAGAGCCAACTGCCGTGGACAACAGCGTGTGGATGAGCGCGGTCTTCCTCGGCTAGCTCGCATTGTGACAGTGGATAGACGGACCACAGTGCAAGAAATCACTCGGCAATTTAACACTAGTGTACAAAAACACGCAAGCGGCCACACCATCCAGAACCATCTCCTCGCCATGGAGTACAGAAGCCATCGTCCCACGAGGGTACCTCTGCTGACCGCACATCACAAGGTGCAAAGATTAGCATGTGCGCGGGAACATCGCCACTGGACCCTAGACATGTGGGGAAATGTTGCCTGGACTGATGAGTCGAGATTCACGTTGGTTCATGCAGATAGCAGGATACGAGTACGGCGCAAACCACATGAAGCGATGGATCCTTCTTGCCAGCAGGGTACTCTTCAACCTGGTGCGAGTGGCATTCTCGTCTGGGGAGTATTTACGTGGACTGAAATTGGACCCAAGGTACGTGTGACATTGTCCCACACAGGTCAACCTTACCGAAATATCCTGGACGACCATTTGCTTACGTTTGTGCGTCTTCAACATCCCACTGGGGACCTCATCCTGCAATAAAACAATGCACCGTGCCATCACTCCTGAATTGTATCCGAATGGTTGGTTGAGCATTCCACCAACGTGATCTCGCTTCCTTGGCCAGCTAGGTCATCTGATCTCAATCCTATCCAGCACATCTGGGATGCCATCGAGAGAGATGTTTGAGGCTCTGACCCCCTCCATCAAATCTTCGTGAACTGTGGGAGCTTGTTCAGGGGTCGTGGATCCGTATGGCTTCCCAACGCTTCCGGTGCCTTGTCGAGTCCATGCCGAGACGAATCGTCGCCGTCGTCAGGGCGAAAGGTGGTGCTACACGTTAATAGACATGTATCTCTAATTCAATTGCTCTTCAGGGTATTGGTTGCAGTTAGATAAGAAAAGACTGCACATTATTTATGCAAATGTTTCTTCTTTAGAAATGTTCCTAAGTCCTTTATACGCAAGTGAACTTAAGATATAATGTGAGATATCTAACAAGAGCCCTGGTTTTAATACAATCCCCTTATCTACTTAAAAACACCTTACTGACATGAGCTGACAATGAAGGAAATTCTACAAATGTAACTGAAAATCTGACGTTGAATTCTTTTAGATACACACGACAATTACAAATATTTTAGTTATTTTTTAATTTCAAAATTGTGAAACGAATCTAAAGCAGTTTCAATGCAAACTCGAAGAAGATTATAAGAAATCTGAGTCATTCTTAAACATAACCGAATTCCTAAAGGTTATGATATGAAACTGAACCTTTTCGATTGTTGTGTGGATAACATTACACCTTTGAAATCAATCATGGTACAACTTAAAATTACATATTTTAATCTCGATTCTTTAGAGGTAAATACCAGATTAAGGAATTCCGCGATGAGATGGGTTACCGCTCTGTTTCATTGTCATTTTACCTCTTACAAACTTTAAATAGAATCTGCAATGCAGCAAAAAAGGGTTCGCTTCTTTCTTTCCTAAATGTTTCTTGGTAATTAAAATTGGAAGTATTGTATTATTTTGTAATAAACATTTAACTCAAAGAAAGCCAACAATCTGACATGCTGCAACAAATGTTTTTCAGCATTGATATATGTAAAATTATGGCCAAATTTTAATCGTAATGTGTAACAATAATTACAGACGGCTTCTGGCAAAGAATGAAAATTATTCTGCTATGAACTCAATTTTACTGGTTGATATGTATGGTCTTTAACCCAAGAATTCCTGACTGAATATGAGCTATTTTTTTTAAAGGAAAGTTCTCCTAAGTGAAAATGAATATTTACGTTTATAAGATTTTTTAACATGAAGTGAGGTATGACTAACGAAAAAGTTAACATGTGTCTTACATACAGAATGGAGATAATGCAAACAAGAACTCATGTTTTGTCAAGCAACTCCGAAATATATTACATCCATATAATTATTTTTGCGGAAAAATATGCGCAAGAACTAATGCTGCTTTGAGGATGCTCAATTTCTGCTCAGACACGTTTTTTTCATCAGAACTTTGAAGTTGGTGTACGTTAATAAAAAAATATGTTCTTTTAGAAATAGATGACGACAATTTGTTTAAAAAAATTAGGTTATTATAATATTTCGTCAAAGCAGTTTCGGAGTTCTTATCGTCATGAAAGCATTACATTAAGCGATTTTTTATTCGCCGGAATTAGCATGATTCCACGAAGTGGATGGATGTGCCGTCGAATGGAATTAAATACATTATAGTGTTACTAGTATGTCCCGTTTCATTCATTGAATTACAGAGCTGCAATTGTGGTTATTTTTGCTGTAAATCATAGAACGCATTTCTAACAGGAAGCCGATAGATTGGCAAAGAGGTTATGTGATGTAATGGCTCCTTAAATCATTGATTTCAAGAAAATGTGAAATTTATGAAAAAAGTTCAAAACTAAACAAGATTATATCGCACTGGAGTGTATTTACCACAGTGGCCTGATCGACGTAAGAGATAAACAAAAATTTAGTTCCGATTGAATAAGAATGACACATGTGCAAAAGTCTTTGCTTTAGATCTCCATTTTAGATAAAAGGAAATGACACCTCTCTTTACGTCATGAACGAGCTCTAAAGGACTTGTCCTTTTTTTTATATATTCAGTATATAAACATTATTGCAAAGGGATATGATCTGATGTATATTATCACCCGAAAATAGAATAGTAGTATCACCAGCATTCACTGCTAGAGATATCTTTATTCCTAAAACATTCTTCTGGAGTTCTCGTGTGATTTTCATGGAACACCCGAGTGTACATTTCCCTACATCATATGGTTTTTATTTTGTTCTAATAATATGGTCAACTATGGTTTTCTTTAAGATGTGAGACACAAAGGAATTAGACCGTGCTTTTCTTTCTACCAATTTCTTACTGAAAATAAAAGTCAATAAAAACGGTTTTCAAATGTTCAACGCGACGATCAGTTACTTCGAACAAAGGTATGCATTAAGAACCCTGAGCTCGATGGAATCGAATTTCTTCCACATCCTGCCTATAGCCCAGACCTTGCCCCAAGTGACTACTACCTGTTTCGGTCGATAGCACATTTCTTCCGTGGCAGAACCGTCGGAAACTGCCATGAGGTGGAAGCCGGGGTCCAGCAGTTTTTCACTTCAAAACCAAAGGAATGATACCTAGCGAGAACTAACAATTTGGCAAAAATATTATTTCAGATCATAGAACATAATGACTTGTATTTTGAAGATTGAATTACATTCGTTTGTACTTTACAAATGTCCGAAGTTTTCTTATCCAATGGCTCATTACATTTGACTCACCCTCTGTATATACAACACGTGAGGTAATGCAAATGGTTAAAACATCAGTGAAAACGCTCAGGCAGTTTTGGAGCAGATCAACCTAAACTTTCCGATCTTGGGTGTACAGTGCTGGCTGAAACTATATGTTACAATCAGTGTAGACGTTATATTGAGCGGAAAGAGTGTTTCTTTTGTTTCACTAAACCCTTTGCCGAAATACACTGGCGGAAAGTAAAAAAAAGAACACCAAGAAGGAGACGTCTGATACGAACGAAATTTATACAGCATAATAACGGAATACAGAGAATAATGTGATCAAAACACTATGGCAAAATACAGCTGTATTTGCTGGTAAACTGAAAAATAACATTTCCATGTAACATGGTTTGTACGAGGTTAAACCGCCATGAACTGCGTCACACTGTGCAATTCTGGCATGGAGTCTGTCGTACAGATGTTGCATGTAAGTTTGGGGTATTGAGATACAAGCATCCTCAACCTGGACGCGTAAATTGGGGATGGTCGTGGCTGGCCGTGGAGACCTGATAAGTAGTTGTCCCAAAACATCCCACACGTGCTCAATGGGGGACAAATCCGGTGAACGTGCAGGCCATGGAAGTTGTCTCACACCCTGAAGTGCATGTTGCGTTGCACGTGCCGTGTGTGGGCGTGCGTTATCTTGCTGGAAAACACCATGATGGACCGATCTTACAAATGGCACAACAACGGGCTGAATGATGTTGTTGATGTAGGAGGTGCTGTTTAACGTACCGGGTACAAGCGCTAGTTGTGTACGGGAGTGATAGCTGATCGCTCCCCACAACAGGAGACCAGGTGTAGGCCCTGTGTGTCGCTGGCGCATGCAAGAAGGGTGAAGATGCTCCCCTGAGCATCTGCGAACACGCATACGGACATCTGAGGCTCCCAAGCAGAATATGCTTTCATCGCTGAACACGACAGATCGCCATTGTGTTCTCCAGTGCAGACGTTGGCGACACCACTACAGCCGTTACTGACGGTGGGCTGGAGTCAGAGGTAAACATGCCAGAGGCACACGTGCACGTAGTCCTGCATCCAGTAGACGGTTGCGGATTGTTCGCACAGTCACCTCAGGTGCAACGGCAGCTCGGATTTGCGTCTAAGTGGATGTTCTGCTTGACAACACCGCTCTTCGTATGCGTCAATCGGTCCGCTCATCAGTCCGTCTGTGATTCCCGGTTCCATGTCTTCTTGTGTGGGAATATTCCTCGGACCATCTACGCTACCATCGTACCACCACCGATACTTCCCGTCCAATTCGCTCCGCAATACGACGATACGACCACCCGGCCTCGCGGAGTCCGATTAGACGACCTCGCTCAAAGCCTGATAACTTCTGAAATCGTACACGTCGTCCATGTCCAGGCATTGCAGCTTCTTCACGGTTTTCGCACATGTCCGTACGCCGACGACTGATTATATTCACTTCGCCGTACTCCTTAAATACCACCGACAATAATTTGCATATTATGCCGTGCTGTGGCGTAAGAGCTCACCGGTTGGTCCCGAAATTAACATCACACCTACGTAAACTTGTCCCCATTAACTTATGTAAATTTATGATCGTCCGCCAATTCTTTCTTGGTGTTCTTTCTTCACTTTCCGCCAGTGTAGTTCGCATTATGAACACATGACGGACTTTGAAGGAGGAAGGACTATTGGGATATAAAATCCCGAAATATCCCTCCCTATAATTGCCACTCGCACGTGGAGAAATGCCTGCACAGTAGCGTCAGAGGACAGATGAGGGTCGCACGCACATATATCTGGAATATGCACCGAAAAATCACACTACTGTACGGAATGATGGAAATCAATACTACATGGCAGTGATAGATCGCACAGCGACATCCACGGTAATTAGCGCCACAGTGGAGTTCTGTCACTTGACTAGCTTTGTTCTCCACCATAGTTTGACTTCGTCTGCATAATAGAGTACTAATATCTAGCAGCACATTGGTGCGCATGCCGTTGACCCTGAACCACAGGCACCTCAGGCCGCAATGGGGCCTCGAACACGGACATTGGCACTCAGATTGCCAACAGGTAGTGTTTTCTGACGAGATATGATTCAACCTGATAGACCATGATGGTCGCATGTGTTTGAAGATATCTTAATAAAAGGCAGTTTGCAGCGTCAAAACGGCTCAACACCAAGCGACTTCTTTTAGGGCAATATTAGGTCCAATTCGCGATCTCTCCTGATAACACTTGAAAGAACTTTTAACAGCCAGCAATACGTCAGTAACATTTTTGAAAAAGAGATTATACCCGTCCATCAGAGATGTCCAGTGGTTGTATTCCAGCAGGACAATGATCCGCCACATGTGCCAGAAATATCCAACTCCTGTTCCATGTAGGGCATATAATGCTTCTTCCCAGCCTGCACGTTCGCCCGATATATTCCCCAACGAACGTGGCTGGGGCATTGTAGAAAAGCGACTGGCCCGTTAAGTGTCTCTGCCTGTCAACACAAATGAACTCTGGTCTCACATAGAAAGAGGCTGGAAATTATTTACCAGGACGACATCGAACACCTCTTCCATTTAATACCACGCGGTGTAGAGGTTGTTATTTTCGCTCAAGTTGGCTTCACACGACACTGAGTTCTGAAGCGAAAGGGCCTGGTATAGCACTGCAAATTTATTAGTTATTCCATGTAACATGACGAATCCGTACGAGAGCTTTTGTTTTAATAGCGTGGTTATTTCTTGTTTTTTCTATTTTTACAAACATTAGTTTATACATTCTAAAATGTTGGTGATCCTGTTTACTCTTAATTTCGTGCCCGATCCCGATGTTTTTGTTGAACCTTAAACTTTTTGCACCTAGATGAGGTATGCAATTTATCGTGTCACTCGGAATTTTTCTTCACAAGAATTATTAGCAGAACTACTGGTACAAGTCTCTAAAAGCATTACAATAAATAAGCGATTTCTTCACATGGTGTCTCTACGTTAACTGGGAAAGTGAACATTTTCTTTATTATATTTCTTTCTTTTTCAAATATAATCTGAAGCAATACAAAAGCAAAATGGTTTATAATTAGTTTATCAAATAGTCTTGTAATGAATATTTTTAAGCGTCTGATGAGTATAAAATTATAATAATTACAAAACAATGTCTCATGCGAGATTACAGATGAGATAGATATTTTTAAACAGCAACATTTCACAGAAGTGTTTTCGAAATATGTTTTCGAAACATCATCACACAATTCTCAGGTATTCTGAAGAAAAAAAATTACGCTGATTTTTAAATACATGACACATTCGGATTGTGGAATTTCATATTTCTAATCGTTTTCGTTTCTGAACCATTTTACAGAATCGTATAAAAGACCATTACGAAAATAGATATGTGATATTGTAATGTAACGTATAGTCACATACGATAACTTAACCAAATTTTTTAGTTCCAAGAACTAAAAATTTAGTTTCACAGGAAAAGAAACTCGAGGTATATTTAGTTTCACAGGAAAAGAAACTCGAGGTATATTTAGTTTCACAGGAAAAGAAACTCGAGGTATATTTAGTTTCACAGGAAAAGAAACTCGAGGTATATTTAGTTTCACAGGAAAAGAAACTCGAGGTATATTTAGTTTCACAGGAAAAGAAACTCGATGTATATTTAGTTTCACAGGAAAAGAAACTCATTTGGAAGGAAATTAAGTACAAAGTGTGATTTGAAGTTGCCACAAACACAGAAATTTGTATTTTGCTTTTCCCAAAGAGTTTGGAGTTGTTTCTGAAACACCGTTTTGAAAAAAGCAGATTTCGTTAATTAAAACAATTTGACGTATATTCAGAAGCACATATTCAGAATTATATTTACCCAAATATCTCCAGGTACACCAAATTGACTCTATGTTTATTTATCGGCTGGCAGATGTCAATATCGCCCAGCGAATAGTAAAAACATTTTTGTGTAATAAATAAATAAGGAAAATTCAAAATCATCGCTGCCCTGGGGTGCAGTGGTCTAAGCGATGGCCTCTGTACATTCCTACGAAAGCGGTCCGGCTTAGAATCCCGGTGAGGCATGGATGTTGCGTTTGTTTTAGGGCACTGGCTCTCTCCCTTCCCTGGAACCAGTGACTCTAAATTAAAAACAGGCGACTGCTTATAGCCCATTCAGTTGCTCACGGGGGTCGTTTAACCTACAATAAAAAAATACTGTATATATCACGTGTTGTATATATGCAGGGTGTACCAAAGAGACCAAGGGATTGTTATCGCTATTTTTATGGATTACATGTTAGTAGTAGTAGCACTAGTAGTAATAGGATATTATCTACATAAATTATTATATTTAGCTAACTAGTGTGTCTTTTTTTTTTTTTGATTGGAGGTTTAACGACCACCGTGAGCAATTCAATGGGCTATAAGCAGTCGCCCGTCCCTAACTTAGGGTCACTGGTTCCAGAGAAGGGAGAGAGCCAGTGCCGTAAGACAAACACAACATCCATGCTTGACGGGATTCGAACCCGGACCCCTTACGGACGAATGATCAGAGGCCAACGCCTTAGACCGGTGCGCCACCGGGGCGGCCAGTGTGTCTTTATTTTGATTTGCGATACCAGACGACACCAGATTCGCTACTGCCCTTCTGTTACTAATTAGTCCGACAACGTGTTCTGTTACTATTTCCCGTCAAATTTCGACTGCATTCTGCCATTGTTCTTCTGTTGACTTCTTCGATAAGGTATGCTTCCATTGGCACACGAAGACATATTGGAGTGTTGAACCGGTTTTGCATTTACCAAATTTTTCCTTTTAAGGTTACCCGGAATGAAGGGCCGTAAAAACAACAATAATTTCTTTAGATTAGATATTTTCTAAATTTCTCAAATTGATCCTTATAAAAACATGGTGGAATGTACTTTGTCATTTTTATTACTAAATTATATCTAACAATGACTAGGGCAAACAACTAATTTCATTGCGTACCATCATCAAAGTAAATTAATAGGCAAGACCTGCTGCACATCAGATGGAAGAGTCAGTCTTATCCGCTTCGCCCCTCTATTATCATCCGTTACGTGTAACAAACTGGATCTATCTCTATATTGTTATCAGCAAATCTCTCTTATAATTTGGAACTTTTAGAGCGCCTTTGTGACCAGTTGTCCAAATCACATTTATTCTAATAATAAAGATAAGACGCACAAAAATTTCTGCCGAAATGCATTATGATTTATTCCCACAAAACGTAATATTTGTAAAAGTTGTCTGACATTTGAGACAAATAATGTGCTAATGAATTATTTGAAAATGACTCACACTACAGTAGCTCTTCAAATAATTCGTGAACACGTGATATGCCTGAAATGTCAAAGATAACCTTCAGGTGGAGTTGTGTGCGTGCCTTTTTACATAGAACGAAAACATTTTTCATTGGAAATAGCGGAAGCTATTAGAAAATTACTAATTTCGATACCAACAATGCTAGTATCATTTAATTGAAACGTGCTGTGGACATAAATAATAATATCATACAACTTAATAAAAATTGCGTGTGATTGTATGAAAACTCTTTACACATTGCTCTTGAGTAGCTAAGGACACTTATGAACATTGAAGTATATTAAGTTTAATGGTTGACATCTAATATATGTGTTACAGACAGTTATTTTATAAAACTTTTACCTACTTAAAATGTATGAGTTATCCGTTGATATTGTTGTTGCAAAAATTATCCATACGAATAATTTAGAGACATATGTTGAAATAAGAAATTCTGTGGCAAGTCCAAGGTGCAAATATCACAAAAATACATGAAACAGTTCTCTATGATACAACAGAAAGTTACTAATAATTTCTGTAAAAAAATTTATCAGGGAACTACGAGTACTAATGTTTGATCTTACAATGTAGGTTAACCTCATGTGTGCTGTAAATAGTGTGTGCACAAACGCTCGACCCAATCGTGTCAGAGTAACATAACTTGCATAAACTCAACCGTATGAGCATTACGGAGAAGCCGTGGCCTATAAGAAATAAATCTGCCAACAAGAAAATTTTGACGGACGGAACGACGACTGTGTTTAGATGCTGAAAATTATCTCTGCGTCAGATTAAATTCGTGTTTCCAAATATGGAATGCACTCGAGCGAAGGCGGGGCGATAGGTTCTGGCTTCGAGCAATAGACTTGTGCTTATATTTTCTGACACGCTATGCCCAGAAAAAGAATATCCAAGCACTGGAGAAATATTGATGTATCATAGCAGCCGCAGTTCTGTCAATAAGGAAATCCTTTGTTGTGATATGCTTCTTCCGGAATACCTGTGCTATACTGGAAGCGCGAATGTTAGAAAAATAATTTGTCTGTTAGCCTGCATATTTGCCTAAAGGAAAAGAAGTTTCTGGAGTGAGCAAAATCCACAGTAGTGAGAGTATTGCAACCTGCTTTCAAAAGGAAATGAGTCACGTTTCCAGTCTAGAGAAAGCTGCCTTCGCCATTCACATTGAAGGTGGCAATTAGAAACATTATAAATGCGATGGTTTCAAGAAACGGTCCTAGAGTGGGAAAAGAAACTCAATTGGATATTATCCCCATCCCTCAAGAACCACGTAAAATACCTATAGACCCTAACGAATTTACACAATCTGCTTGCAGGCAAGGTGATGGAATGTCAGTGATGCTGCTTTTAGCACCTAAAGGTTGCCCACAAGTGTCTTACCAGCAGATCTCTCGAATCATCTACGGCGGTAACAGCACGCACTCAGGGAAGTGAGAAATATTTTGATGCTCAAAGAGCATGGGTGAAAGGAAGGAATCCATTAATATGTGTATGACTTCTAAAAATAGAACGGAAATTACATAAATTTAGAACGGAAATTTCTAAAGCCTTAATCTGTAACTCCCTTTACTCTGTGCGGTATATTAATAACAAGTCCACCAGGGTCGAAATGTGAGTTCATTTTCAAATCTAGACTAATACTGCCCGCATTGATCAAAGTATCAGTAGTGCTAACAGTACTTACGCTGTGGAAGTGATTCAGGATTCAGTGTTCAGCAATGCGTATTCAACAGTTTAAATAATTACTGAAACCACTTCTTCCGTGTTAATCAGGAGAATACGGTATTTGACGATTACTGTCTCCATACAAATATCATTACACAAAAACAATTAATTTGAATTTTCTTCGTTCGTGACGTCTGCGCCTTAATTTATTACCGCGACTTCGTAGCTAAATTATCATATTCATACACGAAATTCGTCGACGCTAAAATGCGTTATATATTTTTCGCATGACAATCTACGGAAGCTGGTAGAACTATATTCGTAAAATCTCCGAAGAGCAAAAAATGCCTATAGTGACCCAGGCTTTTTGTGAACCGTCAAATTCAATATGTTTATATATATGGTTTCATTATTTAGGTTCTTCATTTAAAATATAATTTTAAACTTTAGACACTGAGTTGACTGAATATTGGAATGCATATCTACACATTTCGTTTGTATGAGAGCAGTCATAGAGCATGTCACTGAGTCTCATTAAGCCACCAAAGCGTTTAAGAGGTATCCCTTCCCATGCTTGTTGCACCGGTGTCTTAAATTCCATCGCATTCCTGGGTGCGGTATCCTAAGCTCCAAAAACATTTGCACAGAATCTCAAAGATATTCCACAGCCTTCCTTTCTGGTAAATCGGGAAACATCTTCAAAGTAGGAACTCATTCGGTAGGTAATTTTAATCATGTTGGAGTCACCACGACTGTTTAGGTCGGTTCATTCTTCTACTTGAGGAGCTTATTGACCTGTGGGTGCATTACGACTGAACGGATTAAGATAACCTACAGATATGAACATGAAGTTATGGCATTTCAGGTATGAATCTAGACTTGTAAAAGTTTCCAAAACGTAGCAGGTGAAGATAACTCAGACCATAAGCCAGCTTCCATCAGGCTTTAATACCCGTATCCCTGCTTCCAAAATTTCATCTAATTCCCGACCATCCAGCGAACTTCGAAGGGGATCTTGTAGGAAATCACCTTCTTACTCATTAAATGAAGAGCTTGACCCTGGAACAAATCGTAAGCTCAAGAAAATTATTTCCATCGCAAACAGACGTTAATCACCTCTTTGGCCCAATGATTCTGTGAACTTCGGGTCCCAGAGAAAGGTAGGACGCGTTAATATTTTTTTAATTTCCTATTAACTAAAATTTAACCCCGTTCAAAACTGGTTAGCCGGACATGGTCGCGTTTTTTTGTCTTTCCCACTGAAATTATTTGAGACATTATGGGCTTCAAATTATTGCGCAAAGAGCTTCATGCTAATGCTATCATAGCAAGCTAACATAAAAATTTCATTATGTATGGGTATTTGAGGACGCGCTTATTTAGATTTTTACTAATTTTAGATATTCCGTTTTTTAAAGTCCAGTTCGTTTCAGTGTGGGAAAGAAAAGCTCTAAATTCTGTTGGAACGTAAGAACCTTCATCCACAAATTTGAAGTTTCACAACTGAAATTGCATTTAGTCTATGAGATGCAACACCTCACATCTAGTCCAGGAGATGTATAACAGCCCTTATTACTTCTAGTCAATGAGATATGAAACAAAGACCTGAAAAACCTTTATCAACAAAAAAAATCAAGAGAGCACCTGTAACTTATTTTTAAAATTTTAGGTCATGCTTCGTTTACATGTCAATATCTGGACAAATGCCTCCCGCCGTTCATTTAGCAGTAACGTTTGTCATAGAATCTGTAGTACTCATGGCACATTTTAAACTCACATTTTACTAAAATACGTATTTTTAAGAAGAAATTACCAAAAAATATTATATATATACGAAGTAGTGTTTTGCCTAACAAGGAGGTTTTTTTACGCATAGTGAATGAATCATCTCCATAACCATTTTCTTTTGGAAATTCACAGAGTTCCATTTACCTAGGGCATCTACAAATATATTTCCTATTTCCTAGGTTCTTCGAGGCTCTCGTGAAAGGTATATCACAAATTATGCAAATGCCTGTGTGCTATTTTCGCATTAACGGGAATGCTCCACCGAAAGTGTGGGTATATGTAGCCATTACCTACAGTTTTCCAAACAGCGTTCTATTACAGGAATGATGGGTAAGACACGTGATTTTAATATTCTGACAGAGGGCAGACTGTCGGTGACAGCAGGATGGGCGACATCATCTCGGAAGATGATAACACACTGGTTTGTTTCCATGCTACAGTTTCCGGATAGTTTCTGAAATACTGAAATTCTGTAAAAATTACATGCTCCCGAATGAACTGCAGACATATACCAGACTTGACAGCTCGGGGTGCGTCTCATTTCCCCCTCATTGTTCGAATTGATAGACTTGAGACAATAACACAAATCAGAGCCTACTTGAGGATGCAATAAAGTCGCCGTTTTACTGCAAGGACAGTAAAACGTAATCATATACATCTAGTAATCGGAACCGCTAATTCTCAAGAATCTCACTTGCACACCTAATTTTATGTGCTAAAGATAATGTTTTTTAGATTATTTTTTCATGTATGCCGATTTCTCAAAATTTACCTGCATGGGTTGGTTACACTTGCGTTTTGATTGCATAACTTGTATAAAAAGTTTATTTTAAACAGCGTTTCGAAAACAATACTTTTCCTTCAAGAGCATACATTTCTTCCCACTTTGACAGTATTTAGTAAAAATAAATGCAGACTTTTAGTTCGTAAAATATAGTTTTCTACAATTATTCCTAACTTGCCAAACATTCGGGTTATATTTCCTTCATTCGAAGTTAGGAAATTATTTGTAGATAATAAACCACGAGAAGCAGAGTTTTGTTTTCGGTAGTTCAGGAATTTGCTGAACACTTTGGCGTAACGTTTTGTGTCTTCGACATGCGATCGTAGACGATTCAAGATTAAACCTAGTTTTTCGTCAGCAAAGGTTTAGAATATCTTTTGTTATGATAGATGGGGCATTTATACTTTGTATTAACATGGCAGTAAGTGCAGAAGTTCAAACTAAAAAAAACAAGAAAGATGACACCGAATTTTCAGGTGTAATGAGCACATCTTTTGAATTGTTTGGACGCGATTTAAATTTATCAAAGCTATTAAAAGTCCATGGAACCTGTATGGAAAATAGTAGTATATGACCAAAAAAGAAGTTTTTAAATCGCGTACCAATCCCTCTGATACTGCTGTAAACGGATCGTGATCTTACGCCATCTGGTTTCGGACTTGTGCACTAAAAGATTGAAATAATATGAGAAGCATTTCGCAGCGGAAATGCTCTCCAACAAAGAAATAATCTTTAAATCGGACACTTAGAAGCAGCGATATCATTAAATGTAAGATATGCTTCTACGATTTCTGGTGGGAAAAACATGCATTATTTTAAGAAAAAGTATCCTTAAAATGTTTTCGAGGTGAGATGTATCGATCCAAGAAACAATTTTGTTAGTCGAGTTTTCAGGAGTTCAGATTTTGCTGTAATTATATCAGAACAGAAGTTAACCTTATGCTCCCTGGTGGTTAAAGGATTTTGTACCAAACTTTAGAAATTATACGAAAAACATTTCCCATCAGAAGCTGTATGCGATAGAGGATGAGGTTTTTAAATCGGATTTTCAGAAACAGAAATATCAGGGAAAACACAATTTACCTTATCGCCCTATAGCGGAAAGTCTATGAATTACTTGAAAATTTTGAAATTATATGAAAAACATTTCGCACCGGAACCGATATCCAACAAAGAAGACTTTTTTAATCAGACACTTAGAAGTAGAGATTTTGCCAACAATACGATATATGCCTACGCCCCTGGTGGAGAAACCAAGCATTATTTAAGGAGAAAATATTCCGGAAAGCTTTATCGACGTGACTAGTATCGGTCCACAAACGAATTTATTTTTAATCGAGATTTTAGAAGCTCAAAGTTTTCTTCAAATACATCAGAAGCAGAAATTATTACTTACGGACCTTAGTGGCCAAACGATTCTTTAATAAAAATTAGAAATTACATGTAAAAGATTTCCCATCAGGAGGTGTATCTTACGAAGATAGAATTTTTCAAGTTCGAGTTTTCGAAGCAGAGATATCGGGGGAAATGCAATTCACTTTTGTTCCCTGTAGCAGAAAATCTATTCGTAACTCGAAAAAGTGACATTTACATAAATACTATTCCACATAAATGAAATCGATAGGTAATAGAATTTTCCTTATCTAATCTTTAATAGCAAAACTATTTGGAATAAAATTTGTTTTGAATTCGATGTTATCTGCTTTTACGCCCTATAGCGGCGAAATTTTACATCGTGAAAAAAAAATGAATTAAAGGATTATTATTCGCGTATTTGAAGCTTCCCAAAGCAAAAATATTTTTTTTAAATCTGACTTATAGTTGCAGTGATATGGTGTCAAAAGACAGATGGACAGACGGACAAACCGATAACATAAGCACGATCTATTTTTACAAAAGACGTGCTAAAAATCAAGGGGTAAAAGGAGCTAATCTACCGCACGCCCACTATGACTATTTCATAGCAATATTTCACTAGTTCTGTGTACTTAAAGTATTCAGCGAAGAGCAGTTGACATAGCACCTACGTTGTAAGTTGAAGCACAGTTGCTTCTGTGCCGCTTTGACTTTTTTAAGGTATAAAAGTTTTAAGAAATAAACCAAAAAATGTTTTACAGGAGATTAATACTTTGGTATATACATACATAGGTATGCAAAATGAAGGAGTGTTTGAGAGCTTGAGAGGGAGGGATAAGTAGCGAATACATAGTACCAATCCCTAAAGCACTAGAAGAGGATAAGGCAATTTCATGTGTGAACTTATATGTTGGACATTATTCTTCAAATCATTTTCAAGACAATACAGATATTAAGGTATTTGCTTCAGCCACGTCATGTAACTCAAATTCGATTGGAAACATTCGATTTCGAATTAAAAAAAACAAAAGATTCAGTAAATTTAAAAAAATCAAGTTTATTTATAATTTTTTTTAACGGAACTGTTAAATTAGAACTGCTTAATGATCATTTATTAGCATTAAGTGATTGATAAGTCACTACAATCTTTTCTCAATCCTAGGAATAGGTTGTTGCTCTAAGATTAAGTAATTCTTTTCGCAGTTTTATATTGTAATTTTAAAAATATTATTGGCCACTGAAGAAAACGCAAGGAATCGCTAGTCCTTTATCTAGAGCCAATGAAGTTGTAAGAGCTGTAGGCCCATTTTCTTGCGGTATTCTGGATATCTGCACGGTCTAGTCTGACGGCAGATTAACAGAATATCAAGTTTTTAGTATTTATGACCGTTTGCCCAGATGCGTGGCCTATAGCATTTATATTTTAATTCAAGATTTGATATTAATAATTATACTCCTCATCATATGGCTTTTTCTTAGTTTTTGAACAATGTGTTTTCAAACTGGTTCCAAAACTCGTATGAAGTTCTTATGGAAATCAAGAAATATATCGAAACGAACAAAAAATGTGAAGAGCATGATAAAATTCAACTTTATATAGACAAATTCTATTTTAAAACATTCAAAATTACTGAAGTGCTTCTGATTTTCTACAGTGACGGACAGAATAACTGATGACACATATTTTCCATGACACATGTGGCAGGTCTGAGATCGTTGATCAGTTCATTTAACTCTTTCTATGAAGACAAAAGAATTACGGTGGCAAAGAAAGAAAAGCAGTGATAGTGTAAAGAACTACAACTTATTGCAAAATAGGCATTACGGTTCATATAAATTTCTGTTCTGTGAACTTGACTTATAAATTTCCGTAGCATTAGCAGCACTGTTATAAAATAATTTTTACTTTACTTTTAAAATCGCATATATATAATTTATTGACATAATTTCGTATTTTTAAATCATCTGTCGCATATAGATCTAAAAAAATGATGTGTTTTATACAAGCTTAATCGAAATAACCTTAATTTGAGTTTCTGTCCAACGGATTTTAAAATGTAAAGAAAATTCCATGTGTGCCTCATTTTAGTTCACGGCTCGTCTCTTTAGAATCAACAGTTCTTTACCAGAAAAGTCTTTCTTTTGATAAATGCCTTCCAATATTTTTCTGAATTTCATGTGTTCAGAATGTAGTACACTAAATGCTTTCATTTAAAGAAATCTGGTAAAAGAAATTACGACTGCGTACCCTATTAATGCTCCATTTGGCAAAGGGTTTGATTCTGCTCGACACAAGTAAAAAGCATTCATTTGGAAATTTTAGGATACATTTAACTTATTACGATTAACATGAGTATTCATTGTTTTATCCAGAAAATTTATTTCAAAATTTCATTTGCAGTATCTTTAAATTGTTACGCATGTATACTATGTGACATCACTCTTACAAACTATTCAAAATATGTTTTTGGATGAAAGTCTACTTGCTTCTCCTTCACAAATGTCTGGTACGCTGAATCCTGTGATATATTTATTCTGAAATACCTTCAAATTCACGCGTTCTATCTCTCAAAAATTCTAAAAAAGAAAAGGGTAGTTTGAATCGACAGAATGTCTGATTTTTTAACTTCCAATGGTTTGTGACGCTCTATTGCGCCCTCTGCAGAGGAAAACGTTCTACCGGGGTACATAATTTTCTGGTTGCAATTCTTATGCGTGTCGCTAACCCTTTTTTCCTCTATATCAGGCATTGTGCGTGTTTCGTAGCTTCATTTTATTGTCCTTTGTATCTCATAATTTCCCCTAATTACGGACCCTGATTCGAGAGACCGCCCGCTAGTGTTGTTTCTCTTGCTCTTGCTCATGGTTGAGAATATTAAATCGAACTTGGCAATTAAATTTCAACACACACAAAATATCCGATAGAACCCTGACGCACATTTTGAATAGCGATTTGGCCCGTGTTCACCAGAGTCATTTCCCATACAAGTATAAAAATGACTCACATCGCTTGGGAAAGATCCCAGATATGTACGATGGGCAACTTACGCCATACGACAGATATTAGTGTCTTTCAACTTGGTACGATCATATGATGCTATCTTAGAAACAAGTCTGTTCGATTTTTTCCCTGCTACAGCGGCATGTTCATATGTCAGTAACGTTGCTTTTAAATATAAAGGCCTAGGAGCCACAACAGAGCATTCGTGATCCGGTAAGCAACGTTTAGTGACAAAACATACTTGGGAGTGCTGAAGCGGGTTGATGAACCAAGTCGCCTGCCTTCGGTAAAAACATTCATCACTAAGTTTCAAAATCCCCCTCCAAGAAGCACCAGCACCATGACGGTTTGTGAGTACCAAGAGGGAATGGGTTTCCATTGCAGAAAAAGCCACACCCGAGCTATCAGAACGATAAAAAGAGAGCTTTGGTTGTAGTAGTTAAAACTTCACGCTGTGAGACTATACAGTTGTTGAAAAGACAAACAAAAGTAAGCGTTGGTTCTAGTAATGAAAACGTATTTATTTGAAACGATCGAGGGCGGTAGATGGCACACTACACGAAAATAGAATATCCCTATATTATTCCATTAGCTCCCATGAAATTTACGGGCCATAGGAAAAAAACAACAGGTATATATTCGTTTATCTGATGTATTTATCGCACGTTTTACTTTCAAAATGGAATGCGATGAGCTGCGTGGAGTGAGTTTTCTTTCCAAAATTCGTGATACTACTGGATATTTTATTAAACGCTAGGGAAAATTTCTAGCTGTCACAAGAACTTGAAAGAAATCGCAGTATTTTGATTAATATTAAACTAGGCGCTATCTGCTAGACTTTTAGGAAAATGACCGCCGTAACTTAAATTTAAAGGGTAGAATCTTAATTGCCCTCAATATATTAGGACACAAACGATGTAATCTTGAATGATATGCAGGACAAATCAAACTAGTCTAACATATGTACTCAACGTTACAAATAAAATATTCCTTCATGCTGTGACTCAGTTTCATCTCATTTTTTAAAGCTTTTCTTGGAAGCTGAAATATGTCCATTATAAGCCGCGTTTCTATTGAAACAATGGACACATATCTTTGAAAGTTCATTCTAATAGGTCAAATGGGAATATCATGTTACGTAATAGAAGCAGCTAAAAATGCTATTTAGTAATAAGATGTAAAAATAAAAGCCATAAGCTGTGAAAGTTAATCTGGTTCCACCTAAGATCTCTGTCTACGTTTCTAATGATGAAACTTCCTTGCTTATTTTCTTCGCAATTAATATATCCCAAAGATGAAAACTTGAACATCAAACAAGCTAATTTTGAGTTATTGTATGAGATACTTAATACTTGTTAAAGCAAAACCATAATTAAGCAATCAAACATTTGTCTGTCTACTGACGTCATCAATGTACAGGTCGCCCCATCTATTCAGAGGTCTGAAAATTACTCAAAGAAAAAAGATTGATACTTAATATAATTGTGGTTTCGTTTTTGCAAGGATTGTGTATTCCATGCTGTAATTTAAAGTTAGTTCTATCGATGTGCAAACTTTCATCCTTGGAAATACATTAACTGCGAATAAAATATGTAAAGAAGTTTTACCATTGGAAACATAAGGCAGATATTTTAGGTGGAACCACCTTAATAATGTAATGTATAAGTAATATCCATTAGAATTAAAGCAATATGTTGCACGGATTTTGGTTGCAACGAACAAAAACTTTGTTTTTTAAAACAATATTTAAAAGGCATTTTGCGGATCTGCATAAAATTCCATATTTTGGAGTTTTACGATACAGAAATGGGTCGAACAAACATTGAGTGGCACAGTGAATGGGATATATTCGTACATATGTATGAACAATAAATGTGAAGGTCACTCCCGTTTTTTGTGGCTACTTACAAATTATCGTTCTAGACTCCCCAGAGTTTGAACCAACCGTCCGCTACTGGTTCACGCTAATGTGATTCGACTGTGTATTTGGGATTTGTATTTTTCCTAAAATTATTTGAAATATGTATTATTCATAATAAACTGTGTATAACGACAAAGTCGTATTTAAATAAAAACTGGTATTCTTAGCATATGGCTAAAAATATTAATTATTTTTCTTTCATTTTTTTATTTAAAGTTGCCAAAATCATTATGCTATTTTAATATAAATTAATGAAAGTAATTAGTAATGCAAATTTAGTAAAAATTACAAATTAATTAGAATAAAAAATCATATTTCACAGGATTTTTGAATTCGTTCCGCGCTTGGGCATTTTTTCATTATGAACTACATCACTTCTAAATAGTTTCGTTTTTTCTTATATTTGGTGATAACCAAATATAAGAAAAACACTTCTAAATAGTATCGTTTTTTCTCACTTCTAAATAGTATCACTTCTAAATAGTATCGTTTTTTCTTATATTTGGTATTACTCTTAAGAAGCAGGAGAGCCAACTTGTTTTTTATTTTCGAAAAAGTACAAGTCTTTATTAGGAACTCTGGCTCGCCATTAAACAGTTGTTCACACATATACGCGCGTATTCCTGAGATGTTACTTACACGAACGCAAAAGTTAAATTACAGAAGAAAATGCCTCACCCCAGAAAGATGAATATCTGTTAAATTGTGAAGAAATAGCTGTGGTTTTTTTATATTTCAACCAGAGTCACATTCTTCTGTCTAACTGAGTGTTACTGATTCAATTCAACATACACTGCTGGACAATTGCTAAGGACGGATCATAAACGGCTATATAGCGCATAAAAAAGTAAGTGTGGTTGGATGCCAAGTGAAATAAAATAATGTCAGAATGTCAGGACATTACAAGAAAGACAATTTATTGTGCTCCGAAATCCAGAAGACTTTGGAACGTGTTAAAGGGACAAACAGGCCATTTTGTGCAGAATACGTAAACGTGAAAAAAATGCAATTACCGTCCACAGGCGCTCCGGCGTAAGATGTCAATACGGGATATGGCCACCATGGAGGGCGATGCAAGATTCCACACGTCGTGTCATGCTTTGCACAACATTATTAAGCAGTTGTTGGGGTAATTTATCCCATTCCTATGTCAGTGCACGGATGAGGGTGTCCTTGTTTATTGGAGAGCATTGGCGACCAGCAAGACTCTTCCCCAAAGCATCCCATACATTTTCAATGGGATTCAGATCTGGAGAACGTGCTGGCCATACGAGGCGTTGAATATCCTCGCTCTCAAGACACTCCTGGACAGCGACTGTTCGATGACATGTTGCGTTGTCGTCCATGAAAATGAATCTATCACCGACAGCACCACAAAACATGCGAACATGAGGTAGCAGAACATCATTAATGTATCGTTGGCCTGTCATAGTCCCATTTGGGAGCACATAGAGGGAAGTACGGCCATTGATCATGATGCCAGCCCATACCATGACACTACATGTCGGATATCGGTCCCTTTCCTGTATGTTTGCTGCACAATATGCAGTACCACTATCACGCCAGATCAGTTGGCGTCGACAATCAGACGATAGACTGTATCTACTCTCATCTGAGAAGAGGACAGCAGACCAGTCGTTATCAGTCCAATTGCGATGTTAATGGCACCATTGCAAACGGGCGGTACGGTGACGTCTGGACAATGGGATGCACACAACAGGACGGCGGGCGTATAGTCCTCCTTCATGCAAACGTCTAGCGACAGTTTGTCGGGAGATCCGCTTGCCAGTAGTAGCCATAAACTGATTTGCTACCTCACTAGCTGTGCTGCGCCGGTGTCTTTTTGTTGATAGCACTATGTACCGATCTTCTGCAGGTGTCGTACTGCGAACACGACCTCCCCCGTGACGTTCGCTACACTCTCCATTTGTTTGAAATGATTTCCAAAGCCTTGAAACAACACTGTGGCTGACGTCGAACTCCCTGGCAACATCTGTTATTTTTCGCCCTTCTTCAATCTTGCCAATAATACGGCCACGCGTAAAATCATCTAGGTGATGTCGGGAAGACATACTGAAAATTGCAAGTTCGTCAATAGATTCTTTCCCTTTCAACTTTGCGTTTAAACAACAACGGTTAATACGCGTCAAATCCTTTACATCTCTTATCAGTGCTATGACGTCACGAAAAAGTTCCGCAATCCAAAATTTGCATACGCACAACACGTCTTACTGTATCCCGCACGTATGCTAATTTCCACATTTTCCTGCCTTTCATTTTATGGTTGCTATCGTTGCTATTGTCATCCGTCCTTAGCAATTGTCCGGCAGTGTAATTAAGTAATTTGTTCAGAAACAAATATTTAATATTAATTTAAAATAAGAAATTTTGTTCTAAAACAATTGTATCACCGTTTCTTTTAAAAACAGATCACTCGTACTAACGGGAGAATCTAATTAAAAAAATATTTGGATAGCCTTGTTAAAATCCAGTGACATCTATGTTTATGTTCCGCATGTTTTAGTGCACGTATCCCAAAAGATATTACCATAACGGCAGTACTTTCGGGTAGTACACGCCGTTCTAGGTAACTCCATCGATGGTATCTGATTGGGCCCCGTTCGAGTTGATGGGCTTAACAGTGTCTGAGGAGCCGTGGTAAGAGAATAGTCAAAGAATATCTACTTGAGAAGAAGTTAAACCACGGCGAAACGTAACTAGGAGCGACATATCCTGGGATACAACATGCAGGGTAAACCTTCCGCGTTCGGCCCGGAAATAGTTTTTCAAAGGGAAGACAGGTGACGAAACTTTATCGCTACATCGTTAAGCGTTTCGTTACGTTGTGAAAGTGGCAAAGGAGGTGAATAATATGGATTAAAGATGGCCCTTAAAATGACCTTTTCGAATGTTGATTGTGGCATATGTGTGAAATAATTATTTTGACGGAATAATTTTCCTTCCTCATGAATATGAAACTGACTAGCTAACAGAATAAAAGAAATAAATGATATATCTGCCAAGAAACAACTGTCTAATCGCAAGGAATCCCGACTTCAAACAATGTTCCGAGGAAAGACGGCAATTCCGTCGGAATAAATATTTCATGATATGATCTGCCAAGTACATTTTGTGGTTACCCTGTGTTAATTTATGTTTTAGGGGAGGCCAATTATTCTCGACTCCGTGTGTATTCGCCTCTGTGATGGGTTCAATGAAGTTGATGGAGTGGTTTAAGGTGAAATGGTCATAGCCACAGCTTGGCAGATTACGATATGCAGCCCACTGGTCCGTCATAATCGTGGTTCGTGGCTCCACTTGTTTGAGGATGACGGGCAGCAATGTATCTGCAGATCTGTTGTTATCAGGGCTGATGTGCACCCTAAATCGCTTGGTATCTCGTTCAGAAATACCAAGAGTCAAGGTGCCTTCGACGAGATGACCGCAGTTGTACTTTCGTTTGCCCACTTTCGCTTCATCCACTTCCACGATGATTCCATCACCATCAAGCCTTCCTTTCTCACATTGAGAGGCTGCCATAAACTCTGAGACTGGTTGTCTGTATCAAGAATACCAGTCACAAACTGTCTCAGTGGATGTGGTAACATTGCCATGTGAGGTTTCTTCAATCGCCTCATCCTAAGACAATTATTTGTAGAAATAATACATCAGAATTGACAATCTATCAATAGAAATCTGAGCATACAAAAACCATGTACCAAGTGTACGGGAAGAGTACTCCTCATTCCCTGAAGCGCGCTTCTTCCGACACTTGAATTGTCCTAAACGATGAGACACATTGGCACGTACAGTCATGAGATGGGCCTCAGAACATCTTTTAGAGGTGGAAAACAAATCCTATCCTTCACACCAGGAAATAGATGTTTCCTCATCCTTCCCAATTTCACGAAAACACCTTTCCAATTACACATATCACAGCAGCACAGATTGAGAAATAAGTTACCAAACACAGGACCACAGATCGAGAAATAACGTACGTAAATGCCAAATAATGGGATAGGTGCAGAAATATAGTATTTGTATAGAACAGGAAAGAATTTTACCGAAGTATTTACCTGGGAGTACGATGGTTTGGAAGAGTACGTGCGGTAGACCTATTACGACGGTGCCGCGAAGACTTCAAGTTGTGGTCCGGCGAATGGAAGCTTCGTTAAGAAAGGCAAGTAATGGCAGAACAATACAACAGGAAGCTGTTGAGCAGTACGTAGTCATCGAAGCTTCTGTTTTACGCAGCATTGTAATATTTTTCAATAGTGTTATTGACGTTTTCCAAAGTCGTCAGTCTGAATACTTCATTTCGGATTTCGTCAGGGCTTAAAATTTCATTACCCGACGCAATACGACAAGAACGTCTTGGCCTCCCTGCTGTACTGCGATTTCTGAATTGAACAAACTCCTTTATTCTTAAAAATGTCCATTTCAGAACAAAAAAATCTGATCTACCGTGTACGGAATAACAGCACAACTACAAGTGAAGTGGTTGAAAAAAGCACCTATTCCTGTACATCTTTGAAACCATAACCAAAGCTTGGAGTAGAAGCAGAAAAATTCAACACTTCTATCGTACATTTAAACATTTACATTCATAATTTCTTTCCATGCGGAGACATTGTCAAACTAATAATAACGACATTCCGCACATTTCTGTCTCAAAAATGAAGAAAACAGTTTTGTACTACTTCCACTTGCGCAGGATTACAGCACGCATCATACTCTTCCGAAGAATACACCCCACTCGTATTGTATTCTTCCGCGCATTCCCTACGAACTCCTCCCTTTCGACGCATGGAAGTTTCATGTCGGCGACTTTAGCATAGCTTAACCCTCCCGCACTACATACTGAGCACCATCTTACTCTCAGGTAAAAATTTCGGTAAAGTTATTTCACGTTCTCTTAAATTACTGTATTTCTGCACCTTTTCCTATTATTTTGCTTACTGAGAAAATCGCACTTCGCACATTCCCCACACAATGATATTTTTCCGAGGAAATAATTTAGGGCACTAAAATACACATTTGTCTGAATTTCTATTTTACTGCTAGAAATAAACTTTTGATTCCACCAATTGCCAGAAACTTTCATCAAACTTCTCTATACGTGGAAAGAAATCCTAAATCAATCAAATTCTTTCTTTAACAAAGACCAAAATTTGCTATTAGGTACTGAAAAGTACCGTTGTTCCATCTTGGGCCGCCACCCACGTGCGCATTAATTTAAATAATATTAAAGAAACTTTTCCGCATTAATTCAGCCGGGTGTAGAGTGCCAAGAAGGACGAATTTCGGAAAATATGTACTTTGACGTCCTAAATTATTTAGTCGGAAAAAGTTCACTGTGTGGGGAAAGTGCGACGTACAATTTTTTAAGCATGCGAAATCATGGGGAAAGTTGCAGAAATATAGTAATTTAAAAGAATGTGAAATAATTTTACCGAAGTATGTACCTGTGAGTAGGACGGTGTGCAGCAGTTAGTGCGAGATGCTTAAGCGATGTTAACGGCAACGGCGTGAAGCTTCCGTTCCTCGAAAGGGAGCAGGAGTTCGTGGTGAATGTGCTGAAGAATAAAATAAGAGCGAGGTGTATTCTTCAGAAGAGTGTGATGTGTGCTTTAGTCCGGCGCAAGTGGAAGTAATTCAAAACTGTTTTCTTAATTTTTGAGAAAGAAATGCGTGGAATGTCATTATTAGTTTCACAATGTCTCCGAATTGAATGAAATGAAGGTGTGTAAATGTTGTCATGTACGACAGAAGTGTTGAATAAGAACTTTTGGTTCCGGTTGAACTCCAAGTTTAAGTTGTGGTTTCGAAGATGTACAGTGGTAGTTGATTTCTTCAAGCATTTAAGTGTAATTGTGCTCTTATTCCGAACAGCGTAGCTAATAATTTTTGCATCCTGAAACAGATATTTTTGAAAATAAAGGAGTTTCTTCAATTTAGAAATTGTAGTATGTCAGGGAGGCCAAGAACTTCTTATTGTATCATGCCGGATAATGAAATTTTAAGGCCCTGACGAAATCTGAAATCAAGTATGGAGACTTACGACTTTCTAAGAAGCCACTCACACTGTTAGAAAAGCTTTTAACACCACTTACAATGCTGCGTAGGACGGACCTCTTTCGTTCAGCGTATTCCTACAAGACGCTTATATGACTGCGTACTGCGAAACCGCTTCCTTTTCGATTCTCCCGCCCGTTACTTGCCCTTCTGAAAACAGCTTTCATTCACCGGACTCTACCTTCACCCAGTCGTCCTACGCCTACCACACGTATACTCCCAAACCATCGTACTCCCAGGTAAATACTTCCGAAATTTATTTCCTTTTATCTGAAAATACTCTATTTTTGCACCTTTCCCCATTATTCTGCATGCATTAAAAATGAAAGTCGCACTTTTCCCTCACAGTTACATTTTTCCGACGAAATAATATAGGACGCTAAGGTACACATTTACCCGAATTTTTACCGTTAGCAAAGACCAACACGTGATATAGAAATCGGCCGTTCCCTCGTTTGCCGCCAGGCACGTCTCTTTTGAATTTTTATTGTGGGATTAGCAATTACCACAACACCTGCGATCAGCGCAATCCGAGAAAAACTTTCACAACGGGATATTGTTGCTAAAATTATCAATTCTCTATTGTGGTGAAGAAAACACGTCTCTTCTGATATAAAAATTTAGCTGTTCCGTTGTTCGTCGTCACCAACATCCTTCTTGACACCACTATTCCAGAGATCCAACATCCAGACCTCCCGATATTAAACCTAGCAACAACTGTAATAAAAATACAAAAAATAAAATAAAAAAAAATAAGTAAAACGGGATCAAGATAGGTACTAGGGGAAACACTCTCTCAACTAGAAAGATGTTTTGATGCACATGGATGTACGGAAACGCTACTGAAGGGTTTGCGGACTGCCCGTAGGCGGAACGAAGAAGCGAGTCACTCAATTGATACAAACATGTGTCAATCCATTAGGAGCCGTCCGTAAAGTACGTCCGTCACTTTTTACTATTTTTAGATTCCCCCTTCCCCCATGTCTCATTTTGTCCGATTGTTGACACCCCGCCTCTAAAAAGTACGTCCTGGTCTCAACCCCTTTATTTTTGACGACTGCTTTCAAAAGTCCGTTGAGAAACATTAAGAAAACGTATAGTTTTTAAAAGGAATATTCCACATATTTACACTTTTGTTTCACAAAATATTTATTATTTAGGTATTAATTTATTCCCAAATACTACCCGAACTTTATCATTCTAAAATAAAGATCTGCAAATGAAGGCACGCATTTAAGGTTGCAACCCTCCTGTTTATACACTCTACAAAACACCAAGATTTAGTCGTATAAATACGAGAACTCAAAATTAATATTCTTATTTAGCTAAATATCATCTGAAGTCTGAAATATTTCATACCTTTTCTTAACTATTGAAAGAAGAAAAAAATGAGAAAAAAACGAAGAAATGCCATCTAATATATTTTTGCCGCTGGGCGTCCGAATTACTAAACCTTCCCCTTCCACATGTCACATTTGGTCCAGTTGTCAGGAACCCTCCCGTTTAATCTCGGACGTACCTGATGGACGGCCCCTCAGAAGAATCTTCCAGATGGTTGCCCACGCATCTTTGTAGATGCTAGCCGTATTGGAAAAGGGAGTATTGAGTAGTATGCGGAAATTCAAAGCCGAAGTGGGAACTGACAGAGTATGATGGAGCTGCCATTTCTTCTAATAACTGTGTATACTAATAATTGTGCAAGAATCACTTAAAAGATGATTCAGAAATGTATCAACAAAGATCAGGGAAAATGCGAGGATAAATACGTCTGAAAAAAATTGCATTGAGTATACCTGAAAAGCACTTATCCATAGCAAAGAATATCTACGTGAGAAGAAGTTAAGGCTCGGCGAGACGTAACTAGCGCTGCCATGTCTTAAGAGTTAAAATGCAGTCCACAGAAGCCAACATACAGTCTGATATCGTAGCAGACTGCGCATGTGTTTTTCTGTTGACTTCAATTCTTTGGGTAAAGAACACTCAGCCGAGGTACTCACAGCACGTGATTGTTATCTTCTCGGGAGCATAACCACTTCGCAAATCGGATGTGTTAGTTTTGTTACGTCAATCGGGTTAGTTAAGGCTTTTGTTAGTTTTTCAGTTTTTTAGAAGCATTTTCAGTAATGTCAAATACCTGGGAATATCTGCATTTTGTACGGATCCATAAGCCTAACTAAAATTTTTGCTAAAATTTAATTTAAGTAGTAACACTAATGTTATTGCATATTTTTCTCACCAAAATAAGAGGTGTGCGGGATATCAAAAAACAGCAGCAACAACAACAACAAAAAAACTGCTCTAAGCAAATGGTCATTAGATTGAAGGAAACCATCGTGGATCAAAGAAAAGGTTTACTGCCGTAGTTCCCCTAACGTGTTTTGCTCCTGAATGTTAACTTTCCCGCAGAGCTTATTACCTCTTAAGATGTGATGGCGCTGTAGTCGCCTGTGTTACGTTATGTCTATGAGAGTTGGCGTTCTCCACGCTTTATACTCTTTGGTACAGGAAACCGGCTTTTCCTTCTTAGGAGATAAGGTGTAGCGCCATCTATTGATGTATAAAGAAAGTCGAAACTCGAAATATGCAGGCCTGACGAGAAGTTTTCCACCGCATACTTTGCGTAAGCTACAATACTAATGTTGCGGATATTATTTCCAAAATATTATATATTCCTCCCCCAAAATAACCGCCTCTGACAATAGCTCCTCTCTTTTGTGGTTATTCAATTTTATATTCCCAAAATTGCTCCGTGCGAATCGATATTAGAATAAAAATAATTACAAAACGTTTTCCCTCTTTCTTTAACAGTTAAATAATTTCTAGTTCGCTAATTAGTACTTCCTGTAGTACGATCGATAGTATTACCCAATTTACGAATGTACCCCAGGAAAAGTTTCGTATTTAGTTGGTCTGCCATAGAATACAACGTTCCACTTACATCATGTGGTCAAAGTTGGCGCCATATTTCACACTCTGAAGAAGGAGGAATTAGGGATTACTTTAAGCATGGTCCCCATCCTCCAGATGCTCATACTATGCTGGTTCGTAGAGAGAAAGAGTTGTTTAATAGATTTCATAATTCAAAATGAAATTTTTCTGCCAGGTAAAGCCTTTTAAATGCTGTATGATACCATAAAAAATAGTGTCACGTTGAGCAGTAGCATAAATCACAGAAATAAGAACACTGAGAGATATATCACATTGAATCTCTCGCTTTGCTCAGATAAGTTGATGGCATTGAATATCTAACGTATACCACTGGACTCGTGTTATTAGGAGAATTTTATCGTTAATACTCAGCGGCTGGGGTCCCTGCATTCCTTTTGTGACGCAATATTTTGGTCCATTCATCGGAATGTGTTAATCGAAAATTGATCCGTAAAACCAGGCGACACCTATGCAGTAATCAATAGTTCAATTTTGATGTTCTCTAGTGAATATAGACGAATTTCTCGTTTTGCGGCAGAGAGCAGAGGTACATGAATAGGTCGTCTGCTGTTGCAGTTTATGTGCGTGAATATGTGGCGGTTTGTGTCTTCAAAATTTCCTTCTCGCTACCACTTGCAATACCAGCACAGTTTTACTCTTCCAAATGAAATTTATGAAACATAAAAAAATGTCCACTGACAAATTAAAAGGCAGAATGTGAATTTTTCCTGAGCGAAAGGTGGAATTCAGCGCATGAAACAAGTGAGGTTTCAAAACGATTGTTTCCCTTACATGCGAATGCCTTATTTTCTTGTTTACATTAATAGAAAAATACATCTTCAATTCATATTTCTACGTATTTCATTTTGGCAGTTGAAAATATGCAGTGTTCCCAAATTCGTGCGAAAACCAAAGAGGGGTGATAGTACACATAAAGACGAATAACGTTTGCAATGAAACGTATGGTGGCATCCCCTCGCGGACCTAGTACCCGTAAAAAGGCGAGTTCCATATACAAGTTCATCCTCCAAAATTGGGAAAAACACAATTTACCTAAATTATACACCTGCGTTAGTGAATGAAGAGGTAGAGAGGACTCAAAGGAGTGGCACGGAGTAGCGCGCGAGTAGGTTGTTATCAGATCGCACCGACGGATGAAGGGCTGTCGCATTCTCTCGTAGACTCCCTGTGTGATGTTGATCAGGTCCGCAGCGACAACGAATTTCGCGACAAGATCTGCCGGTGAATCCACAGGCGTCTCTTTCACCAGTGTGTTCAAGTGTCTCTAGAAGAAGAATTCCAGTGAATTCAGTTCCGGAGACAGTGGAGGCCAAACTACCGGCCCTCCTTGTCCAATCCACTTGCTGGCATTCGTAGTATTCAGTAATTCCAGGACCGCTGTGGAAAAATGCCCAGGGCCCCATCATGCATGAACCACATGTTTCTTTGAGCATTGTGCGGAACACTCGGCAACAAGCCGTGAAGAACTTACACCAAGAACACAAGGTGCATGGCGCCGGTTGTGGGAAGATGAACGGTCCCACAAGCCGATCACTAAGGATATATGCCCAGATGTTGATGGCAAACCTCTGCTGGTGGTGATGGCGTGCAGATTATTATTAGCCCAAATATTCTGCTTGAGACTGTTGAAAATGCCATCCCGCTTAATCATCGCCTCATCACTGAATAACACTAAGGCGGGAAAGTATGAATTAGCAGTGTTCATCAGGAGCGGCCACCTGACCAAATGTACCCGCCGGGGATAGTCGCAACGCAAGTGTCTAATCCATAATATAGGTAAATTGTGTTTTCTTCCACTGTTGAAGGACATGGAACTTAACGTTTTCGGGCTTAACGTGGACATGGAACTTAACGTTTTTCGGGTAGTAGGAACGGAGTGCCACATTGCGTTCCATTGCTAAAGTTATTCTTCTTTATGTGTACTAGCGACCCTCTTTTTTGTCGCATGAAGCTGGGAACACCCAGTATAACTGATTTCTCACAGTTCCTTCGAATATGCGATTGTGCTAAGGACCTCAGTCAACTGTGAATTGCATACCATGTTTGAGACTGTACTATCTCATCTTCTAGGATGCATTGAGCTCCGGAATTTCCTGTTATAGCATCAGGTGAACAGAACTTTCAAAGAGCAAGTATTTCTGTCTAAATTCAATTCATTTGTAAGAGAAAATAAAGGAACCCATGACAAAAACAGGATATTTATAACAATAAAATCTGATGTGAAGTAACTTCTGTAGTTTTTTAAAATGTAACTTACACTGTATAAAGAACCAAAGTATTAAGGAATCTGAATTATTTTAATTCTGAGAATAAGAAATTACTTATCATTTTGAGTTAGTACCGTGTTTTTTCCCAAACTAAATTAAAGAGTGGTGACTTTTATCATAGCCGTAAAATATTACCAAGAAAATCACCCTCAAGTTACGGTTATAATGAGTACGGCTTGTAAATACTTTCGACATGAATAAAATACTTTAAGGCTCATTCATATTCAATTCAATTTCTTTCAAAACCTAAGACAAAAATCAATCGTTTTTCTACAGTCGAAAAAAGGATCTAGAAATAGAACAAGCTACTTTCTCTCAATAAATCAGGTAATACATATAGTTTAAACAGAAGATATTGCATTGATGTCATTTCGCAATTACCATTCAACAACATTCCAAACAAAATTATGCAGATAATGAAAGTAGAACGTAAAACGGATTCTCTTGCCAAAATATAGATGTAACATTTCAAATCTGGGCATCACTGATTAATCAGAAGGAAAAGAAAATTCTTACTCTTTCTCTTCCCGAGAGAAAGAGATTGTGAAAATTTCCTGCAGTTCTGCTGCCAGATAATCAGGTACTTCTCTTTCCAAAGTTTTATGTAAACTTTTTTTCAGTTTTTACTTAATCGTCAGTTTGAATGGTGATTAATTGCAGAAGTATGGTAATAATAAAATACAAATTTAAAGTTTGAAGAAACTTATTGAGAAAATATTTTTCATCTAACATCGTCATCATCATCACTGTAAACGCTTATCAATCCACCGCTAAACGAAGGTCTCCCCAAGTTTCCTCCACAACGGTCTGTCTTGTGCCAGTCTCCTCCATGTCACTCCTGCGTACTTTCGAATTTCATCCACCTATCTCCATGTGGTCTTCTTCTGGGTCTTTTCCTGTCCCTTGGAATCCAATCTAAAATTTCGGCTGTCCATCGATGGTCTATCTATCTGGCAGTATGCCCAGCCCACTGTCATTTCAGGGATTTAACTCTGAGCATAATGTCTTCCACTCTTGTCATATTTCGGATCCACGAGTTCCTCTTCTTATCTCTCCTGGTTACACCAAGCATACACCTCTCGATGCTTCTTTCATTTGTCTGCAGCCTTTGTATGTCTCTTTTAGTTAAGGTCCACGTCTCTGCGCCATATGTAAGCACTGGAAGGATGCATTGATCAAACAATTTTTTTTAAGACATAATGGCATATTGCTCTTGAAAATTATGCTGTTTCTTCCAAAAGCTCTCCAGGCAAGTTTTGTACGCCGATTAATTTCTTCATCAATGTGACCCTCACTTGATATCTGCTGTCCAAGATAAACGTACGTGCCTGGTATCTCCAGCTTTTCTCCATCAATCGATAAATCTTCATTTCTTGAAAAATCATTGAACTTCACTTTTGTCATCTGAAAGTTCATTTTTAATCCCACTTGTTTACTCTTGTCAGCAAGTTCCCGGATCATACTCAGCAGCTCTGATGGGGTAGTTGGAAAAATGACTACGTCATCAGCAAAACGACGGTGAGTTAGATAATCTCCATTAATCTTTATCCCATTGTTTTCCCAGCTCAGCGACTGAAAGACACCCTCCAATGTAGCATTAAAGAGCTTCGGTGACATGGTGTCACCTTGTCTCACTCCTTTTCCAACTTTTATGTGTGCTGTATTCTGAAACAGCCGAATCTTTGCAATTGCATTTTCATAGATGTTATTAATAATATTTATGTATGCATCTTCAATACCGCAGGATATCAGAGCCATTGTAACTGCTGATGGTTTCACCGAATCAAAGGCTTTTTCATAATCGATAAAAGCCATGCACAATGGAAGTTCATATTCCCTCGCTCTTTTAATTAGTTCTCTCAGTACGTGGATATGATCTATTGTGCTGTAGCCACTCCTGAATCCAGCTTGTTCTCTCGGTTGAGCCATGTCCAGTGTTACCTTCAAGCTGTGTGAAAGAACTTTAGTGAAGAATTTATAAACCACTGATAGGAGGCTGATAGGTCTGTAGTTCCTGAGATCCTTAATGTAACCATTTTATGTAGCAAGATCATTGTAGCGTTGTTCCAATCCTCAGGAATCTTCCCTTCATTAAGCCATCGAGTGAAAATTTGGGCGAGTACTGTTTCGATTTCTCCACTTGCTTCTTGTATGATGTCTACAGTAATTCCATCTTCTCCTGCAGCTTTTCCCCGCTTCATGTTCTTGATTGCATGTGCAACTTCTGCTGGAAGGAGTGGAAGAACTCTGGTACTGGTACCTTTCATGATGTCTGGAGTACATATATCGTCCCTTTCATATAATTTGGAGTAGAAATCTTTCACTCTTGTCAAAATGTCGCCTCTATTTCTTATTACAGAACCATCTTCTTTTCTCAGTGCCATAATCTGTTTTCTTCCCTTACTGAGATGTCCCTTTGCTATCTTTAGGCTTTGGTTGTTTTCAATTGCTTTCCTCACTAGTTCACAGTTGAATTTCCTTACGTCTTCAGTGATACATTTTCGTACTGTCTTGCATAGCTCAATATATTCCACTTTGGAAGTCGCATCTTTTATAGTTGTCCTCATCTCCCTTCTTTTTTGCATCAACATTTTGGTTTTTCCTGATAATTTGTTCACATGCAACTTGTTCTTAGACGCAGATAATTTTGTTGCTGTTTCCATAAGAGCTTTGGTTACTTTTCTGTTGACTTCAGAAATATCTACTTCATCCGATGTTAGGCCTTCTGAAGCAGATAATCTGTTCTTCGGTTCCAACTTGAAGGTATTATGGTTTTTTTTAAGGTTGGTTATGTCAATACATTTTGTTTGTCTTATGAGCTAGCCACGTTGAAGTTTAGTGTTGAGATGCATCTTACATCTCACCAATCTATGGCCACTACCTGAGTTGAACTTGTTTAGCACAATGCAGTCTTCTATGACAAATATTTGGTTACACATAGTAAAATCAATTTCACTTGTCGTTCCATTTGAATGTCTCCATGTCAATTTCCTGTGTGGCTTTTCTTTAAAAAGGAGTTCAAGATGAAAAACCCTTCTGCCGCTGCAAACTCAACGAGAGTATTTCCACGCTGGTTTCTGTTGCCGTGACCGAATTTACCTACTGAAGTTTCATTCTGTTGCCGTGACCGAATTTACCTACTGAAGTTTCATTCTGTTGCCGTTGCTCTATTTTTGCATTGAAATCTCCCATAATTATCTTCAAGTTCTGCTTTCCTTCATTATTTAGATGACGAATTTCCTTACAGAATTCTTCAATTTCTTCTTCAGGATGACTTGTGGTGGGTGCATAAGTTTGAATAATCTGAGCCTGGTATCTTTTCGAGAGTTGGATAACGAGTCGTGCAACTCTGTAAGAGGAACTTTCAACTTCTACAACTTTATCCTTCAGTTTCTTGTTTATTATAAAACCAACACCACTATTTCTGCCAGTATCTGTCCCACGATAGTAGAAGAGATGTCCACTTTTTAGTTCAATGAGATCTTCTCCTTTTCTCCTTACCTCGCTTAGCGCGATGATGTCTCACTTGATCCTTTGTAGTTCCTCTTCCAATTCAAGAAGCCTTGAATCAGAAGATAGTGAGCGTCCATTATACGTAGCCAAGGTCAGCATCAAATTGCAGCCTAGTCCGATTCTCCGGGGATTCTTAGCACCCTTAGCCTTCATGTCGCACTGGCCGCTGCCTTTGCCAGGTACATTCCAGCTGCCGGAGACTGAAGGCCCAGATTTATGTTGTGGAGTCATTTTGGAGGGGTTTGGCCATAACTCACCACGCTGGCTAAGCGGGTTGTTGAGTGTGGGATAGCATTTCCTCTAATCCCGATGGTATAGTTATACCGTTATTGGCGGTCTTCAGAATCCCTTTAGTGGGAACAGGATGCACCACGAGAAGGCGTGGTTGACATTTTCAAGGATAGGCTGTGATGTTAAGCATCACCTGACCTTACATCCCCATCTAAGATATATCTACCAAATTCTAGCAAAGCTATTTCAGTTTCAATTTAAAATGGTGTCTTTACTCTTAGGAAATGCAAAAACCTCAGCTGTGGGGTGCTAGAACTTTCCGATAATATTTCTGTACCCCTCTAGAATTGTTTGTCAGGTTGTAATATCCATAGCAATGTGCCAAATAAAAATTTCCCAACACATAAAGTACTAATCCTGTCACTTTTTCCAGTAGCTGTGGTAGCTCATAGTTGGAGTGTGTGATGGTGGTATTATTTACATAAACAAAGAATGCAATGAATTTGGAGAAAGTATTTCTAGCAATTATTCGTTATGTTGTTCTAAAGAGACAAAATAGAAATTTAAGGATTTTAAAAATATCATGAAAATGATACATTTCTTGAGCACATTATTTGAGTATTCAGAGTGTCATTTCCAGAGATTTTTAATTTTACAAATCACCATCTGCTTTAGCATTCATGCTAGACCTCAAATAGCGATTTAAGGTTTTAACAAATATTTTCAAATTCAAGTACTTTTGACCAAAGGTAAATCAGAATTGTTTTTTATAATTACTTGACAATGTTGATAAATTGTACGTTAAAGTGGTTCAACAAAATCCTCCGCAAATCTATCAATCAAAATTTGCATTCACGGCAGAAAATCATAAACTAATGTAAATGATGATCACTAACTGTGAACATTTTAAAATTCAACGATTTTTCAATAATTTGGTGAACATACACATATACATTGGCGGAAACTGAAAAAATAACACCAAGAAGGAATTGGCGGACGATCATGAAATTTACATATGTTAATGGGGTTGAGTTTACGCAAGTGTGATGTTAATTTCGGGACCGACCGAGGAGCGCTTACGCCACAGCACGGCATAATATGCAAATTACCGTCGGTGGTATTTAAGGAGTACGGCAAAGTGAATGTCATCAGTCGTCGGCGTACGGACACGTGCGAAGACCCTGAAGAAGCTGCAATGCCTGGACATGGAAGACGTGTACGATTTCAGCACTTATCGGACTTTGAGCGCGGTCGTCTGGTCGGACTCCGCGATGACGGGTGGTCGTATCGTCATATTACGGAGCGAATCGGATGCAAAGTATCGGTGGAGGTACGGTGGTGGCGTAGATGGTCCGAGGAACATTCCCACACGAGAAGAGGTGGAATCGGAAGTCACAGACGGACTGATGAGCGGACCGACCGGCGCATAAAAAGAGCGGCGTTGTCAAGCAGAACATCCACTGCGACGCAAATTCGAGCTGCCGTTGCACCTGAGGTGACTGTGCGAACAATCTGCAACCGTCTACTGGATGCAGGACTACGTGCACGTGTGGCTCTGGCATGTTTACCTCTGACTCCAGCCCACCGTCAGGAACGGCTGCAGTGGTGTCGCCAACGTCTGCACTGGAGAACGCAATGGCGAACTGTCGTGTTCAGCGATGAAGCAGATTCTGCTTGGGAGCCTCCGATGGCCATATGTGCGTTCGCAAACGAGCCAGGGAGCGTATCCACCCTTCTTGCATCCGCCAGCGACACACAGGTTTTACAGCAGTCTCCTGCTGTGGGGAGCGATCAGCTATCACTCACGTACACAACTAATGTTTGTACCGGGTACGTTAAACAGCACCTCCTACATCAACAACATAATTTAGCCCGTTGTTGTGCCATTTGTAAGGTCGGTCCATCGTGATGTTTTCCAGCAAGATAACGCACGCCCACACACGGCACGTGCAACGCAACCTGCACTTCAGGGTGTGAGACTACTTCCATGACCTTCACGTTCACCGGATTTGTCCCCGATTGAGAACGCGTGGGATTTTATGGGACAACGACTTATCCGGTCTTCACGGCCAGCCACGATCATCCCCGATTTACGCATCCAGGTTGAGGATGCTTGGAACTCAATACCCCAAACTTACATCCAACGTGTGTACGACAGACTCCATGCCAGAATTGCACAGTGTGAAGCAGTTCGTGGCGGTTCAACCTCGTACTAACTATGTTACATGGAAATGTTTTTTTAGTTTACCAGCAAATACAGCTGTATTTTGCCATAATGTTTTGATCACGTTATCCTCTGTATTCCGTGCTTGTGCTGTGTAAATTTCGTTGGTATCAGACGTCTACTTCTTGGTGTTCTTTTTTCACTTTCCGCCAGTGTAAATTTCATACACTGTTTGCCCACAATAATATAAATTTTAGGACATGGGTCTGCTTGATAAAACTTTCAGCAAAATAGAAAGATTTGCGCATATAAGTTTTCAATGAACAACAACTTCTGTTTATGTAAAACCGATCTATTGTAGCTTTGAAATGTATACACTAATTCACCATTTGTTTTATAACATGCACAGACTGGGACTGGAGCACACGCGATGCGTCGTATGAAATTCACATATGACGACGTCACCAACAATATGACTTCATAAGAGGAGTAATTTGATCTCGGATTTCACTTAGCTGGGACATGATCGCAGGTAGAACAGATGTATTCTGATTGTCGACTATGTCAGATCTTAGTGACCCCCAAAAAATCATGATGTTTGGTATGCAATTTGCCAGAACTTCATCAACTAGAACGGCAGAATTAGCAGTTGTCACGTGAAGAACTGGATGTAAAATTATTATTACCTGGGGAAAAGGACACGAAGTTATCTCCAAATGTGCAAATTGTAGAAGTCATAGGAAGATTTGTGGTAAAGATATGCGAACTTTGGCGCAGACTGTAAAACGATAGCACAAGATCATACCACCACAGAGAACAAGCAGCGGAGTTGAACGCCAGTTGGAATGATTCCATTTCCGACTTGGCCGTTCGTGAGGAACTCCATCAATCCGGTGCATATGGTGGTGCTGCAGACCATAAAACTCTGATTATTATCAACAAAACGAGTAAGGTAATGCAAAACACAAACAAATTGCAATGCTAAAGACTGGCAACGTTTCATCTCGTCTAATCAATCCTTCTTCACATTGTTTCCCACCACTGGTAGAAAATACGAATTACAAAAACTTGCATAAGCTTACCACTCCCATGCCCACCAACCCACCGACTGCTTGGTACCGGTTCTTAAGCATCGAGGTGATCCTGTGCTGGGTCATATCATAGCATTAATTAAGACCATCGTTTATTCTTCAGATTCGCGTCACGCCTGCAACGTACGAATCCATTCTTGGCTACCACATGCATTCAATGTAGCAAGAAATTTTCGCTAATGATCCTCCCCCGTTTCAAGCAGTTAATGCACCCTGGCATTGTGCAACACGTGTCACGTTGTGATTTGTAATGTACCACATAAGCTACAAAAGTTACTCTGGCAACCTCACTCTGCAGAACTGAATATTATTGAACATCTGCTGGAGTATCTGTTTCGAAAAGTCAGATCTCACACTCACACCAACAGCGTAGACATATTAGGATATGTTTCACAGGAACAATGATCACAAATTCCATTACCGTATGTGCATGACTAACATAAGTTTATTTGACGATGAACTGCTTCTATTAACGAAGCTCCAGATCGTCCTAAAATTTATTAAAAAGAAGTTCTACACAAACTGTAAGCTTTTCCATTATTTTAATATACCCTTGTATATCAACATTTCTGTACCAGTTGGAATTAACAGAAAGAGAGACTCCGGATGTATTCTGAAAAACCTTTAGGTTGAAGCTGGAAACGTCATACTGCAGTTAGAATTATAAGATATTGAATCATGCTGCAGATTAAAACTCAAAGATTCACTGCTATGTGTTATACCTGACCAACTCACACTATGAATTTCATTGGTTTTTATTTTTACACCATTTTCTGAGAACTATGATGAAGATTATTTACATACCCTTTTTTGTTTCAAATTAATGCATTTTAGTGCTAAATTTAAAGGTGAAAAACATCATATTATTAAAACAAAACACTCCAGATACTGATGTATTACAAAAAAAAAAGGACATACCTTTCTAAAGTTTCCCATAGCCACCAAACTAATATTAAAAGCTAAATTAATTCTCTATATTTTAAAGATGTCATGTAGCACAAGAATACTATACTGAACGTCCATTTTTACTGATATGGAATTGCGGCATAAATGCGATATTTCTAAAAATGATGTAGTAATGGGAGTAAAGCTCTTGAAACTTTCGACAGCTGGTCGAATGACTCCAGATTTACATTTCTGCTGCTACTAGTTCCTTGTCCAAGTTTCCTGTTTACAAACTACATAAGAGAAAATATTTCCTGGTACAATCAGTTATATTAATGTACTTATGTTTATTCGAAGTTAGTATAAAAAACTAAATTGTGTAATCTTATTAAAACTTTAAGTTTAGAAATAAACTACAGTTTAAACTAGGGGTTGAAAGCATTTCAGAGAAGAGCCTTTTTTTTACCTTCCTATTATTTTACACGCAAAGTCCAGGGTTAGCTTTTTTTTTTTAGGTGCGCTATACTTTGAAAATTTACATTGAATGCGCTTAGTCTTTATTTTCCTCTCTCTGTTTTAAAGTTACGTTCTTTGATAATTCCCAGAGTATAGTTAATATTTTTAGGCTCACATTCAACTAAATATTTTCAGTAATATCTAATTTACTTATTTGATTTTCACCATTTCGTAAAATACAGTAGAAAGATATAATAATACAAATTGTCTCATCACGGTTTGTGTCTATATAATAGTTACAACTCATTCACAGACCTCCAACATTACTTCTACTTCTCATTGATGGCTCAATTTTAGCAATTAAATAATCGCTCATTACAAACACTGCACTGCAGGTCAAGGTCGCACACTGTAGTCTAAGTTAAAGATACACAAAATCATTTTTTTAAACAATTTAGTGCAATAATTGTGAAAGATACGATTTCAATTAATTACCATTTTTTTTACAAAATACTGGAAATAACATCTGCAGAGAACATTCAATAACCCTAGAACATTTTGCATCTTGTAACTTCATCTTTCTCTTAAACGGAAATCAAACTAAAGAATTCGTTTCAAATTTATTAGTCCAAAAACTATTTTTATTTGCAAATGAATTGCTGCTTTTACTTTCTAGAAAACAAATTATTGTTTCTCGCTCGAGGGATGAAAGCACAGGAGGGATCTCAAGAGAAGAAGTGTGTAAAGCTCTAAAATCTCTTCAGAATGATAAGGCTCCAGGAGTTGATGGCATAACTGCAGAGATGTTGAAGTATGGTGGTGACTCTATAATTGACTGGTTAACTGAAATTTCCCAGTTGTGCTGGAAGTTAGGAATGGCCCCTCGGGATTGGAAGGATGCTATCATTGTTCCCTTGTATAAGGGAAAAGGTGATCAGACTGAATGCAAGAATTATCGTGGTATAAGCCTACTGAGTGTGCCAGGGAAGTTGTTTAGTAAGGTTGTTATTGAAAAAGTACGGGGTCTTACATCAGAGAAAGTGTGGGTTGTTCAGAGTGGTTTTATGCCTGGTAAATGCTGCACTAACCAGATTTTTGCATTATGCATGATGATTGAAAAGTATCTGGCTGTTGGGAAGAAAGTGTTTACTGCCTTCATAGATTTAGAGAAAGCTTACGACCGAGTCAATAGGACACTTTTGTGGAAGGTATTGAATGAATATGGCGTTACTGGGAATCTACTTAATAGTGTAAAAGCCATGTATGCCAGTAGTAGAGCTTGTGTACGAGTGAATGGTGTTTTATCAAAATGGTTTTCCATTGTTGCAGGAGTTAGACAAGGTTGTGTAATGTCACCATGGCTGTTTAATATACTGTATTTATGGACGCACGCATGCGTGAGGCCAAAATAAATAATAACGGCTTATGTCTTGGTGATATCTGTGTGTGCAGATTGCTGTATGCTGATGACACTGTCCTGTTGGCAGAGAGGAAAAGTGAGTTGCAGAGTATGTTGATTCGGATGCACGAAGTTTGCATGAAATTCAAACTGAGTATAAATAAAGGAAAAACCAAAGTTATGGTCTTTGAGAGAGGAATGGGTAGCACTGAATGTAATGTAAGTATAAATGGCACTGTGATTGCCCAGGTGAGTTAGTTTGTGTATTTAGGAAGCATGTTTGACAGAGAGAACAAGTTGGATGGTGAAATCAGTAGGCGAGTGAATTCTTCTTTGAAAGTCATAGCTGCTCTGGGAGGTTTTCACAGGAATGATGGGTTCTCTAGAGAGTCCCACATGGCTGTGTATGAAACAGTAATTGTTTCTACTCTGATGTATGGCAGTGAAACCTGGGTACTGCAGAAGAAACATAGGAGTCGTTTGTGTGCTGGAGAAATGCGTTACTTACGTGGGGTTTGTGGCAAGACACGATCTGACTGTGTGAGGAATGAAGATGTATTGCAGTTGTGTGATGTAAAGTAAAATGTTGTTAGCAAGGTGGAGACCAATATGCTTCGGTGGTTTGGCCATGTTGAAAGAATGAGTGATGAAATGCTTACTAAGAAAATATTTTCAGCCCAAGTGACAGGAAGGAAAGGCAGAGGAAGGCCAAGGAAGACATGGGTAGAACAGATTCAGGAGTGTCTGCATGAGAAAAAGATTATGAGTACGAAGTATAAAAGATCTTGCGTACGGCGTGTAATGGATATCAGTGAAGCACGAGTTGTATGTCAAGATCGCTGTAAATGGCAAAGTTTGATACGACAACAATAAGTGAAAATATCTGGAAGTTTGTATTTCTTTTTGGAGCTAACTTCTGAATCTCAGAGAACAGCTTAGTAATATGTATGTATGCTCGCATATGGTCTATAAATGGAAATCGTACATTCCGAACAGCATTATCATTTAAGTTTTAATAATATTTGGTAACACCATCAGTCAGGAATTCTTGAAATGAGGACGATGAATATCAAGAAATATATTCCACAACTTTTTGAATGATTGCTTTTATAAGATTCAAGAAAATTCCTATGGTAATTTTGTCAAATACTTATTACGGAGGGTGCGGTGATTAATCTGGAATGTTAAAAATAGTGTTGCAGAATACCATCTTTTATCGAATATCCAATCAGTTTTTAATAATTTCTGGGATATGTCATCGAGATAATGATCACCATCATGAACTATTATCAGTCCATTGTTGGATGAGTGCCTCGACAAACATGTTCTACTAAACCCAGAGTCGTCCGAGTCACTGAGGCATGCTATCGGATTTCATCCACGCATCTGCCACTGGTTTCATCCTTCTATTCTCCTGTCCCCATGAATCAAGTCTAGTAATGGAGTTATCGAACGGTTGTCAGCTCCTCAGGCCACTACTATTTCCGTTAATTTACCATTATCATGATGCTATCAACCTTTGTATGGTCCTGATTATCAGTTCGTCTTCCTGTCTTTAATGGATGTATGAAGTAGGCATGCCTTCATTATTATTTTTGTCGTTTGCAACCTATGGACCCATTCTTCTGTTAAGGTCCATGTCTCTTTTGCATGTGTAAGGTCACGTTGGATACATAGATCAAACAGTTGTCGTTTTAGACGTAATAGAAAATTCATTTTGAAAACTGTACAGCTTCATCCTAATGCTCTTCAACCAATATTTATTACCCTATTAATTTCTTCTTCGACATAGATCTTGCTTGATACTGTCCCACGCAAATGTAATAATTTGTTACTTCTGCAATGGTTTCAACAAGTGTAACAACTTAGTAAAATCATGCAATGCATTGATTATGATACGCCTTCCAACATACCAGAAATCATTACTCAAGTTAAGCGGATAATGGTTGTGGAATAAATCTCACTCTTATGCCCTGACCTTTGACCCCATTTCGATGATATTATACATCATTGGTTCAGCATACCCTTGGAACAACATGCTAAAGTTTTGTGTCAATTGAAGCATTTCAGTCAAGTTATGAGGATAATGCCTGTGGAATAAATCTCGCAACTTTGACCCCATTTCGATCATATTCAACAAAACCGGTTCAGTGTACCTCCAGAACAACATGATAAAGTTTTGTCGCAATCGAAGCATTTTTACGTGAGTTATAACGCATAAGGGCGATGGAATAGATCCCGTTCCAATGTCCTGACCTTTGACCCCACTTCGTCCGTTTTCAATAGGGTTGGTCTCCAGATTCTTCTCTAGAACATACTATAATTTCATCGAAATAGAACCATTTTTATGCGAGTTATCGTGCGGACAGGCAGATAGACAGAGAAACAGACAGAAGGACAAAAATGGAGCATATACGTTTCTTCAACCTACGGTTCGAAAGCGTAAAAACATTGTTCTTGTAAAAACAAACCTTACACAAGTTCTGCTTTGTGTAAATAAATTTGTAATCCCACTTCTTTATCCTTTTCAACAGGTTGCAGAATCGATCATATTCCGCAGATCTGTGGGAATACTGGCAAAATGATATCTAATCAGCTGGGCGATCGTAAATTAAATAAGATCCATTAATTTTTTCCGTCATCTTCCTAAGTACGTGATTGGAATGTTTTATGCAGTGCTTGGAAAATATGAAACCTCTCTGTATCATTTCCTTTCCAAATTTTATGCCTGCTGTTCTGTGTAATATCTGATCATTTTGTGTTGCATTTTTTTTATTGAGGGTTTAAAAATCAGCTTGAGTAAATCAATGGGCTATAAGCAGTCGCCCGTACCTAGTTTATAGCCACTTGTTCCAGGGAAGGAAGAGAATCAGTGCCTTAGGACAAGTACAAAATCCATGCTTCACCGAGATTCGAACCCGGTGCCTTGACGGACGAATGGTCAGAAGCCCGCACTTAGACAACTGCGCCATCGATGCGACCGTCTCATTTTCATAGTTGTAGTTGGTAACATAATATTAATATCTGCATAACCCATACCTCAGAGTTTTCATGACATTGTATCCGCTGATGGTTACGAAGAATTCAAATATTTCTCATACTCTATAAATGCATTGTAGGTATTCAAATTTATACTCATTCGCTATTTCGAATTTCTACCTCAGTACATGTATATGATCTATGGTTCTGTTGTTATTATTCAGCTAGAGCAAATATTACAAAATAATAAAAAATAACTCAACTCGCATTTAAAGGTAAGGTCTTCTGTGAAAATTCTGAGATACCATTTGTTCTGAATTTCCTAACATTTCCTTGGTAACATTCATGGAATGGAAGTGTTTTGTATTGCTTTGGTTGAAGAAAGCTCATACATTAAGCAAAATTATAAACATTTTATATTAACAAAAATGAGAATTCACTTCCACAAGTCAGTAAAAAAGGAGACCTTAGTCAATAAAAAGGAAACCTTAGTCTATAAAAATAATTTATTTCCTAGATTTTCAACATTTGTCTTGGTTTAAGGAAGGTCTCAGAGCTGGCGAAACAATCATACGAAATGTAGATCAAACACCAAAACTCAGGTATTAGGCATCATCTGAAAAGTTGCTGAAAACTGTCCTGTCCAAAACAGTGATTTAGCCATTTAGCCGCGTTTCACCTGAAAAAATATACGGACATTAAATGAAAGTTAACGGATTGTACTAAGTTTTATGATATTATCCCGTCAAAGGTAAAGCAAAGATACACCTGTAACACAGACTATAATTTTGTTGCGTTTTAAACATAAAGGAAAATTCTTTTTTTCTTATTAACTTCTCTGCGGTCACTTTTTTTTCTAGAATGCCTAATACTCGTATATTCCCAAATCAAATTTCTCGATTTCTTCACCAAATTGATGATCATGTATTCGCTGCATCACGGGAACATCTGTATAAACAATGTGACAAAAAAAGCAAGGTGTTGTGCTTGTAGTATAACCGTAAACCTTATAGAAGACATGAAAAACCAGTCAATTTTACTGACTTTCTCATTAAATTACGAAGTGAGGTAATCAAAATATCTGTTGCTGCAAAGCATCTGAAAAAATAATGTTGGGGTTCAGCGTCAGTTTATATGATAATAAATATCACGCAATATGGTCTGATGTATTTTATTGCATTTGATAGCTGACATAGATCCTGAATAGCATCCCAATGTTTATGAGCGTCTGATAGTATCAGCACGCACGCATCCAAATGATATTCAACCTTGGTTCATACTCGAGCAAGAACGGCCGGAGTAATGCTTGGAATAGCTGCAGTGTTTCTTTCTTTCAGATGGACAAGTTTCAAAGCCTTTTCATTGCAAAGTCGTGTTTTCACAACACCCTAAAGCAAGAAATCCAGTGGGATCTGGTTCGAGCTTCGTGGTGACCAAGGAATGTTTCCATTTCGTCCAGTCCTCCGTCCTGTAAAACGAACATTTAACACTCATGCATAATGGTTGCAAGGTGTGGTGGTACTTCATCCTGTTGATAGATGATGCAAATAGCTTTGTCCATGTCCTCGGTTTAAGGAAACAAAACAGCTCAAACATGTCTAGATACACGCTGGCATTGGCAGTATGTGCTGGAGGGAAAACTTTCCAAAACCATTATCGTCTGTTAAACCGCACCAAATGTTGACCTTCGGAGAGTCTCTAATATACTCACGTATCGCGGTAAGTTTTTCCCTTTCCATGTCCAGCAGCTGCGAAGAATCACACACCAGCTGACATGGAATGTCGGTTCGTTCGAGAAGAGGATACGATTTTACAATGCTGAATGATGGCCGTAATTCTTCAGCATGTTGACAGCGAATACGAGTCGTCTCTGCTTTTCTTTGGGCTCGATTGAATGAAGAAGTTGAATTTTGTCAGGAAACAGGTTTAACCTTTTCCTCTCGACGTTGTGCAAGGTCGATTTCGGGAGGTCCAATTGTCGACTATGCCGAATAATGAAACTTTGGGAATTCGAACGCAGGACCGCCGTATCGTTTCCACATGATCATTCATTGCCCCTGGTCTTCCTGATTTTTTACTTTTCTCCACACTGCTTGTCTCCTGACACTGCTTCAAAGATCGGCGGACACTGTTCGCCGTGTGATTATCACTTCTGAAGATCTGTTGAACATATATTACGGATTGGCTTTCCGGCAACCACCAAATTCACGAAGTCATCATTATTGAACTAACTGCATCTCGCTGCCTGCATGATGAACAGCTTTTACAAACGGCGCCGCGTTGAATGAGGTGCTGGCTGCGTACGTATTCAACGAGAAGCCTGCTACAAACGCTTTGCCCAAAGGATTTCGTTCGAAAAACATTCAAGCTATGGTACTTCTCGTGTGCTGTAAAACAAGAGCTAAAAGCCCAACATTTTTTCTGACACCCGTACATATTTTATTAGCAAACTCCTTAAGTGCATATATTCCGAAAAGGAAAATTAAAAGTGAAGAGATGATTTTTAATTAAATTAAAGCAATGGCAATAAAACATTAAATTACCTCTATGTAACATAAACATTGAAACTTATCCAGTACAGTATCAGAAACGTAAAACCAAAAGCTTGCAAACATGATTTTTGTAGCTTACGAAAGATGTTTTGTAAGTTGGGACATTTGTTGCTTTGCTTTTCATGTTTTCAGTATTTTTGCTATAAAATAAATTATTTGAATAAAATTTAGCTTAAAAGTTTGAAAGAACGTTTGTACGATTTTTTAGAAAATTTTCTTACTAAATGAAATGGTAGGAAGAGAAATTTCAGACGATATAAGTGGTATATTCATTTCTTTGCAGAACAAGCGAGAACTCACAGTTTCGCTGGTTTTAATTGTCTACACTTAATGAGCAATTTGTTGATGTATTCTCTTAATTGAGGAAAATGTTTTTCTTTTAACACCAGGTTAATGAGATCATCACTCATTTTGCCTGGTGTGATTTCTTCTTTCCACTTCGGAGCTGTCTTTTCTTTTCTTTTCAGATTCGAGAGATGGAGGCGTCTTGTCTGGAATATTCATGGCGTGTGAAAGATTATGAAAGAGAGTAAAAGTGCGAAAATATTTATTATTTTGTGTTTTTACGGAGATAGCTTTGCTGCCTGATTTTCGCAAGGTACAACCTACCCATCTTATTTTAGTGAATGGTGTGTGTCTTTTTACTGCGTTGTGCGCGACTTTTGAGACCATTCCTACTGTTTAATGGTTGAAAAAGTTTTTAGTATTTTTATTTTGCGATGAGTTCTCCGTAGTAATCTGTGTATCCACCTCATTTTTTGTGAGGGAGGGATACATGGACTTTTGAGACCCAAACCGAGATGCAATTTGTACTGTAGTGCATAAGGGTGCCTTGCATTCAGAAGACGAGGAAGTGAGGTTTCAAAAATATGTTCTGATTAACAATGGCATACGTAATGCGAGTAAATCGTTTTAGAAAAAAATTAAACACATTTTTCTGGTGAAATGATAGAAAAAACAAATGTGGCGACAAACAATGATCCTAATAGTTGTTGGCTACGAAAGTAATTAAACAAGTTAGTAAAATCATGCAATGCATTGATTATAATACGCTTTCCAACATTACAGAAATCATTACTCAAGTTATCACTCATGTTATAAGAATAATGTCTGTGGAATAAATCTCGGTCCTGTGCCCTGACCTTTGATCCCATTTCGATGATATTCAACAGAACCGGCTTGGTATACCTCCGAAGTAACATGATAAAGTTTTGTCGTAATCGAAGCATTTTTACGTAAGTTATGATGCATAAGGGCTATGGAATTGATCCCGCTCCTGTGTCCTAACCTTTGACCCCATTTCGCCCATTTTCAATAAGGTTTGTCGCCAGGTGGTCCCCTACCACATACTAAAGTTTCATCGAAATCGAACCTTTTTTACGTTAGTTAGGGCGCATAAGAGCAGTGGAATGGATCACTCTCCTATGAACTGACCTTTGACCCCATTTCGTTCACTTTAAATAGGGTTCCTTCTCAGGTGATTCCCTACCAGATACTAAAATTTCATTGAAATCCAACGATTGTTACGCGAGTTATCGTGCTGACGGTCATACGCACACAACGCGTCACGTAATCAGGCAGATGGGAATCGCGACCATCTGCTAGCAAGGTGTAACGTCATAAATCATTAATAGGATCCACAAACAACAGGTGACGTAATGAGAGAGATGGCATGACCATGCGCCAACATTCTCAAACGCGAGTTGTGAGGTCATAAGATTTCTAAGCATTGGTAACATTAATGGAACAACGCCATCACTAAAAACGTTATATTTCGGGGTGGTTATTTAACCCACTAAACGAATTCTTCTAAAGTCGAGATCAAGCTAAATCGATTTCTAGTACCAGAAAACGGTAGGTTTACAATTTTCATCAAAATTCTTAGAGCCGTTTTCAAAATAAAATGTACATACATACATACAAGAATTGTTACTTTAAGGTGGACGTCAAGTAACTTTGCTTCCTATACTTCCAATGGAAAAACTTCTGTACACATTTTCTTCACAATTAATACGTTCCCAAGGATGAAAATTTGAACATCGAATAAAATATCTTCATTTTATAACTTGCAATACTTAATATTTTCTAAAACATAACCATAATTATGCAGTTCAACATTTGTTTGTCTACTGCCGTCATGAAAATACAGGTCGCGCCATCTTTTTTCTGGACAAATTAATGCGTTCACAAGGATGAAAATTTGAACATCGATTAAAATAGCTTCATTTCATAACTTGGAATACTTAATATTTTCTAAACCATAACCGTAATTATGCAATCCAACATTTCTTTGTCCACTGACGTCATCAAAGTACAGGTCGCGCCATCTTTTCTCTGGTTTCAACACCAAAAACGAAAAAGTTATTGATTTTTAATATAATTATGCTTATGTTTTAGAAAATATTAAGTTTTCCCAGTTATAATATGAAGTTATTTTAATCGATGTTCAAATTCTCATCCTTGGGAACACATTAATTGTGAAGGAAATGTGTACAAAAGGTTTTCCATTGGAAGTATAGGAAGCAAAATTACTTGACGTCCACCTTAATAATATGGGATAAGGAAAATGGAATGGATCGCAATCCTATGTCCTGACCTTTGACCACATTTCGTCCATTTTCAATAGGGTTCGTCCCCATTGGTCCCCTACTACATACTGAAATTTCATCGAAATCGAACCATTTTTACGCACGTTATGACGCATAAGGGCAATTTAATGCATCCCGATTTTATGTCCTGACCTTTGACCCCACTTCACCCATTTTGAATAGGGTTCGTCCCCAGGCGGTCTCCTACCACATAGTAAACTTTACTTGAAATCGAACCATATTTACGCAAGTTATGACGCATAAGGGTAATGGAATGATCATGCTCCTACGTCGTTACCTTTGACCCCATTTGTCCCACTTTCCATAGGGTTCGTCCCCAGGTGGTCTCCTACCACATAGTAAACGTTCATTGAAATCGAACCATATTTACGCAAGTTATGACTCATAAGGGTAATGGAATGATCAAGCTCCTACGTCGTGACCTTTGACCCCATTTGTCCCATTTTCAATAGGGTTCGTCCCCGGGTGGTCCCCTACCACATACTAAAATTTCATCGAAATCGACCTATTTTTACGCCAGTTATCATGCGGACAGGCGGACGGACGGACGGACAAAGCTGGAGCATATACGCTTCTTCAACCTACGTTTGGAAAGCGTAAAAAACAACAGATGCAATGCGAAATATTTTCAAATACTGTTTATTTAAAATTGGAACGCATCCCTGCCATTACATTTTCCTCATGCCGTCGATAAATAATTAAATTTATAAGTAACAACATAAAAGAACAGCGTGTATATGGAGAAATATATGTTTATTTGATAAAGAAATATTTTGCTGGATTTAGTTTCTAGGAAATCATGTTTGCGGAATTACAAACCAGCACAAAGTTTTAAGAACGAGAATGCAGCGGTTTCAGAGTTATTAGAAGAAACCGATTTATATATATCTGGTGTAATATGAGGTAATGTCGTAATACAAGCGAGTTTTAACGATTCCGATACATTCAGCTGAGGCTCCAGTCATAGAACGCAAGACAAGACGAAAGGTATCCATCAGTGTTTTACCCAGGACCTATCTAAAACGCACCGCCAGTTTGATTTTACTAACTGCCTGGCTAAAATTTAAGCGATTCGCGAGCATCGATCGATATTAAATCGAACAAGCTATTCATCGTTTGTTCGATTTAATATCGATCGTTTTTAGAGGGAGACAGTACGGTGTTTCCCTCTAAAAACGATCGATATTAAATCAAACAAACGATGCTATCGAGGTCAGTGCGACAGGAATGTACGCCAAGTACGGCTCTTATTTTAATTGGACACTAAAAGTACAATAGATCTCAGCTTGCCCGGTACTTAACCTACTTCATCATCATCATCATTGTCAACCATTATCAATCCACTGCTGGACGAAGGTCTCCCCAAGTTTCCTCCACAACGGTCTGTCTTGTGCCAGTCTCCTCCATGTCACTCCCACATATTTATGAATTTCATCCACCCATCTCCCATGTGGTCTTTTTCTGGGTCTTTTCCTGTCCCTTGGAATCCAATCTAAAATTTCGGCTGTCCATCTATGGTCTGTCCTTCTGGCAGTATGTCCAGCCCATTGCCATTTCAGGGATTTAACTCTGATCATGATGTCTTCCACTCTCGTCATTTTTCGGATCCACGAGTTCCTCTTCTTATCTCTCCTGGTTATACCAAGCATGCACCTCTCCATGCTTCTTTGAGTTGTCTGCAGCCTTTGTATGTCTCTTTTAGTTAAGGTCCACGTCTCTGCACCATACGTAAGCACTGGAAGGATGCATTGATCAAACACTTTTCTTTTAAGACATAATGGCATATTGCTCTTGAAAATTATGCTGTTTCTTCCAAAAGCTCTCCAGGCAAGTTTTGTACGCCGATTAATTTCTTCATCAATGTGACCCTCACTTGATATCTGCTGTCCAAGATAAACATATGTATCTGTTATCTCCAGTTTTTCTCCATCAATCGATAAATCTTCATTTCTTGTAAAAGCATTGAACATCACTTTTGTCTTCTGAAAGTTCATTTTTAATCCCACTTCTTTACTCTTGTCAGCAAGTTCCTGGATCATACTCTGCAGCTCTGATGGGGTAGTTGCAAAAATGACTACGTCATCAGCAAAACGAAGGTGGGTTAGATAATCTCCATTAATCTTTATCCCTTTGTTTTCCCAGTTCAGTGATTGAAAGACATTTTCCAATGTGGCATTAAAGAGCTTCGGAGATATGGTGTCACCTTGTCTCACACCCTTTCCAATTTTTATGTGTGTTGTATTTTCAAACAGCCGAATCTTTTCACTTGCATTTTCATAGATGTTATTAATAATATTAATGTATGCATCTTCAATACCGCAGGATTTCAGAGCCGTGGTAACTGCTGATGGTTTCACCGAATCAAAGGCTTTTTCATAATCGATAAAAGCCATGCGCAATGGAAGTTCATATTCCCTCGCTCTTTCAATTAGTTCTCTCAGTACGTGGATATGATCTATTGTGCTGTAGCCACTCCTGAATCCAGCTTGTTCTCTCGGTTGAGCCATGTCCAGTGATACCTTCAAGCGGTGTGAAAGAACTTTAGTGAAGATTTTATAAACCACTGATAGGAGGCTGATAGGTCTGTAGTTCCTGAGATCCTCAATGTCACCTTTTTTATGTAGCAGGATCATTGTAGCATTGTTCCAATCCTCAGGAATCTTCCCTTCGTTAAGGCATCGAGTGAAAATTTGGGCGAGTACTGTTTCAATTTCTCCACTTGCTTCTTGTATGATGTCTATAGTAATTCCATCTTCTCCTGGAGCTTTCCCCCGCTTCATGTTCTTGATTGCATGAGCAACTTCTGCTGGGAGGACTGGAAGAACTCTGGTACCTTTCATGATGTCTGGAGTACATGTATCATCCCTTTCATATAATTTGGAGTAGAAATCTTTTACTCTTGTCAATAATTCGCCTCTATTTCTTGTTATAGAACCATCTTCTTTTCTCAGAGCCATAATCTGTTTTCTTCCCTTACTGAGATGTCCCTTTGCTATCTTAAGGCTTTGGTTGTTTTCAATTGATTTCCTCACTAGCTCACAGTTGAATTTCCTTACGTCTTCAGTGATACTTTTTCGTGCTGTCTTGCATAGCTCTATATATTCCACTTTGGAAGTCACATCTTCTTTAGTTGTCCTCATCTCTCGTCTTTTTTGCATCAACATTTTGGTTTTTCCTGATAATTTGTTCACATGCAACTTGTTCTTAGACCCAGCTAATTTTGTTGCTGTTTTCATAAGAGCTTTGGTTACTTTTCTGTTAACTTCCGAAATATCCACTTCTTCCGATGTTAGGCCTTCTAAAGCAGAGAATCTGTTCTTCAGTTCCAACTTGAAAGTATTATGGTGTTTTTTAAGGTTGGTTATGTCAATACATTTTGTTTGTCTTATGAGCTTGCCACGTTCCAGTTTAGTGTTGAGGTGCATCTTACATCTCACCAATCTATGGTCACTACCTGTGTTGAACTTGTTTAGCACACTGCAGTCTTCGATGACGAATTTTTTGTTACACATAATAAAATCAATTTCACTTGTCGTCCCAATTGGATGTCTCCATGTCCATTTCCTGTGTGGCTTTTTCTTGAAAAAGGAGTTGAAGATGAAAAATCCTTCTGCCTCTGCAAACTCAACGAGAGTATTTCCACGCTGGTTTCTGTTGCCGTGACCGAATTTACCTACTGAAGTTTCATTCTGTTGCCGGTGCCCTATTTTTGCATTGAAATCTCAAAACCTACTTAACCTACTTATGCAGATCTAAGTAGGTACGTTAAAAAAAACTTGATGTTTTTGAACATCGATGTTTGCGCTTGATATTACAAGAGCTGATACATAAGAAAAAAACATCGAAATCTCATGACCGATGTTTGAAATTGCGAAAGACCCTTCTCTTGGTGAAGTAAATGAATTTCTTTCTTGCATTCTTATAAAGAAGCAGCTTTCGGGTCCAAGTGAATTTTCAAAATGGACGTTAGATGGCAGCAAAGATGTACTCCCACCTCTGCTCCGGGTTTGCTATCTCCCCCTACCGAGTGCGCAGTTTTGTTGTGTTGCGTATTGTATGTCTTTTCTGCAGTGTAAATGTAAGTTATTTATGCCGGTATTTTGAACTCCTATGTTCTTTCAGAGTGTTGACTTCTAGCGTAGAATCACTTGATGATGGGAATGAATACCTCACACAAGTGTTCTAAAGAAACACGACAATTTCATTATCTAAAATGAACCTGCATCTCCGTCGGAAAAATCATTCCAGGCGTATTGTTTATCAAAGCTTGTTTTTGTTCATGTCTTGTTAATTACCGTTATTAAGTGTACTATATGCAATAATATTCATTGCAACAAAATAACCTGAAAACTTATAATGAGTAAGAAGTCAAATCAGAAAACGACACTCTTAAGTTTATTTAAGAAAAATGAAAGCACGAAAACAACAGAGCCAGCGAATTCCGACAAGGACGTTGTAGATATAGGTCCATCTCAACGAACACAGTTTGCTTTAATAAAACATGTGCTCCTAAATATGGATTATCTGTTGTAAACAATTGTTTGTTTCAAATATTTAATTGGTTAGTGGTAAAAGATAACATAATGAAGTATTGCACATGTATAAAATATGGAAAGATACGACCAACATCAAGCAAAAGTGACTTGTTACTACCGTGGCGTGCAAAAATTAGGGAGGAGACGGTTTTTCGAATGTAACGTCGTGCAGAAGTGCTCCACATCGACTCAAATCATACCATAAGATCCCTAAGATGTAAGAATACATGACAAGTGAGCAAAACCATCCAAACAAGGAATCCAAAGGATACAAAGGCACTTTATTGAAAAGGTAGCTACGAGCACAACTGGACAGAAGACAGAAACGTCCATGTCAACAGGCGGCTGCCAAGAAAAATACAGTCTTTAGTAGAGGATATGATCACCCCTGACTGCGTTGCCGGATTTACAACGTCTGTCCATGCTGAGGACGAGGTTTTCAAGGAGCTGTTGAGGCATCACTGCCCATTCGTCTTGTAGCGCCAATAGCAATTGTGGAATCGTTGCTGGCGACGTGCTGTCTAGAGTCTCCCGAGAAGGTTCCACACGTGTTCGATTGGATTTAGGTCCGGGGACCTTGCGGGCCAATCCATGCGTTGTATAGCTTCACTCTCCAACAGCTCTGCGACAGATACTGCACGATGAGGTGTAGCGTTGTCGTCCATGAAGAGGAACTCAGGACCCACAGCACCTCTAAACAGATGCACGTGAGGCAGGAGAACCTCGGTACAATAGCGTACACCAGTGACTGAACCTCCTTGGAAGATGTGGAGGTCAGTACGGCTACCAAACATGATACCGCCCCAAACGAGAACTCGGCCACCTCCAAACCGGTCCCTTTCGATGACGTTGCAGGTGCTATTGCGTGTTCCCTGCTCTCTCCAGATGTGTATACGTCCAGAATCGTTCGTCAGACTAAATCGGCTCTCATCCGTAAAGCGAACTCGACCCCATTGCTAATGTGTCCAGTTGTTGTGTTCCTGGCACCACAGAAACCGCCGTCTCCGATTAGCAGGCGCTAATGGCACACACCGTACTGGTCGTCGTGCAAATAGACCACATTTGTGCAGCCTCCTGGCCACGGTAAAAGGCGATAACGGACGTCCAGTTGTCTGTTAAATGTGCCTTGCGATTTCTCCCGCTGTCTGCCGTTTGTCTCTTCTCGCCTGCAGGACAATATACCGATCGTCCGCCGCCGTGGTTGCTCGTGGACTACCACTACTAAACTCTCTGACAGCTGTTCCTGTCGTTTGAAATGCTCTCCAATCTCGTGAAACTATGTTGTGATGGATCCCAAACTCCTCGTTCACATAGTCACACTTCGACCTTCTTCCAACTTCCCAATGACGCTACCTCGGGTAAAGTCATTCAGATGTCGTCTAGTGGATTGCCTGTTGGCCATATCACACGGTGGCAGCAACTCGACGTCGTTCAAATCTATGTACACCGTGCAATACCATTCACCGAATTGGTGAGCGTACACCGCCCGTGTTCTTTATAGCCTTCCGAGACCCCACTCCCGTCATGCTGCATATATGCACATGCCGTACCGTACCGGACTCTAGTCTATCTTATGAAAGGTTTTTCGGTCCGTTCTGCCTGCTCGTTCCGCTGTTATGCTAATTTCTCCTCTTCGTCCGTAAGTTTTGCACACCAGTGTATTTCGTGCAAAAAGCTTCGAAAGAAAGTTCAATTGACCATGAACATAGCAAGTTACACACTGATCCATGTTCAGATAGTATTCAAAAAACGTATACTTTAGCTTCAAAAATTAAATGTGAAATATTAAAAAATGTGCATTCAGCAGATTATTCCAGCGTTCTATGTTGTAAAACAACAGATATCTCAGTTTTGAAGCAGCGTATGATATACACTGAAAAGCAATTGAATTAGAGACAGCTGACGTTATGCAAATGTGGCGCTGTGGGCGAGTAGTATATAGGGGGTACTATGGCACACCCCAAAATCACATGAAAACCTCAAAATCAGGCATTTTGTGATTTTTTCAGACCTCAATAATCACGATCATTTTAAGGCTTTTTATGATCAAAAACAACATATTTTCATTAAAAATCATTGATTTTTGAACATAAAACAGTTAAAAGCACTAAATTTTTAAAAAACGAAATTTCATCCCTGTTTTTCATAAAAACAGAGCATGATAAAAAAAAACATTTTAAGTCATTTTTGATTATATTTGACGGCTTTTTTGAACAATTGCAATTATTTTGAACTTTGAATAGCTTTGATTTTAAAAAAGCTAAAATGAAAGTTTTAATATTGAAAATCAATAGAAAAGTTGTAAAACAAACTACTTTGAATTGGTATTTTGCAAAGTCCTTTTAAAAAATGCATTAAAAAAAGGGGTACCCAAAATGGATATCCCTTATAGAAAGATTAAAAATTTTTGAAGATTAAAAATATAGGAAGATTAAAAATATTACAAAGATTTGAACAAATTCAATAATATAAGGTTTTGTTATGTAACACTTCATTTCTATGTTTCTCTTTAAAGATATGTCCTATTTTATTTTCTGTTTCAGTAATTCTTCTTTTGAACCTCTCTCGATCAACTGCATATGTTTCCCATATACCTTTTCGATTTTCATTTCCTACATATATGACAACAGCATTAGGATCGAAGTGAACTTTCATTTTAATAGAATTCGTTCTTTTAAGTTTTTACTAATTCATAATCATAATATAGATCATCAATTTTACCTCTGAATCTGAATATATAATTACCTTTATTATTTTTTTAATTGCACTGTCAGATAGTGTTCCGTGACATTTTCTAAGATAATATTCTTTTTCTTCATCATTGACTTCTATTTTTGCAATAGTTGTATCTCCGAATTTCGTTTGGATTTTTTTCAGTGACGTCAATTTATAATCTCCAGGATTCAAATCTTTTAATTCATGTGTTTCTGTAAATAATCTGATGCTGTTGAACTCATCCATTTATAAGATTTTATTTTTTTAAAGGCTTTTGAATACATGTGATGAGAACTGTAAATTACAATAACTTACAAACTCATTTAAAATTTCTAATCCTTTGTTTTTAATTTCCTCGTTTTTTTCTTTTTTATCAACTATTCTTTTTATTTTTTTTAAATAATTATAAACTATAGTTAGAATATCTGAAAACTTGTAATTATCTCTATACATATGAATCAAGTCATCACAAAAATGAGCGATTTGAGATATTTCGTTACTATATTTTTTATCTGAAGAACAGTATAGAGCTCTAAGGTCACCCATTAAATCCATTTATAAGTTTTCATTTTTTGAAATATAATTCTTATAATGCATACATCTATACATAGAGCATCCGGGGCCTAAAACTCTTGGACATTTTGGTATATCTAAATCAACAGATGGAATATCTTCAAGCATCTGTTTTTCCATTACTCCTCTTTTATATGCCAATGTACCTCCATAAATATGGTACAGGTTTTTAATATAGTTCTTTACCTCACAATTATTAATCCATAGTTCTTTGCTATTTGGATATCTTTTAAATCTCAGTCCATGCACATCTAAAACACACTTAGGCACGATATTCAATTCTTGTTCATCTAATTTGCAGTCAGCTGTGAACACTGATATTGTTTTACCCATATTCAGTTTTCAGTATACCCAACTTATTTTTCTTGCTGTCTTACGATTTGGCAGGACAAATCCTTGAATATTTATAATCACAATTATATCATTCATTGTTTATATTTAATCACTTTTTTAAATACATATACAAAAGGTACAGTATTCAAATCATCTGGAATTCTTCTTTTATCAAATCCAAACAGGTATTTCTTGTTCAGTGTATCTACAGCTATATTTATATCTTTTTGTATCTTAAACTGATTATTTGATATTTCTAAGTAATCTATTTCACCTGTTATTACTTTCATTCTATCATTGAAATTCAAAATATTTTCATTCTCATAGCTCATTTTAAATCCTTTTACTTTACCTTTTACAGTTCCATCATTTAGTATGTATCCACAGTCTTTTGGTGCACCAGCTGTCCAGGATTTCATATATTTATCCTCTCCCAATTCATCTGTCCATTCTCCTAACATGCATCCTGTTTTGATTTTATTAGTTCCATCATCTATATACACAACACTATCTGTGTCTTTATAAATCACTTTTTCACGTAATTTATCAAGCATTTTATATAATCTAATTCTAGCAGAACTAGTGGTGAAAGCTGCTATATAAACGTTAGTATTAAAGAAAGTTATTTTTAACATATTCATCTTTCATTTTATAAGTCATTTCTACACAGTCATCATTCATAAATATCATATTTAATACTTCGAGATTATCATCTAATATAATTTTATAAAATTCATCTAAATCCATTAGGTATTTAGTCTGTTTCATATTTTTTCTCTGTCCAAACTTACCCCATAATGATTTCAAACATATCTTACTTATAAATCTCATTCCTGGATTTTTTTCTATTTTTTCTAATTTCATATCTAATTTCTTGTAAACTGTCTTCTTATATTATTTTTCACTTTTTAAGTTTTCAGACCATTTATCATCTGTTTCTAATTTGATTTTCAAAAACATTTTAACATAATCTCTAAATAGGTCATCAGTTTTATTTTCAAAATTCCAAACCTCATATATCCTTAAAATGTTATATCTTTTTTTAATTGCTAAATTCATTTTATCAGTAGTCCATGTACTAGTGAAACATCTTTCATCTCTTTTATGATTACACTCCTTATTTCTAATTTCAAAGCATTCTTTACATTTCTTTTTATCTACAACAGTTTTAAAGTGATTACATTTGATAGTTTTAGAACATGATTTACAAAGAGCAAACATCAATTTTTCATCTTTAATTGGTAACACTGGATGATATAAATTTCTAGGTGGTAAGACCTTACAGTTGATGAAACCATACCATTCTTTATCAAATTTTTCAGGATTAAATATCTTAACAGGATGACCAATTGGATAATTATCAAAGTAATTTACATTTGGATATAGTGAACATATATCAATATATCTACCTTTTTCATTATTTTTAAATTCATATTTCAATTTAGTAGGCTCACACCTACCCCATAAAATGCATCTCTAGGATTTAAAGGTTCCCCGAAATCTCTATTCCATTCATTTCTTATATATTTTTTAATTTCTTTATTATTATTAAAATCACATTCCCATATAACAATTAATTCATATCCAGCTTTTAAAATCTTCTTTTGAATCCTCTTAGTTCTTTTATATAAGTCTTTCATACATATCTGATTCTGTTCATTTATAGTTGATTCTCTATCACATCTATTACATCCATGCCAGTGACATCCATGAAATTGAAACACTGTGTTTTCATAAAATTCATCTACTTTATAAATTTTCTTACCTAATTTTAATTTTTTCTCTCCACCATTTAATGCATGTTGAATATTGATATTATTCTTTTTAGACAGATAATCTAACCAAGCAATTGATTTTTTACTATATTTGTCTTTTTGAATTGTATCATCGTATATGGCAATTGTACCTTTTTTTAAGAATTTATCTCTATAAATACTCATGCATACACCTGCTAGAGTTACATTTTTAAATTGATCGATATTTGCGATTTCTAAGAATAATCTTCTCAATTCTAAACATCCTCTTTTTAAAATATCTACATCTGATCTACAGTATTTAACAAATTCTTTTTGAAAATCAAACGTATTGTTTTTAACAGTTTCATACCATTTTAAGAATTCATTTCTCTCTTTAGATTTCATAGAATCACATCCGTAGTAATATTTTTCAAGTTATTTACCTATATAATTTTGATTACATTCGTTATTAAAATAATGAGGAAAATAACCTTTTGCCATCTCTTCTAATCCAAATGTTTTTGGAAAATCTCTTAATGGAATCATAGTAAAATTGATTGAATCTATGAATCTTATATTATATCCAGATGCCTGCATATAATTGAGTTTATTTCCATTATATATAGTAGTAAACACTTCTATTTTGTTTTTAAAACAGTATTTAGCTAAGAATTGAAAATCAAAGCCTTTACCATAATGAGCTAGTACAGTATATCCAAAATGTTTTTGTTGAAATAACCAATGACAAAAATCATTTTCATTTTCAAATATCTTTTCACTACCATCATACATTTGACATACAACTAGATTAACTTCATGAGTTCCTGGTTCTTGTTTAGTTTCGACATCAAATAATATATATTTCTCAGTATATTCATATTAACATTTTTCACACCAATCTTTTCGATTTCTTGTTAACTTAGGACAATCATTTTCACATTTACCACCTTTAGCATTTTTACGTTTCATATAGCATTTATGATCATGTAATACATATTTCCAACAATTTTTACATCTCTTTTCACCACATACATGCACTTTGGGTTTTCTCTCATATCGATTAATAATTCTTTTACATTTTAAATATTTCCATAGACATTTACATACACTAACACCTTTCTTATTTTTTCTTTTGTGGTTAACAAAACACTCCTCACCTTTAAATAATCGATAACATTTTTTACAAAATATCTCTTAACCATTACAGTTACTATCTGTTTTAAAACATCTATCACATTTGAGAGGACAACTGTGTTGATCTGATCTTTTATAGCTTATTTGACAATAATCACAGTAATTCTCATTTCCTAAAAATCCTTTCACAGAAGTAATTACATCGAAATGATTTCAATTTTTCAATATGTAAATACATGTAGATTTATATTTACCACTATATATACGTTCAATAAAATTCTCTCTGCAAAATATATTTATCTGAATATCTAAGAATTCTTCAAATATTTTAACCTCTTCTAAGCAACATATTTCTAATTGAATATTGCATAATTCATGTAATTTTACAGCTAATGATTTTTGTAAAACTCTACCCATTTTGATGTATCTAATATCATTTTTTGATAACTCATTATGAATCAATTTATCACATATTAGCGTAGGATTTTGAATAGATAGAGCAGTTACAATTGATCTAGCTAAACATATATTATCATCATTTTTTATCTGACAGATACTTCTCTTATTTTCTATTGTTTCATCATTAATTATATTTATATGTTTACCTCCTGAAGGTAATTACATTACATTAAAATCAAATGTACAATCAGTTATTTCTAATTCCTTATATTCAATTTGATCAGATAATTTATAAATATATAGCTCATAGGCATCCTTAGTATACATCATTTTATCATGAAATGGTTTATTCAGTTTAGGATTATATACTATTATATCTACTTTACCTTGAATTTTACCAATTGCTTTTATAAATATATCTTGTAAAATATTGAAATATTGTTCAGGTTTAATGTTTACTCCAGCTACTCTATAATTCTTTCTATGTACCATATATTTTTTAATATATTTTCCTTTTGTTTCAATAATTTCATAATCAGGTTTAAATAATTTTTCAAGATTTACAGCTGTTTTAATTTTCTTTTCTTTTCTTGGTTTCAGTTTGTTATCTTTGAATTTTAAATTAAAAGAATCAAATAATTTTTTAAATATATTTCTTCTCTCTGGATGATTAATAAATATTTTTGTTTTTCTATCTAAATATTCTGATGTATCTAATTCAAGGATATCTACTAAAACAGACTTATAATCACCTGTCTTTCTAATATATTTTATCAACGATTTCATTAAATCACCTTTTCTTACATTGTTTGATTGTTTGATTTTTAATTGCTTTGCAACATTTCTAAGTTTCTGAACACTTATAACATTTAGAGCACTTTTAAGATGCTGCACAATAACAGGCTTCAGATTTTTTAACTCCATTTATTAGGATGTAAATTTATAAAGGGATTTTAAAAAACAGGTTGCACACGTTTATTATGATAAATACTTCTTTAATGTCTTTGTTAATGAGTTACAGTGTATTCTCTTCCACAGTCACAAATTCTCTTTTGGTACTTTCTTTTGGAATCACAAGTCTTGCAATAGTGCTGTCTATAAACGTAACCTTTAAGACGTTGAATGTAAAATTCATCTATAGGTTTCGTTTGTTTACAACTTTTGCATGTTTTTTTCTCCATTTATTAGGAAACAAATTTATAAATACTTTTCCTTAGTCTTCCCAGATCTTTTCATTTTTTGGATTTATATTAATTTTAATATCATTTGATATATTATAATAGTCACAATGTTTTTAATAAAATATGCATCTTTTAAATTTTTCTCATAGTACATAAAATCTAGTAATTTTAAAAATAAATCTTCTACTTCCTTATTAAATTTAAGGGTTTTTTTCTTTTAAACTGATTAAAGTATCTTATTCTACTAACATATCTACTTTTTAAATATTTATTATAATCTACATAATAACAGTCTTTCTCTTCATCGTATTTCATTCTCTTTATTTGTTTCATTACTTTTTTAAAATTTTCAGGAATTTCAATTTGTTCTTCTTCTGAAGATGAATAAGAAAAGTAATTAGCTTCTTCATTAAAATTATCCATTTATTAGATATCATTTTATTAAAAACCTTTTAGTTATTGTTTTACAGTTTTCTCTTTCACATCCAGATGTCAGCACAAGAAATTAAATCTCTTTCTTGCTGAAATGCAGTCATTACATAACACTGATAAGCTTCGAGCCAAAATGTTGGCATAACCTCTTTCAGGCAGACTTGAACAGCTGCCAAAATCATCAGTGGCGAACACTTCCTGGTTACGTAACAACCTTTGGATCACTGCCAATTTTCTCTGGCTTCAACGTAAATAGAAGTTTCAAGCAAAAATATACTGTCCTGGGTTGGCCGAGTTGGTAGCGTGTTAAGCTTGCAAGCGAAAGGTCGTTGGTTCGAGTCTCGGTAGCTCCCTGTCCCCCTTTGATTAAAAAAAGGTTGGGTTCATGGTAGTGCGTGTAACATCTAAAAAGTTCTGTGTGTGTTCCGTTGGAGGGTCGAAAGAGTTAAAGCCCATAAGTACCTGGCTGGCCAGGTACAAATAAATAAAAAAATGAAGCATGGACCCTCCACCGAAGGGGCGTTTTGCAAAAAATTTTCAAATTACATCGTCAACCCAACTGTTAAATTCATCAGAATATCCCAACCATTTAACTAAGTATTTACTTCCTTTCTTTCTAATATTTTTTTTCAATCTTATAAACCTCATCTTTCTTATCATATTTAAGAAGTTCTTTTTCATAAAATGTTCCTGTAATTTCTTCATTATTTAAATCTTTTATTTTATATGTCGGAGGATCTGTGTTTAATATATCTGAAATTAAAAATATTTCTTCTGTAAATGTTGGAAGATAACCTTTCTTAAATTCTCTTTTATACTTTGAAATTCTTATTTTATCACCTTTTTGATATTTTGGTTTATTTTTCTCCTTTTCTTTATACAAATTATTATAAACTTTTAATTCCTTTTCTTCCTTACTTGCTTCTATAGATGTCATTTTATTGGATCTATGATAAGAATTATTATCATTCTTAATTAATTTATCTAGTACATTTATCCACTTTTTAGTATTATTTGCTGGAAATACTTCCACATTTTAGTCTTTAAAGTTCTATTGAATCTTTCAATAACAGCACATTTAATCTCAATATTTTCAGTTGTAAACCAGTGAATATTTTCATCCTTGAATAACTTTTGAGTTTGTTTATTTATAAACTCTGTACCCTTATCTGTTTGAAGTTTTTCTGGTTTTTTCTCTTTAAATACTTTTTAAATGCTCTAGTTACCTCTTCACCTGTTTTTCTTTTAATCGGAATTCTCTAAGCATATTTACTGAATATATCAATTACTGATAAAATATAATTTGTGTCATTATTAAAGGATTTAAATTCTTGCATATCTATAAGGTCAGCTTGAAATTGGTCATTGACATGAGAAACATAAATTCTTCTTCTTTTAAATCTATGAATAAGTGGTTTATGTTTAGTATATACATCTTGTTGATGTAAAAACTCTTCTATATCTTTCCTGGGTAATTTAGTTTTTCTGTGTAATTCATTAATACCACAATAACCAGTTTCTGGTGTATAATAAATATTTTTAAGGTCTTTCACGACGTCTTTAAAAACACTCTTTTTAGATTTACAGACTGCACACATTCCTTTTGCCATGGGTCTTCTATTTTTAGCTACTCTTTCTTGAATGTCTTTAGTTTCAGTTTTCTGTTTGCACTTTAAGCAATACATGTTTATATAGGATGAAATTCCTAAACCAAATGTTTTCTTTGCTTTTATAATTGGTTTTATAACAGCTCTAGCTTGTTTCTCTCCTAATGGATAGAATCCACTTGTAGTATTTTCAATTGAATCTAAATCGTTTAAGAGTTCTTGATCAGCAATATGTCTCTGTTTAGTATCTTTAGTTTTACTATAAGCTACATCATGTTTTTACAAGCTTTATCAACTCTCTTAATTTCTGGATCTTCTCTTTTTAATCTCTTTTCTAATTTTGTAAATGGACCACAATACTGGTACCCAGGTATATGCATTTCAGGTGGATTTAATTTATCTTGTAACCATCCTACTATATCACCTCCTGTTATTACATAACCAGTACCATTAATTTCTTTGAATATATGAATATTCCGCGCCATTAATTTATCTGAAAATTTATTTTTTAACTACGTATCTATAACCATTTAGCTGTGTTTGTTTTACATATTTTTCTAAAGGAAAATACTTAATATTTTTTATAAAATCTTCTTATTTAATGTAAGCATCCTGTTCTGAAATTGAATTAGCGTTTATTAAATTTAATATCTGTTTATAAAATTTGTAAGCTTGTTTATATTCTTCTTTTCTTTCTGAAATATTTAGAGTTTTATCAACAACTTCAATGACTCCTGCTCCTAAAGAAAGTGCTGCTAAAGGAATAAATGCAAAAACTGATAAACCTGAAGCACTAAATATAAATTTGCCTACAGATAATGATATACTAATTTTATTATAGTAACTAAAACTATTTCTGTAAACATACATTTTTTTCTAAATATTCTTCCATTTATATAGGACCAAAGTTATGTCTGTATCTCATATGAGAATTTTTCAAATCTAACATGAAGAAATCGTAAGGTTTTTCAATACTTTTTTGATAAGGATCTATATTAAAATCACCATCAATTTCTCTAATATGTTGTTTAATTTCTCTGTGCTGAAGTTTAAAAAATATAAAGTAATCACAGTTACTTCTTATATCAATAGGTGTTGAATAATAGGTCTGTGATAAATAAATAATGGATGCATTTTTCTTCCTTCCTCTTATAAAAAAATTTTCAATTTCATTTTGATCTTTTTCTTTTACAGAGTCATCAAAAATAACTAGATTTTTTAATGAAGGATCTAAGTCATCTACAGTAATAAATTCATTTATGTCTGAACTAAATAATGTTTCTTTCTTAAACGTTTTAAATAATGTTAATAACTTATTTTTATTCTTTCCCTTTATTTTTAAAATGTCTTCCTCTCCTATATCATCAAACATTGAGTAATCTTCTTGTAATTTAGAGTATTTAGGTTCGTTAATATTTTTTGCACATATTAATAATGCATCAAAATATAAATGATCATATATTAAATTTAATAGTAAATTTGTTTTTCCACATCCTGAAGATCCTGTTATTAAAAGTTTAAAAGGATGAATAGGTAATATTGGATTTTGATTTGGATATATAAATTCTTCTAGTTCTGAATAATCTTTTAGTTTAATGCTAGAAATTCATCATCTTCAATAAACATTTCAGCTGCAAAAAATAAGTCTTCAGCTGGTATCCCTTGAGATAAATAATATTCAGCTAGATCTAATGGCATTTCAGCAAAAGATAAATATTCTTCAAGTTGTTCTTCCATTTATATAAGTAAAATAATTTGCTTGGAAGCAAATTTTCAGTTAAATAAATGAGTAAAGTGATACACGATTTATTAAAATTAGCAAAAGTAAATGCTGAACTAAGAAAACGAAATAAGGAAAAGCAATTAGAAGATTTAGGATATGAAGAGGCAATAACAAAATTTCATAAACCTATAGTTGAAAAATTAGAATATCAAGATGTATCTAGAAAAGAAAATTTAAAAGCTATTCAAGATGCAATTGAAGAACTTTCATTTCAACCAAATGCAAAATCTTCAAGAATTCCTGCCTTAGAAGATGTTAAAGAACCTATTTCAGATGCTGAAGAAATGTATGAGAGATAAGCAGGAATTCATAAAATTAACTTAAACAAAAACTTGAATGTATCAGTTATTAAAAAAAGTTAGGATTTGATTTACCTTCAGAATTAGTTAATAAATCTGATGAAGAGATTGATGAAAAAATAAATGAAGCAAATGAAAAAATCAGTGAAATCGGACGTCTGAAAGGTCCTCAAGTAAAAGCACTTAATAATGCTAAAGATGAAGAAAAAAATTACAGAAAAAAAATGATCGTTTCGATTATAAAATGGCTGAGGTGCGAAAATATAGTAGAGCATTAGAAGCTCTCAAAATGGGGAATTACTATATGGGTGAGGGTCTTAATATTTAAGATAAATTAACAGATAAAATATGTAAGGGAACTAAAAATAAGAAAGTATATAACAAAGTAGTTCAAATAGTAGGTAAATTATTGAAAGAGGGTAAAATGACTAATGAGCAAGTAAAACAATATTATTCAAAGTTTCTATCTTAATAAATGAGTAATTATATTGTATCAAGAATTTATTTGAGTGAAGGTCAGAAAAATAAATTAAAATCAGCAGTTAAGGAAGGTGAAGAAATTACACTGCAAATTGATAAAACTAAAAGTGCTAATCATGATATGTATTTAACAAAAACCCAAATTAATCAAATTAAAAATGGTAAACGAATAACTATAAGTAAGACACAATTAAAGAAAAACGGAGGTATTTTACCCTTTTTGATCCCTATCTTAGCAACTCTTGGTACTGGTGCTCTATCTGGTGCTGCTAGTTTTGGTGTGAATAAAGCTTTAAGTAAAGTAACTGGATCAGGTTGTAAAAAACATTCTGGAAAGGGAGTTCTTCAGAATTACGAGGTATATCCAATAAAACGATAGAACAAAATATGAAATATCTAAAAGGATTCAGAGGTGTATTTACATCCGATTTATTACCTAAAAAGAATAACAAATTTGAAAGTGGAATTATTAATTTAGATATATCTACAGGACCTGGGACTCATTGGGTCTGTTATTATAATGATCCTAAATATAATTTTGTGGAATATTTTGATCCATTTGGAGAATATAAATATAAAGACATTAAATTGAATAACACTTTCATACCTAAAAATATTGTAAAATATCTTGAAACATCTAATAAAGGAATTAGATATAATTCGAGTTTTTTACAAGAACCAACATCTGTTAAATGTGGTTTTTATTGTATGAAATACATAACTCAAAGCAATAAAGGTAAATCACCTGTTGAAGATTTATATTCTTTTACCCAAGAACCAAGTGGTTATAATGAAAATTTTGTGCTTAATAAATGTGAATTTTAGATTCAAAAAATTTTGAGAAATAAGAAGATTTTACAATTGAATATGTCCCACCTATTCCTGTTAATAAAAATTCAAAAATAGCTTTAAAATCTATGTCTATGTGGGTTTCATATAACAATATTGATGAAGAATATGAAAATAATACATTTAAGTATTTTGATGGTAGTTTATGGCATGAAATAACTTTAGATAATGGAAATTACACATTAAGGGAATTAAATAACTTTTTAATAAAACGATTTGGAGATGAACCACCAATTAAATTTAAAGCTAATTTCGCTACACAGCACTTTATAATTGAATTAAAAGATGAATATAAAATTGATCTCAGAGAGGGTAAATTACATGAAATTTTAGGATTTGAATCTGAAATATATGAAGGTAATCATCAAGAAGGAAAATATATGGCAAACATTTCTAGAGGAGTTGATGACATACACATTCATTGTGATGTAATTACAGGAGCTCTATATAATAATATTAATTCAGATATTTTATGTTCTTTTAGGCCGTCTAATCCTCCTGGTAGTTTAATAAAAATTGATGAAAAAATCCTTTATTTTTACCCGTTAATAGACGAAATTATATTCATAGAATTCGAATTTATATCACGAATCAAGATAATGAACTGATAGACTTGCATAATATGAGAGTTTTATATAGATTAATTTTAGCTTAAGCTTTTCAGCTTAATAAATGAATTATAACAAACATAGATTATATGCAAAACGATATGGTGGTAATATCTTCGCTGAAGGAATTAAAACTTTTGGAAAACAAAATGTTAGAAGTTTTAGGTAAATCAGCAAAAACAGCAACTGAAGATAAAGCTAAAAATGTTATTCAAAATAAACTTGAAAATATATTATCTAAACCCTCTGTAACTGTTAATGATATATTAGCTAAGAAGAAAATTCAGGATCGATATGGATCCGGTTTGAAATGGTATAAATGAGTTTTTTATACTAATAAATGGAAAAACTTTGGGACTTAAAATCTATTCCAGATTATTATAGTAATAAAATTGCTAAGTATGAATATATAAAACATAATGAAGATAGTACTAATGTAAAAGAATCAAATCAATATAAGTTTAATAATTAAAGATACAAATTCACCTATATTATATAGTAACGATTATATAAGCTTAGAAAGTAAAATAGTAAAAAATAATAATGATACTATAGGAACTGCTAATGTTACATTTGTAACTGGTGGGAATCTGTTTACATCCGCTTCATTAACTATAGGAAAAGAACAAACTGATTCCAATATTGAATGTGCTTCATTAAGTCATCAAATTAACGGACTTATAAATTTCACAAAAGATTATTCCACTTCAGAGGCTACAAATATGATGTATTATGTTGATACATCAGAATCAGCTGATAAAGATAAAATAGTAATAGATGATCCTAATAAAGATGTAAAGAAAGGATCAGATATCAAATTAAAAGAAAATGCCTCTTATAATAAAGGATTTAGACAGAGATGGCTTTTAACAAAAAACAGCAATATAATAAAATTTTGGATTCCTTTAAGACAACTGTTTGGGTTTCTCGACGATTTTAGAAGATTAATTTCTGATGTAAAAGTTACATTTGAATTTCAAAGAAATAGTCATAAAGATATGTTATACACGGATGTTGCAAATCCTAATTATAAAGTTATTATATCTGATTTTCAATTATGGTTACCTTATGTAGAGTTGTACCCATCCATTGAGGCTGAATTTAAAAGTATAGCTTTGAATTCTACACCTATTGAAATTACTTGGTGTTCTGCTTCAATTGAGAATAGTAATCAGCAAACAACATCAAGTGGTGCATGTCATAAAGAACTACATCTGATGAGGTGTTAAGGGTTCTTGTCATCCCACAGTATGTTGAAAAAGAAAACAATCAAAATCAGAATAATATGATTTTTGTTAATTTAGATCTCATTGAATGCTGGATATTATGTAATAATAAAAAAGTTCCAGAAGAAATTTTTAAAACGAATTTTAAAGATGGGCAGTTAGATTATAATAGATGTTATTCTGAATTATTAGCAGCTGGGTTAAATACTCATAATACTGAAAGTATTATGAGTATTTAATCCAGCTGCATAATTTACATAACTTATATGAAAGTTATAAGTTATGTAAATTATGCGAGATTGTATGCAATCTTTTATTTTAATTTATCTAATCATCCAGAGTATGCTAATATTTCGAATTTAAGACTAGAATGTAACTGGAGATTAGGATCAAATATAGGTAAACCATATAGATTTTATTTCATCGTGAATGAAAGAAAAAGAGGACCACTTAATATGGCTAATAAGGAATTTAAAACTTTAAAAACTTTAGATTAAATAAATGAATTGGTACCCTTTTGGTTCATCTTATGAAGATTTTGGAATTGGACCACCTGGACCTACTGGAAATGGATTTAAATTAACAGATGACGGTAATTATGATATGGCAGAAAAAAATTTAAAAAATTGTAAAGAACCTATAGATGAACATGATGTTACTACAAGAGAATATGTTTTAAAACAAATAAGAGACAATAATCTGGAAGTTAAAAATGAAATAGAAAAATTATTAATGGTAGTTTTTCAGATTTTGATCAAGAAACTGCTGTAAGAATAAGCGATTTAGATGCTGTACTTAAAGGTGAATTAAGTAATTTGGATAAAAATATTTACATATTCAAGATGGGAATGTAATTAATGCAAAAGGTAAAAGAATAGGAAATGTTGCTGATCCTACAGCAGATAAGAATGCAGTGAATAAGAGGTATTTAGAAAATAATGTTTTAATTTTAAAAGATGAAAAGTTTGATGTTCAAAATAAAAGAATAGTGAATATTCCATTTCCTCAGGATATGTATGACGCAGTTAATAAAAATTATGTGGATAATCAAAAATTTTATGCAACAATTCAAGAAGATAGAAAAGCATATAATACTCATGGTGCTATGCGTTACTGGGAAACAGTCGTTTTTACGAAATTTAGTAGCAATCTCCTTGACAGAAATATGAAACTGAGTGAAAATATGGATATGGAAGTTACATTTTATTTACGTCTTAATTATACTAATGGGAAATCAGAAGTTTTAATTACATTTGGGGAAAATATATTATTTAATGGTGATGCCTACACAGATAAACCTTTAATACTCTTTGCATCAGGAAAAAGAATGATGAATTAAGCATACAAGTCATATCTTATGTAGAATTAAACAATTTTAAACCTTACTTAGAAATTGAAAAAGTAACATATTTATAAAAATACATTCTATATAAATGGATAGGATAATTAAGAACAATATTAATTAGGATTCATTTTCTAAAGATAATGAACTTTCAGAAGATATAATTAGAAGTGTAAAAGATGCAGTAAATTGGGATTTAATATCAGAATATCAAAAATTATCTGAAGATTTTATTTCAGAATTTCATGATAAAGTGAACTGGGATAAAATTTCTCAATATCAGATTCTTTCTGAATATTTTATGAATAACAATAAATTAAACTGGTTTTTGATTTCTCAATATCAAACACTTTCTGAGAGTTTTATATTAATGAATATTGATAAATTAGATATGAGAAGAATTTCTATGTATCAAAAATTAAGTAATGATTTTATAAAAGAAAACTTTCGATTCTTAGACATGTCAGTAATTCCAATAAAACAAAAATTAAGTGAAGAAACTATAGATTTTCTTAGCGATTTTATTGATTGGAAAGAAGTTACAAGAAACCAAGAATTAACAGAAGATTTCATTGTGAAATATAAAGATAAAATTAACTGGTGTGATATCGTTATCAACAGAAAATTCTCTGATGATTTTATAAATGTAAACTATAAAAAACTTGTTGTATATTTACTTGCAAAGATATGTCCTAAAATTTAAATAATTTTTAATCTTCCTATATTTTTAATCTTGAACAATTTTTAATATTTCTATAAGGGGTATCCATTTTGGGTACCCCTTTTTTAAATGCAGTTTTAAAAAGAACTTTGCAAAGTACCAATTCAAAGTAGTTTGTTTTGCAACTTTTCTACTGATTTTCAATATTAAAACTTTCATTTTAGCCCTTTTAAAATCAAAGCTATTCAAAGTTCAAAATGATTGCAATTGTTCAAAAAAGCCGTCAAATATAATCAAAAATGACTTAAAATGTGTGTTTTTATGATGCTCTGTTTTTATGAAAAACAGGAATGAAATTTCGTTTTTTAAAAATTTTAATGTTTTTAACTGTTTTATGCTCAAAAATCAATGATTTTTAATGAAAATATGTTGTTTTTTATCATAAAAAGCCTTAAAATGATCGTGATTATTGAGGTCTGAAAAAATTAAAAAATGCCTGATTTTGAGGTTTTTATGTGATTTTGGGGTGTGCCATAGTATCCCCTATATACCACCTGTGCGGCCCTGTAAACGGAAAGGACGTGACGTGTGCAGCGATCCGACAATATAAAGAGTGATGCGATGGGAATCAGTAAAAGTCGGACGTAGTATGGGTAAGACGAATGATCTTAGCGCATTTGATCGTGGGCAAACTGTCGGGGAACAGCGATTGGGTCACTTCATCTCGGAAGTCGTGCAGGCACTGGGTTTTTCACAAGCCACTGTTTCACGGGTGCACCGTGATTACATAGAATTCGGTAAAACCATCCCTGCAAGGGCGAACTGCCGTGGATAACAGCGTGTGGATGAACGGGGTGGGGTCATCGTCGGCTAGCTCGCACTCTAACAGCGCATAGACGGGCCACAGTGCAAGAAATCACTCAGCAATTTAACACTGGTGAACAAAAACGTGTAAGCAGCCACACCATCCAGAACCATCTCCTCGCTATGTGGTTCAGAAGCCATCGTACCACGAGGATACCGCTGCTGACCGCACATCACAAGGTACAAAGATTAGCATGGGCGCGGGAACATCGCCCCTGAACCCTAGGCATGTGGAAAAATGTTGCCTGTACTGATGCGTCGACATTCGCGTTGGTACATGCGGATAGCAGGATTCGAGTACGGCGCAAAACAAATGAAACGATGGATCATTCTTGCCAGCATGCTACTCTTCAAGCTTATGGATATGGCATTCTCGTCTAGGGATTGTTTACATGGACTGAAATGGGACCCCTGATACGTGTGACATCGTCCCTCACAGGTCAACGTTACCGGGATATCATGGGCGACCATTTGCTCCCATTTCTGCGTCTTTAACATCCCACTGGGGACTTCATCCTGCAACAAACAATGCACCGTGCCATCACTCCCGAATTCCATCCGAATGGTTGGATGAACACTCCACCAACGTGACCTCGCTTCCTTGGCTAGTTAGGTCACCTGACCTCAATTCCATCGAGCTCATCTGGGATGCTATCGAGAGAGATGTTCGAGGCTCTGACCCCTATTAATCAAATCTTCGTGAACTGTGGGAGCTGGTTCAGAGGTAGTGGATCCGCATGGCTTCCCAACGCTTCCGGAGTCTTGTCGAGGCCACGCCAAGACGAATCGCCACCGGCATCAGGGCGAAAGTTGGTGCTACACGTTACTAGACAGGTATTCCTAATTCAATTGCTCTTCAGTGTATATTAAATATGTTGGCCATCTGAAGAAAGAGATTAGCGTTAGTTTTATAACAACTTTTAATATCATTGATCACAAATCTGAAACTATAACTAACAAAATTTTGATGCACTTAGCAATATAGGGGTTAAAACATCTAACTCGGTGGGTCTAGAATCTGATGGAACAGTTGTCATGATCGGAATCATAATGGAGTAGCAGAAATAATCAAAGATGAAACAGATGGAATCCTAGTCAACTGTCGTTGTATAAACCACCACCTGGCCCTAGTTAGTGCTCAAGTAGGCACTAGGGTGCCTTATTTAGTCACATTTAATGATACCTTGAGACAATTTTTGTTCTTCTTCCAAAATTCCTCTGGTATGAGCGCTGGTTTAACTGAAATCCATAATACCCTGAACAGCCCTGAAATTAAACTTAAAATGGCTAGTGACACTAGGTGGCTGTCTGTTAACTTTGCTGTTCAATCCTTAAGAGAATCCTTGTTAAGTGTCATTGCTGCACTCGAAAGAGAGGCCACTGAAAGAAATGACATTACAGCTGAATATTTAAGCAAATATATGAGAACTGATGCTGACCTTCGCTACTTACAATGGACGCTCCCTATCATCTGATTCAAGGCTTCTTGAATTGGAAGAGGAACTACAAAGGATCAAGTGTGACATCGTGGGGCTAAGTGAGGTAAGGAGAAAAGGAGAAGATCTCATCGAACTGAAAAGTGGACATCTCTTCTACTATCGTGGGACAGATACTGGCAGAACTAGTGGTGTTGGATTTATAATAAACAAGAAACTGAAGGATAAAGTTGCAGAAGTTGAAAGTTCCTCTGACAGAGCTGCACGACTTGTTATCCAACTCTCGAAAAGATACCAGGCTCAGATTATTCAAACTTATGCACCCACCACAAGTCATCCTGAAGAAGAAATTGAAGAATTTTATGAGGAAATTTGTCATCTAAATAATAAAGGTAAGCAGCACTTGAAAATAATTATGGGAGATTTCAATGCAAAAATAGGGCAACGGCAACAGAATGAAACTTCAGTAGGTAAATTCGGTCATGGCAACAGAAACCAGCGTGGAAATACCCTCGTTGAGTTTGCAGAGGCAGAAGGGTTTTTCATCTTGAACTCCTTCTTCAAGAAAAAGCCACACAGGAAATGGACATGGAGACATCCAAATGGGACGACAAGTGAAATTGATTTTATTATGTGTAACAAAAAATTTGTCATAGAAGACTGCAGTGTGCTAAACAAGTTCAACACAGGCAGTGACCATAGATTGGTGAGATGTAAGATGCACCTCAACACTAAACTCGAACGTAGCAAGATCATAAGACAAACAAAATCTATTGACATAACCAACCTTAAAAAACACCATAATACCTTCAAGTTAGAACTGAAGAACAGGTTCTCTGCTTTAGAAAGCCTAACATCGGAAGAAGTGGACATCTCTGAAGTTAACAGAAAAGTAACCAAAGCTCTTATGGAAACAGCAACAAAATTAGCTGGGTCTAAGAACAAGTTGCATGTGAACAAATTATCAGGAAAACCAAAATGTTGATGCAAAAAAGAAGAGAGATGAGGACAACTAAAGAAGATGTGACTTCCAAAGTGGAATATATAGAGCTATGCAAGACAGTAAGAAAAAGTATCACTGAAGACGTAAGGAAATTCAACTGTGAACTAGTGAGGAAAGCAATTGAAAACAACCAAAGCCTAAAGATAGCAAAGGGACATCTCAGTAAAAGAAGAAAACTGATTATGGCACTGAGAAAAGAAGATGGTTCTGTAACAAGAAATAGAGGCGAAATTTTGACAAGAGTGAAAGATTTCTACTCCAAATTATATGAAAGGGATGATATATGCACTCCAGACATCATGAAAGATACCAGTACCAGAGTTCCTCCAATCCTTCCAGCAGAAGTTGCACATGCAATCAAGAACATGAAGCGGGGAAAAGCTCCAGGAGAAGATGGAATTACTGTAGACATCATACAAGAAGCAAGTGGAGAAATCGAAACAGTACTCGCCCAAATTTTCACTCGATGCCTTAATGAAGGAAAGATTCCTGAGGATTGGAACACCGCTACAATGATCCTGCTACATAAGAAAGGTGACATTGAGGATCTCGGAAACTACAGACCTATCAGCCTCCTATCAGTAGTTTATAAAATCTTCACTAAAGTTCTTTCACACCGCTTGAAGGTAACACTGGACATGGCTCAACCGAGAGAACAAGCTGGATTCAGGAGTGGCTGCAGCACAATAGATCATATCCACGTGCTGAGAGAACTAATTGAAAGAGCGAGGGAATATGAACTTCCATTGTGCATGGCTTTTATCGATTATGAAAAAGCCTTTGATTCGGTGAAACCATCAGCAGTTACCACGGCTCTGAAAACCTGCGGTATTGAAGATGCATACATTAATATTATTAATAACATCTATGAAAATGCAAGTGCAAAGATTAGGCTGTTTGAAAATACAACACACGTAAAAATTGGAAAGGGAGTGAGACAAGGTGACACCATATCTCCGAAGCTCTTTAATGCCACATTGGAGGGTGTTTTTCAGTCGCTGAGCTGGGAAAACAAGGGGATAAAGATTAATGGAGATTATCTAACCCACCTTCGTTTTGCTGATGACATAGTCATTTTTGCAACTACCCCATCAGAGCTGCAGAGTATGATCCAGGAACTTGCTGACAGGAGTAAAGAAGTGGGGTTAAAATGAACTTTCAGAAGACAAAAGTGATGTTCAATGCTTTTACAAGAAATGAAGATTTATCGATTGATGGAGAAAAGCTGGAGATAACAGACACGTACGTTTATCTTGGACAGCAGATATCAAGTGAGGGTCACATTGATGAAGAAATTAATCGGCGTACAAAACTTGCCTGGAGAGCTTTTGGAAGAAACAGCATAATTTTCAAGAGCAATATGCCATTATGTCTTAAAAGAAAAATGTTTGATCAATGCATCCTTCCAGTGCTTACGTATGGTGCAGAGACGTGGACCTTAACTAAAAGAGACATACAAAGGCTGCAGACAACTCAAAGCAGCATGGAGAGGTGCATGCGTGGTGTAACCAGGAGAGTTAAGAAGATGAACTCGTGGATCCGAAAAATGACAAGAGTGGAAGACATCATGATCAGAGTTAAATCCCTGAAATGGCAATGGGCTGGACATACTGCCAGAAGGACAGATCATCGATGGACAGCCGAAATTTTAGATTGGATTCCAAGGGACAGGAAAAGACCCAGAAGAATACCACATGGGAGATGGGTGGATGAAATTCGAAAGTATGCAGGGGTGACATGGAGGAGACTGGCACAAGACAGACCGTTGTGGAGGAAACTTGGGGAGACCTTCGTCCAGCAGTGGATTGATAATGGTTGACAATGATGATGATGATGATATGAGAACACCCAATTTCATAACTTATGATGTTTTCAGATGGGTTAATTCTTTTGTCTAAACTGTCTAAACTTTGGCAAAGGCAAAATGTTAATTAATTTGACAGAAATAGATCCGATTCTACAAGCCACAAACTATACATTATGGAATTGAAAGATACCCCTGCTCATCATTTTAAAAATCTCCATCTACATCTTGCAAGTGAATCATTAGACATTCGTATTGATTGTTCAGATGTTAATGATATAGATTTTAAACCTGCAATCTATAAAAAACATACAGACACACTTATTAAGCACATAGAAGTAAGATTTCCAGATATTCCAATCATTTCCTGCCTTTCAAGAGTTTTCAACCCCAAGAGGCATGATGAAAAGGAGGCTTCCGAGATTCATTTTGAACATTATCCAAAAAAATAGAAGTTCCGCAATCTTAAACTATTAAAATAGTAAACTAGAATTGGCAATTGCATCAAAATTGTTTAAAGGACAGACATACACAAATTTATATTCTAAATAAGTAATAGTTTAATTTCCAACAACACCAGAGCTCAAACAATATTTTCCAAATTTAGCAAAACTAGCTGCTATTGGACTGGCTATAACTGAAAACACAGGTGAATGTGAAAGGGAATTTTCTACTCTGAAACGAATTAAAACCTGTTTAAGGAATTGCATGAAGCAGAGCACACTCAATAAACTGATGCAGATTTCAGTAGAGGGACCAGATCCAACAGACTTTGATTATGAAAAAAGGTGCCGACAACTGGGACTGTAAGAAAATTTTATATCTAAAATGTTTATCTTGAGTTAAAATCACTACATATGAGGATTTCAACGATTTTCATAGCTAATTTTTTTAATGAATTCTACTAACTTTTTTTCAACGTTATTAAAACATTCCATTTTTTAAATAAAAGGTACCTTAATTGTTACATTTAGTATATTCATGTATATGTGTTGGCATTTTCACTTAAACAATATAAAATAGCCAGTATTAAAATTTTTAAATGCTTCCTTCCACAAATTATCATTAAAGTAGTATATGTTAAATTATGCAATTAAGTTTTGTTCTAGATCGCTTAAGTGACACTTACAAGTAACAGAAAATTTTATAATTCATATGCAAAAAATTACACGGCCTCCACCAGGCTGCTTCATAATGACACACGGCTGGCAATATTTTCTGGAGAGAACAGTGTCCGAGATGTGTCCGTTGATCCTGGGAGCTCGAAGGGCTCCTCCTGCAAATTGTATTTGTAATAGAAACCTAGGAAACCAACAAGGGGCGAAATGCCAAATGAGAGCTGGGTTACTATGTTGACGTAAAATTATCTGCAGTGTATTGTAATCTAATTGCACGTTTACATGGACTTGTAATCACTTCTCACATATGAACTTTTTGCCCGCATTACCACAGATAGTTCATACACTCGTACATGCACTTCATTTTTCTCATATTAACTCTATGCCCTCATTGCAAAACATGTCATTTCACTTTGAATTCGATGGCTCACCTTTAGTCCTCTCTTTGCTTCTTCTATTCGGCATTGTTTTGGGCTGATTCATTGCTGCTGTGCCTTACATTACACACAGTACAACAGCTTATGCTTTATATACACTTGCATTTCTTTGTCTGTCGCCCATTTCACTGGAGTTCTAAGAGCATCCAGTATTTTTGCCTCTAAGTGTTCCGATCCATTTATTTAAGCAAATCAGAAATATCACTTTTATTAAATTTATTAAAATGGTTCGTGGTGCTTGGACTTGGCTGTGTGCTACGTGCACTGAGCATGCTTCCAAGTGATGTTGTCACATTGTAAAATCTTAAGTTCAGAAGTAACTTGTATTTACTAGTTGCCTCTCTGTTTTACCTGCTGTCAGGATAATTACATTTAATAACCTGATTTCGTACTGGTTCAGTGTCCAATCGCAAGTTACTTCAGATATCGGTTTTTCTAAGCTTTAAAACGAGTGATATTAGATTTTCGCATGTCCCTCAGTTCGGAGAGAGACCTTAGGTGTTGACTCATTTTAATTCACTGATTAATTCTTTTACTAATTTGGGATCTGATTAGTTTTCCTGCAGCATTACCATTCAAAATGATTTGCTACAATTAACAGGATGTATTTGATTTTAGATGCTACATTTGTTATTTTCCATGTGTGCTATGTTCTATGAGAAAAATGGGCACCAGGCTGTGCAATTATCATGTCTAAGCTTACCTTTGCTGAGCCACTATTACAGAACCTGATACGCTTGTCAATTTTATTAGTTTAATTGTAGGGCTTACAATGATGTTCGATTCACTGTTCTTTGCACTGTATGGGGTTCAACAGGTAACACTTTTTAACCTATTATCCCAGAACAGATTTTGTATCATTAGTCCATACTTCTTTAACTCTTACTTGCGAAACCTGTATTTGCTTGGTTCTGTATGTACCTTACTTAAAGAGATTAACTGTCGCAGTGCTTATATGCATATTCAGACTTTTCAGTTTTCCCAAAAATGAGATATCAGCGGTTTTATGGCTAGCGGTATTCCTGCAGCTCGTTGGGTGTTTACAGTAAATCTCAGGAGTGCATTTTAGAAGGTTCTTTTACTTTTTTAATATAAATTTTCTATTGTTCTTAGGCACGGGGAGCAGCTTGAGATGTTGAAAGAAGCACATGAACACAAAACAGCGCTCACCCGGTTGCGCATTGATGCGTTCAGACCATTCGTACGAGGGTTTCTTGTTCGAATCCTCGTAAAGATTAATTAATGAAGGAAGAAATACTCCTCATGATACGTGTGAAATCTATAGAATATTCAAATGAAACAGATTATAAATTCTGAATTTGCTTGTAACACTTACTGGTCATCCGTGTAACATGGGTGGCGTAAAGGTTAGCATACTCGAACGGAAATCTGAGTTCCGGTTTCGATTCTTTCTGCAGGGCGATGAAATTTTTAAGTTTTCTGAGAGATGTACATGGATGACCAGTAAGTTGTAGATGCACATTTTGAATTTATATTCTGTTTTCTTTTAATATTCTATAGATTTCACACGTATTATAAGGAATATTTCTTCCTTCATTGATTTATATGTGGCACTGGTGATTTCCGGCCTACATGCGTTTCTGAATGGGTATTGGTCAGAACGCTATGAGGAAGCAAGGATGCTTCGACTGCGAAAATCTGTTATGTTCAGATTCCTAAGTTAAGTTTGCTTAGTATTAGTTGCATGGAACTTCACTGTCGTGGTTGGTCAAAGGTTAGCATAGTCAAACGGCAATCGGAGATGTGGCCTCGATTTCCATTCCAGGACGATGAAGTTTTCAAGTTTTGGAGAGATGTTACAGTACGTTTTACAAGCAAATTAAAAATTTAAATTCTGTTTGCTTTAAATATTCTGGTGAAGATTAGATGTTGTGTTTGTCTTAAAGCATTCTGACTCTCTCCCTTCCCTATATTAAAGACTGACGCCGATTTATTGTCCATCGAGTTGCACACGGAGGTCCTACACGCTTAACAAACAACATAAAAACGATACTGGACAAAAATAGAATGGTTCCAGGCATGAGGTAAATCTTTTTAAGTGTTGAATATCAACCGCTAGGAGAACAGTGCTGCATATATGACACTAAACCCTATATATAAAGCTTATACAACTGAAAAGCCTACGAGATTGAAAGTATTATGGTTCAGAAGAGGTGACTCCTATAAATGATACATTTCTCGACTAAGAACCATTTTCTTTTTTAAATATAGCACAGAAATTTATAATACGCTAATATAAAACACGGTATGCAGCATCAAATGCATGCTGCATGTGAAGCAGATCGTTTGAAATCGTAGCAAGGATGGATCTCCAGAACTAATACAAATACAGGATGTACTATAAAATGGATACTGCAGAGTAAAGCAACTTGTTCCGAGAAATGGTGCAGCAGGAATACGAGAGAGAGCCCAAATAAGAGAAAATGAGGGTCAATGTATGCAGATGAGCTGACACCTCTATAATTAGAGCACTTAGAAGGAAGATCAGAACACGTAGGACACAGGCAAGAATTGTGAAAACATGTCACTAGGGCTCCAGTGAAAGGGTGATAGACAGAGAAAAGTAAGTGCATGTAAGACATCATATCTTTTATGAAATGAAATGTTACCGTGCAACATCCACCAACAATGTCAGGGAAAAAAGCAAGGAAAGGAGTAGATGTGATCCACACAATTCTTTGTAAAATCAGAATGCGTTGAAGTGAGGGTAAAGTGTTTATATTAGGGACGAGAAGGGCATGTATCAAACGCGAATGTAATGGACTAATCACGTCACCGCATTATAAGGTGCGGATGCTTTTGTCAATGCAGTAAATGTAATTTCAGTATGCAATCTGCCACTTGGCAATCCTGGCTGTTTCCTAGGTTAGTCTTACAGACGCAATTTGCAGACTGACTCTAAAGGACTCATAGCATCGACGAATGTTAATGGATATGATGTCTGCTGTCTTGGCGTGTGTTCATCTACATTTCAAAACCTACCTGCACCTCTCGGTGAATTTTAAAGTTGCTTGTATTAAAACATTTCCCCATATTATACAAAATTTCAAAAAAATGGTTTCTTATACTTTGAAACCACTGTATTCACATTCTTAAAAGTTTTATTTGTGTTGAAATTCCGTAAAAA